>OX463850.1:6404245-6595634 GCA_949825065.1 Odontocerum albicorne
TAAAAAAACTTCGTGCCCGAGTCACGCTCGGGCAAAACTGTCAAGTGGTTAAAACCAACACTCGAGATGGAAGATAGGCGTTTTATAAACTAGACCACGGAGGTCATTCATACCTACATCTTGTTCAATATTTTTTTTATTTTTATTTGGTAAGTACTTTATAACATGTGGTCACAATACTATACAAGCCAAATTATGCTTAAATATGGACATATATAAGCAAAAAGAATCCATTCCATGTTTTACTTATATCAGAAAATATTAAGTATGAAATTGTATTGTTCTCGTATTCATTTTATCTGTGAAATGTAAATTCTACTAAATTGATATTTTTGCAAATATAGTATTGAAATATTTTATTTACTATTTCATTTTATTCATATAAAATAGTTTTGTCGGTTGGGTCCCTTTTGCAAATATACGTATGTTTGTTCAAGAGTATTGATTTGCAGTTTGTCTTTGAAATAATATTCATGTGATCGTAAAAAACACGACGATTTCTATCTCAATCGTCGCTGAAGGATGTTTAAATTGTCGATTTCGATAAATATGACATGATATGTAAACGAAAGGAAGATACAAAAATAGAAAACTCAATTCCAACGTCAATTTCCGTGATGTATTGTTAAGTTGACGACATTCATTGAATTGATTATTATCCACGTCAAGTGCTGATGTTTGTCCAACATTCACAGTTTAAGGTTTATTCTTGTTAAATTTGGCTGCTTACAAACAGCCTCGATTATAAGAATTCAAATTCAGTGGTGTTTTCTCAATACACTCAATTATGAAAAAGAATTTATGATATTTGGAAGTCACTTTTAGTGGTGTATTCTCAATACACTCAATTGTGAAAAAGAATGTATTATATTTGGAAGTCACTTTCAGTGGTGTATTCTCAATACACTTATTTATAACAAAAATTTATGATATTTGGAAGTCACATTCAGTGTGTATTCTGAATACACTCAACTATCTACGACAATTTATGATATTTGGAAGTCACTTTCAGTGGTGTATTCTCAATACACTCAATTTTGTACGACAATTTATGATATTTGGAAGTCACTTTCAGTTGTGTATTCTCAATAACTCAATTTTGAAAAAGAATGTATGATATTTGGAAGTCACTTTCAGTGGTGTATTCTCAATACACTCAATTATGTACAAGAATTTAAGATATTTGGAAGCCACTTTCAGTAGTGTATTCTCGATACACTCAATTATGTACAAGAATTTATGATATTTGGAAGTCACTTTCAGTGGTGTATTCTCAATACACTCAATTTTGTACGACAATTTATGATATTTGGAAGCACTTTCAGTGGTGTGATCTCAATACACTACATGATGTATGGTACAAGCCACGATATGTAGAAGTTATTTTCAGAAGTGTGGTTTCAATATACTCAATTATGTACGACAAGGTGTATGATAATATAAGAAAGTCACTATCAGTAGAATTCCCTAAATATACTCAATTATTTACGACAAGGTATGATATTTTAAGTTACTCTCAGTGATGAATTCTTAATACACTCAATTATATACGACAATTTATTATATTTGGTAGCCAACCTCAGTGATACACTCAATTATGTAAGACAATTTATATTCTCAATACACTCAATTATGTAAGACAATTTATATTTTGAAGTCACTCTCAGTGGTGTGTTCTTAATATGTTACACTCAATTATGTACAACAATTTATAATACATAGAAGTCACCCTCAGTGGTATGTTCTCGATACACGATAGTTCGGAAAATCTAGAATGAGTCGTATGACAACTCACAAATTTGCCACAATACAACCTTGTAACGATGTTCAGTAATTTTAATTATTTTATCAACTTTAATATAAGCCTCGATTCTAATAAATAGCAAGTTATTTAGGTAAATACATTACATAAAACTAACAATAATGACAAATTAATACATCTTGTTACAAATCAGCAAAAATGTGACAGTTTGTTAAAATCAAATAATATTTGGTGACGTTTGTCAAAAGTCACTACGTTAGTCTGCATTTGCTAGGGATGGGGTATTCGATAATTGGATTTTCGATTTTTTTATACCTAAAATTAAATGTTCGTAATTAGTATTATTTCATAGTGGATCTTGGCCTATTTAAAGATAGATACAAATCATGCAATACATTAGAAAGTCAGTATAATGAAAATTAGGAATTAAAACGTCAGTTTAGAGAAAAACAATTGTTCGATTTATAAAAAAAACTATTTGATTTGTAAAAAAAAAACGATTTTACCCCATCCCTTTGTGACATGACGTTTTAAACGTCGCACGGTTCATCCTAGACTTTCTGAAGTATAAATTCTGTACGATGAGTACTGATATTCGGAAGTCACTCTCGATATTTATCTTATGAAGACGTCATTCGTGGGTTCTCAAGCAAGTCTTTCATTGTTATCGTATTTACGTTGTAGAAAAGTTACTAATTTTGTAAAACGAGTTTGTGGAAAAATACTAGTTAGTATAAAAACATACATTCACTCAAAAGCGTTTTCTTTTATGGTAGAATTTACAATAGAATGAAAATAAAAATAATGGAGAAACCATTCAACTCTCCAACATAATAATAGCACTTCATACTTTGTTGAGATGTTTGGGTAGATGTAAAAAAGGATTTAATTCAATAATAAAGCTGAATATAGAAAACAACCCTTACTAACAGTTTATCTACCTTTATATAGGTGAACAGGGGATTTATTAATAGAACGAAACGAATAAAGTTTAAAAATGTTTGAACTGCGACATAAAAGTATTTGTAATTTATTTTTATCAAACACTGTTTATTCCACTTTTTTGTAACGGTATAACCCTACCGGTTTCAAGGCTTTCCTCTCATTTTCAGGGGAGCACAAACAAGACTAAATGAAAGCCTTGACACCGGTAGGGTTATACCGTTACAAAAAAATGGAATAAACAGTGTTTGATAAAAATAAATTACAATGTCCTTAAACCTCCACAACGTTAATGCCTTAACTATAAACAACATATAAAAGTATTTTATTTAATGTTTTGGCTTTAACTTTGGGAAACTACATTAGAATATTTCATGAAAAATTACTTTCTTTTTCCATTAATGACATTAACCCTCGCTACACGTGTTTCTACCTCCTATCTCGAGGCTCTTTTCAGACGGAATGATCTCGGTTTGTTACGAGAGTTGTGGATAGGTCAGACTGATGGTCTGGACTTATTCAGTCTGACTTAGAATATTTGACAATAAATTACTTTGTTTTTCTACTAATTACATTAATCTCTTCTACACGTGTTTTTATCTCATATATTGAGGCTTTATTTAGGTGGAATGTTCCCGGTTTGTTACGAGAACAGTGTTTAGGTCAGGTTGATGGTCTGGAGTTCACTAGTCTTACCTAAGCGCTGATCTCTTAAGAAACCGGGATTACTTTGCCTGAAGAGAGCCTCGGGCTAGGAGGTCGAAACACGTGTAGTGTAGAATAATGTAATTAGAGGAATAATAAATTAATATATAGTTAAATATCCTAATAGTATTTTGTTATAATTATTTCGCAAGGCGTGCTCTAGAGTCTAGACGATGGAACTAAAATATGTAGATCTGTTGAAATGGCAGGAAGCGTACCAAGATAGACACACTACTTGAGAAGCCTGGCAAAAGGCAGGAAGTAGAAAAGGATATTCTTGGAGTAGGCTAAGACCCATACTGGGTTATTAAGACAATGATGAGGATGATAGATGGAAATTCAACAACAACAGAATGCCATGTTCACATTTTCAAAAGTTTCTAAAACAATATAAGAAATGTGGCTACCCTTTTGTAGCATTGACGCCAAACTATTCCATAGATGGAAGTTTAATGACCTCCAGGTTATTGTTCAATTATCTTATTGTTAGTCGTTCTGGGTATACTTAAATGGAGACAAATTGTTTCTCCTTTGGGAGTTGGAAGGTTCTCGGTTCTATTATGGAATTTATTCGTGTTGTGCTAGTCGGCATTTTAGTTGTTTTTGTAGCTTTTCTTTAATACTTTTAATAACGGGAACATTTTATGCCCAAATCGTTGATGATGTAAGTACTTACTGGATTTCGATAAAACATGTCATTTCTTTTAGAGAATAAGTACATGTAAAGAAACTTCCTGATCTTTTAAGCTTGTGTCACTGAGGTGAAACGATTGAACCATTTTCGAACTTGACTTTAATCGTTCGTTCCTTCACTAAAGAGGTTGTTGATACCGTGAAATGGCACGTCTATCCTTTTTCGAAGTGATGTGACGAACACAAGGGTGGTTATTGGCAGACATTTTTGCTATCTAAATAGCAAGGAATGTTATTAAAAAAATTAAACAAAATGACAAAATTGACAGATTCGAAGGTCACCGAAAAAACGATTGTTAATTATGTAATAACCTAATAATTTAAAAAAGGACTAACATTTTACGAATTCTGAGATATTGTTATATGTTTATACTTGAGGATATGTAGCATGGTCCCTGTGACAGTTCACAAATTTGCCCCAATACAACCTTGTAACGCCGTTGACTAATATTGATTATTTTATCAAATTTAATATAACTTTCGATTCTAATAAATAGCAAGTTATTTAGGTAAATACGAGTACATTACATAAAACTAACAATAATGACAAATTAATACATCTTGTTACAAATTAGCAAAAATGTGGCAGTTTGTTAAAATCAAATAATATTTGGTGACGTTTGTCAAAAGTCACTACGTTAGTCTGCATTGGCTAGGGATGGGGTATACGATAATTGGATGTTCGATTTTTTTGTACCTAAAATTAAATGTTCGCAATTAGTATTAATTCATAGTGGATCTTGGCCTATTTAAAGATAGATACAAATCGTACAATACATTAGACAGTCAGTATAATGAAAATTAGGAATTAAAACGTCAGTTTAGATAAAAACAATTTTTCGATTTATAAAAAGACGATTCGATTTGTAAAAAAAAATGATTTACCCCATCCCTTTGAGACATGACATTTCAAATGTCACAGGGACCATCCTACATTTTCTCAAGTATAGTAAAACACTCTTTATTACACGTAACATAATAACGGTATAATCCTACAGGTTTCAAGGCTTTTACCTCATCAAGTCTTGTTTGTGCTCCCATAATTATTAGGTACAAACTTTGTTGTATTAAGTGAAATAATTAGTGTTTTAATTAACAAATTACAATGTTTTTAATCCTCCACAGTGATAACACGCCTTAACTATAAATAAAATAATTTGAGATAATTGGAGACACGTTTAGCTGCTTTGTATGGGTTTATACAGAAAAATATATATTTTTTAAGCGAAATTATGAAAAATTCGAATATTTAACTATAAATAACTTTTTTAATCCACGCGCTGTATTGATCCTCGCTACACATGTTTCTATCTCCTATCCCAAGACTTTCTTCAGTAGAAATGCTCACCCGAGGCTCTCTTCGGGATAGGAGATAGAAGCACGTTGGAAGAGATTGCCACATGGCAATACATTCACCAGGTTAAAAAAAAAGCACGTGTAGTGGACATTTCTGTGATTAGTGGAATAAGATAGTAATTTATTTTCAAATATTCTTATACGGAGTTCCAATAAATTAAGCCGAAACATTTGATGTATTCATAAAAAAATAATTTAATGGGTTTTAATTTTAATTTAATGATATTTTTACACAAACATGATTCATCTACGTTTTTTCGATATTTCAAATAAACGAGAAGAAATATGTTTTGTAGGTTGGTTACTTTTTGCATAAATATGTTATGAGTCAATTTTGAGTGAAAGTAAAAAAAAGTGATTAATGTTTTGTTTCCGTTCGATGTAAACACACCTTTTTAATTTTGTCAGCGAGTTTCATTACCTTTTATTTGATAGTGTGTCGGCGTCAAAAGGATCAATAGAGATTAAATTGAGGCGCGTTTACACTGTATCTAAAAAGTCACAATCAATAGGTTTGTTCATAATGAAAAGGTTAGGATACAGTGGTAAACAACTAGCGGTAGTTGAAACTTGCACGTTCAAGGGGCCTATACTCGTGAATTAAAAACATGATTATATTCACGTTCTTTCGTGTAGTCCTTTCAACATATCTGGAGTGTGGCTGATGTGTTTTATTGTTGATTGAATGTAATTAATTGTATTTAATTTTACATATTTCAAATCGCTTATTGTTACTATACGTTAGTATTTTCATGTATTATATTTGGAAAGATACAATACATCTATCCTGAATTGTTAGCTTTTTTGGAAAATGCTGATTTTTTATTTGGTAATAGGTACGTCGTAACAACGACGATCCTTAATAATTACTCTTCAAACCGCGGAGTGCAGGATGGACGAAGATAAGTCATCAAGGGCTATCACGGGAGTCACGATAATAGTCTTTTTCACGTATATATATTTTCATTTAAATATTTTAAAAATAGAAAAGTTCCAAAGAAATATAATAAGAACTTCATATTTTTTTAATTATTTCATCTTCTTCTTCTCAGTGTCCCCCCAACGTTGAATATCCCTTGAGAGTAGATATCTTTGTCCCCGGCAGCCCAAAAAAGATCTCCAACGCCCCTTATGCTAGTCCAATCACGTATATTGCGGAGTCAAGAGATTTGCCTTCTGCGAATACCTCTTCGGCTTTCTATTTTGCCTTGGATGATCAGGTGCAGTAGTTTATACTTTGCTCCTCTAAGTACATGACCCAAGTAGGATACCTTTCGGATTTTAATATTAGTCAGCAACTCTTTATCAACTTTGGCTCTTTGAAGAACCCTCGTGTTACTGACCATATCCGTTCAGGGTATCCGTAGCATTCTCCGGTGCACCCACATTTCGAATGCTTCCATTTGGATCATACTACTAATTATACTACAATATAATTATTTCATATCCTTATAAATTAACGTATAAAATAATTATTGATAGTTGATATCCTTGTTTATTTTTTTTATTGTCCAAAGGTTGTGTATAACTGGTGCGAGAACGAGTTTGCCAATGGCTTACGCCCGCTTCTAAGGCCTTAATGAAGCGGCCTAACGGAAGTTGGCCTATCGCATTGGATGTTGACCCATAGCCTGATGTACTAGATCAGGTGGTATATTGCTCTATTGAATACTGATGACGCTGTAACCCACTGAAATACATTGTAACGCCATCGGCAACTCGATACCGTAAAGGTAAATAGGGTTGTTCATTGTCCGTTACCCATTTAATTACGGAATATCGAGGTAGGGAAGTGATAGGAATATTATAAGCAAAATGGGAGAAGCGATTTTCTAATGGGTGGGCTATATAATATATATTACAATAACTTCATACTAAATGCGAGTATCAGAGCTTATTGTTAATAATATAGAATGACGACCTCCATGGCTTAATTGCTATGATGACCTCCGTGGCCTAGTTGGTAAGACGCATGTCTCCCAGCCTGGAGTTGTGGGTTAAATCCCGCTAGAAATCATATTAAAAAAAAAAGAATTCCAGTCTGGTTTTCATTTAACTTCTCTGTGAGTACCGCCCCAACCGTGGGGCCATGAAATACTGAGTCAGATAGCGTATGGCCCCGCGGTTGGGGCGCAGTGATTATTTTTCGAATATTCCCAGATTATTTCAGGATTTGGAATACCAAATAACTAGTCGATAAATTAATTAATTGATGATACCACACAATTAATTCATTTATCGGCTAGTTACATTTTTTTCCAACTGAACAAACGATGTTTTAAAAATTTCATCAATATCTTACTACTCCGAGAGGTTAAGGCCTTTAAAATTTTTCTGGTTGGTTGGAAGAGGTTACCACGTGGAAATAAGTCCACCAGGTTGTACTGTATACAACAAAAGTTTAATACATAACAATAAGATTAAATAAAATGATTCCAATCTGCTAAGAGTTCGTCAGGTAACAACACTCGCATGCGCCGAGTACGTGTGTAAGTGTTGTTGTCTTGTTACGTTCGGGTTTAGAATCATTGGGGTAAACACACAATTTAATGTTCGTCATCGTACGTGTTGGTAATACTACCGCATGCTGAGACGTACCTATACACACTTGTGGACAATATTTTAAACAGATTAGGTCCCTGAATCGACGAATTCAGATAACAAAGATGGTGTTCCAAAAATTCCATTTTCCTTGTGTACTGTACGAACTGGTGGGTTTATTGCCATATGGCAATATCTTTCAAGCGAATAGAAATATGTAAAAGATGCCTCAAGTAAATATCACACTGGAATGTTTTTTTTTAAATGGTTTCAACGGAAATCCAACAAGAAATCCACGAATTATAAGGCGTGTGTCTTATCAACTACGCCTTCACTTAACAGCCCTTAAATGAAAATCAATAATGACTGGAATACTGTTTGAAACACTGTTTGTCTCCCTCTTCCGAAGTTGCGGGTTCAAATCCTCCTGAAATACAGTTTTTTTAAAAAGAATTCTAGTCTTGTTTTCGCTTAAGCCTCTTTAACATCTTTCTAGTTGGTTGGAAGAAATTGCCACGTGGCAATAACCCCTCTAGGTTATACTGTATACAACGAACGTGTAATACAATACAATCTACCAACTAAGCTACGGAGGTATACTTGAACTTGAAAACATACATATAACGTAATAAACAGTGTGGTAAATAATAAATGAATGAATGAACGAACGATGAACGTAAACTTAGCCGGTATTATAATCCCTACTCACGTAACGTGAAACAATTTGTAGGTATCAATGATTGCTAGTGGGCGCTCTGGCAGTTAACCGAATGCCGTGGCAGTTAAGCGAACGAGGTTATCGCCATAAAAAGTTCGTTAACTTTAGATTACGAGTATATGACTTCCAACCTCAAGCTGGACGGTATTCGGTGTTCCGCCTTTCGCAGTTGTTTCATTTTTGCTGTGTTATGTGCACGTGTACAAATACGTGTAAAGGGATACGTCTGAGTTTCGTATTATAGATGTCGTTAGGACCAAATTTTCGTTCATCATCTTCTTAACGTTCCTCTTTACGTTAGAGGTTGGCAGTTAAGTTCGATCCCAACACCACTCAATCTATTATGGGGGACAAAATAAATTCCTATCCAGCGCGATTTACACTACTCTTATTTTAGGCCTGTTGGCCTGTTATGGTCCTGCATCGTTGTTTTCCTCTTGTGACGTCGACTGCCAGCTATCTTTCCATCTTTTGAGAGGTCGTCCTGGAGGTCTGCTTGCTTGGGGGATACTGTCCCTGGCCATTCTTACGTTTCTTGGTTCCGCTCTTCTGGATACGTGTTCATTCCAGAACCTTCTTCTCTGTCGTCCCCATCTGACATTTACACTAGAAGATAGAAATCTTCCTTATTTAATTCATGAGTGCGACGTCACGTCGTGACGAAGAAGGAACGACGACCAACGTGGCCTAGTTGGTAAGACGCCTGTCTCCTTATCCGGGGGTTGTGGGTTCGAATCCCGCTGGAACTCAAGATTAAAAAAAAAAGATTCCAGCCTGGTTTTCGCTGTGGAAGTCCGATTACAAGTGATGACGATCAAATTAAGACTTTTATAGAGAATAACCAGAGTTCTACGTCACAAGAGATTGTTGAGATACTGAAAATTTCGGAAACCACCGTCCACTAGTATTTTGTGGGATTTTGTGCGTGAATTTGACTTATAAATACGAAATTACTTTCCGGACATCTAGTATATTTATTCAAAATACATACACACCATCGCGCCGTTTTCCTGTCAGGGTAGGCAGAGATGAGAGTACGCTAGACTTTTCAATGAAGGGGCGGCTACACAGTTAAGTATATAATATGCGAACTCCATTTCTCACTTTACTCCAAAACTGATATTAGTTGTATGCAAACCAATTTTCAGAAGAATCATTAACATTTTTGTATATTATTTATTTATCATTTAAAATGAATCATTATGTAATATTTACTTCAAGAGTAATTTTTTTTGGTGATTCGTAAAATGTGATAGGCTAACGGCCGCATCGCACATACATAACACATCGATCAATAATTCCCTGGACTAACTACTAAAACAACATTTGTTTGCCAAAATTCTTTTTTATTCATCAACATAGTCTCCTTCAAGAGTGATACATTCATTCCAACGCTTTCCTAACTTTTCTATGCCAGCCGTGTAGAACGATTTATCTTTGGTTTCAAAATAGGCGTTAGTTTCGGCAATCACTTCTTCATTGGAGCCAAATCTCTTTCCCTGGAGCATCTTTTTGAGGTCTGCGAACAGCCAATAGTCGCTGAGGGCCAAATCTGGAGAATACGGTGGGTGCGGAAGCAATTCGACGTTCAACTCATGCAATTTGACCATCGTTACCATTGACTTGTGACACGGTGCATTGTCCTGATGAAAGAGAACTTTTTTCTTCTTCATATGGGGCCGTTTTTTTGCAATTTCTACCTTCAAAGCTCCAATAACGCTATGTAATATTTGCTATTGATAGTTTTTACATTTTCAAGGTGATCGATTAATATTATACCATGCGCATTCCAAAAATACGGAGGCCATAACCTTCCCGGCCGACTGTTAAGTTTTTGGTCGCTTCGGATGAATTTCACCGGCTGCTCTCCACTCAGCTGACTGCCGATTTGATTCCGGAGTATAGTGGTGGATTCAAATTTCATCCATTGTCCCATACCGATGCCAAAACTCCTGTTTATTTTGCGTAAACTGTGTCAAACAGCGCTCTGAATCATCGATGCGTTGTTGTTTCTGTTCCATTGTGAGCAAACGCGGCACCCATTTCGAAAAAAGGGTTTTCATGACCGTTCATGCAAAATAGTGTAAACACTACCACATAATATTTTCAGGATGTCAGCTATCTCACCTTCCTACCCGAAGGTTGTATGTTCGATTCCCAAATTTCCCAGCCTCTAAACTCATCCACCGTTAAAAAGTTCATCTCCATATTTATTTATATCCAGCGTACACGCTGGTAATAAATAAATATATAGACGAACTTTTTTAACGGAGGGCCGGTTCGAAGTCCCTTAGCCATGATTGAAGAAAGTGAATTGAAATTTTCCGCAAGTTACGACATGAGACCCTTTGCAAAAATAAGTATTTCTTTTGAAATCTACCTAAAATCTGGAAATCGAACATACAACATCCGGGCTGGAATCAAGGTGTTGTATGTTCGATTTCCAGATTTTAGGTAGATTTCAAAAGAAACTTAACCACGGAGAGTATGAAACTTAATTATTACAAAGAATGATGTAATAAGACGAGTGAAACATCTTTTCAACAGAATGATGTAAGTTGTTCTAGAGAATTTGTAGAGTACTTACAAAGTGCCATAAAATGGAAAATATCCTTTGCTTTCACACGTATAAGAAATCTGATCTCCAGGTTGTATTATATAAAGCAGAAGTGTAATACAAAACATTAAAATTCGTCTCAGCATGAATTTCCACAGAATTCACTCAGCTTCTTGGATTCATGATGAAGATTGCGTATTGCGAACCTCAGTTGGAAGCCCACGCACCTAATAACTTCGCATGTGTTCATAATTTGCGTTTACAGTCAGCTCTGTCTGGTGAGGGTTAATGACATTTTGGTCTGGACCAACAAAGGTCAACCTACCCAACAGAGAAGCTCAACCATTTCATCAAAAAAAATATTGATAGTATTCAATTTTATTCTCAAATTTATTTTAAAAACAAATGGTAATCGTTTTGCTTGTTTCTAAGTTGTAATAAGTTAAAAATGCTCCGATAACAAGGTAAAATGTTAAAAAAATATCTTTCATGTTGACGTTTTGAATTTCTTACATTTTCCAACTTCGGGTTAAACTTAATAGTATAGTCATTTTGAAGTTATACAATTCATACGTTTATTAGTAAAACATCATAATTTAAAATTTGTTACAATTATTAGGTTTATTTAAATTTACCTACGCGTAGATATTAGTTCTATCAATAAATTGAACAAACAGTATTATGTTGCTATTTTGTTATATATATGAAAGAAGAACGACCTCTGTGGCTTGGTTGGTAAGACGCCTGTCTAATTCCATAGTTGCGGGTTCGATTTCCATTGGTACACAGATTTTTTTTCAAGTATTCCAATGTTTTGGTTTTCATTTAAGGCTTGTTTAACATTTTTATGGTTGATAGGAAAGGATTGTTACATGGTAATATACGCATCAGGTTGTACTGTATAAAATGAAGGTGTTATATAATACAACGCAATAAGGATCCATCCCAGAGGTTATCTGGTTTGGGGTAGGGAATATAGGAAACATAATATTCCTTTTTTGTCTTGTTAAGGGGGTTAGAAAAAACCGGGGTATTTAATCGATATATTGGAGTAATTGAGTCTATAGCACGGAATATACTTGTATATCTGGAGTCTAGGCCGGTTCGAGGTTTAAAGGCATTCAAGAGGGTGCTTTGATTCCCCTTATTTTAAGAGATCGAAAAATAAGTGCAGTTTTAGAGATTTTTGGTGCCAGTTTTTTTTATTTGAGTACTCTCATTATCTCTGTATAATATACATGAAGATGAATCAAAGTTGTAGAGGACCCCACATATGGTTGATGGCGCTTTGTGTCTACTATTGATAAAAAAATTAATAATTTACTATTGCATGTATTAAAATAAATGTATTTTCTAATTTCGTCTCTGTACGGATTAGTCGACATAGTGGCACCAAAATACGATAAAGAATATAAATATGTAAATAATAGTGGTTGTAGGTATAGTGTGTATTTATTATGACATTTTGTTCTACAATAAGGTTGAAATGATCAAATTAAAGGAAAAAATTAGATAATCGACAGATATTGTATGAACTGAAACGCGATAAACTAGGAATTATTGTATTTAACGTCAGGAGAGTTGGACTTATTTTACCCAAAAAAATTGATCAACAAAAAATATATTTGTACTATTTTAAATATTCCGGTAAAGAAAAATCAAGGGAAAGTATTGTTGGATCAAGTGTACAATATTTTGAAATAAGGAAATATGTAAAGTCAGAGAAATCGTAGAAGTGGTATGAGAAGGTTTGTAGACGTAGAGAAGACGAAATAAATACCTATCTCTCGTATTTAAAAGCCTGGCGCTCTATCCTGTCTACCTATTCCAGCAGGGAAACGATTCAATGTACATGTCTCAATCTTTTGCTTGAAAACATGTTAACCTACATGTTTTCAAGCAAACATGACGACCTCCGTGGCCTGATGGTAAGACACTTGTCTGCCGATCCGGAGGTTACGGGTTCGATCCCCACTGGAACCCAGATTTTTTTAAATAGGATTCCAGTCTGGTCAACACTTAGGACCTATAAAAATATCTTTCTGGTTGGTTGGAAGAGATTGCCACATGCCAATAAACTGTTAAAAAAATGCCAATAAACTGTTAAACTGTTAAAAAAAACAGATAACCTAGGAAAATGAAATAAAATTCCTTTTAAAGAAGACATCTCTGAAAAGCCCACTTAACGCGCCGAAATATACTAAAAAAGTATAGATAAATTGAAATATCATTTAAGTGGCAATAAAAATATATGATCGGGGAAAAGATAATACATAATTTTGGATAAAAAAACACTGATGAATACAAAACATATTCTGATAAAAATCGTAAATAATGCGATAAATGAGAACATGATAGAATAAAAGCGATAATTTCCTGGTTAAGAGGACACGCTGGAATAAAAAAGAATAAGAGAGAATAAAAACACTCGAATAATTTTATTCCGAGATAATCGAGTTGAGGGCTTCGGATAAATATAGATTATTGATCGTTAATAAGCACCTAACTTATTTTTGGCAGTTTCATCGCTTTTTATTCGAAATCCAGCAGAAAGGGGGAGGAGTAATTATCCCCTTTGCTCCCCTAGCGAGGGGTGGGGGAGATGCCTCTATCGCGCATGTACGGAACTCCTAAGGGAACCCCTTTTTGGCTCGAACGAACCTCATATATCCGACTCAAATGTACCCACCCTGGAGAAAATGCGAATACAATTTTAAATATATATTTTAAATTTGCTGAAAAAGTATGATTGGTTAAAATTGCAGCCTTAAAATATAATTGAATTTTTAATTTACATAATATGAATACTGACAAATATATATATATATATATATATATATATATATATATATATATATATATATATATATATATATATATATATATATATATATATATATATATATATATATATATATATATATATATATATATATATATATATATATATATATATATATATATATATATATATATATATATATATATATATATATATATATATATATATTTATAAAAAAAAAATTTCGCAAAAAAATTATAGATTTGTAAGCAAGTTTTTTTTTCATGGAACCTACAAAATGGAAAACAGGTTGAATTATATGTTTTGAAGGATAAAATCATTTGAAAATCTCATTGAGGTAACGGTTTATTTAAAAAATTGATAAAGAAATGTTTATAAGATTAAAATTACTAGATTGAATGTTTTTAGACAAACGACTATCAAACGAAAGTTGTGTTTTTACTATAAGATTATTAAAAAAGGACAATCTCTTAAATTATTTTGTTTGCGAATAGTTTAAAGGAGTTATTGTTGTAAAAATTAGAATTCATGAATAAAATGTCGTAAAAATCAGAATTCATGAATAAAATGTCGTAAAAATGACTTGAAACAAATAAAACATTTTTTAAGTTTCGCAAAATGTCTTTCAAGGTTATACGTTTAATTATTAAAATAATATAAAAGTATAATAATAAATTGAATAGTTTTCTTTAAAAAAAAAGGTGTTTTGAATAAATTATCATTTTGAAAATTGTTACAATCTTGATTTATAAATGTGACAAAATTTGTTGGATTAAAGTTATTGTTTCATGAAAGCAACATTTTAAAATATTAGTTACATCAAAATTATGTATTAATTTATTTTCTTATAATTTTAATAAATAGTTCGCTTTGTTTTAAAGTATATTTATAAAAGTTAAAAACCTGCATTGTCTGGTGGGTATAGAGCAAAAAAGGCCATCTGGTATGAATGTATCCAAAATGTAAATTTATGGGAGTCATAAAATCAATACCTGCGCCTCTTCTCGATTTGAAATTTAATTTTAATACAGTTGGATGAATAATTTTAAAAAATTCAATTGCTTTTATATTGCATATCAAAGATTGTGCTCCAATCTAAAAAAAGGAAATTATCTTATAAAATTGTACAAATCCACTTACCAAATTCGCCTGACATTCAGCGACCATTTTCTGATCTTTGATCGATTTTTTATGCCGATTTTGACGTGATCCTAAGGAAATTTGTATTTAAAAAAATAAATAAATATATCACATTATTATAAATTGAATATAAACACGTTTAAGACATTTTTACATGAGATTGAATAATAAAATCGGATGAAAATCGGGATAGAAATGTCATTGGTTTGAAACGCGCGAACGCACAGCAGCTGTGAACAGACTAGCATCAAAAATGGCGGCTCCAGACTTCTGACGGAATGAGACGGCGTTATATCGAGCGAGCGGGACGACGTGTAATGTTCCAAATTTAACGGTGGGGAGATCGGTTCGCGGTGATGTCAAGGCATATAATAAATTTAATGTCATCAAATAATATATATTTTATTGACACAGTTTATACATATTTTGAACGTTTGTTCTTAAAACAGTGCAACGTTCATTTATTTATATACATGTTTTATAACGTTTACAAGGTATTTTTATCGTGAATGTCATTAATAGATAGATAATTGTTTTAATGAGAAATTCATCATTGTTTTACTATCTTGGTGCAGAGGTAAATAATACAATGTTAATAATACATTTAATGTCTGATATGAACATAAATGATATAAGAAGTTATACGAGTAACATTTTTTAAATTTTGTTTCAAGCATATTGCGTATGGGCGTAATGTATACGAATGTATAGCGAGTGTTCACGGCAAAACATGAAATGGATAATAATACAATTATTGCTTGAATAGGGTGTCTACTAATTTTTAAATTAGAGAGAAAACACAATGTTACTAATTCTCTAATCTTTTATAACTCTCGTGTTTTTTTAGACCAGGTATATCCTGCATCAGACATTTTTTTCTAAAATAAAGACTTCCAGTATCCTTCCGTCATTCCGGAGGACTTTCTAAAAGACGGTTACCTGTAAGTTTCCCAAGTTCGCTGTGTATAGTTTTATGGTATTGGTCATCTTCTCTGTGTCATATATTCTTTATTTTCTTATTTGATTTCTTTATCTGAATACATAATTTGTTTTCTTAAATGTAAATTGTTTCTTCCGATTAAGATGCAGCAATATAGTGTAGCCATAAATAATATTGGAATTTAGCATATCCCAGTACACACAGACTTTTTTGTTTTCAGAGAAAGAAATTGTTGTAATAAAAATGTTTCATTCTCAGAGGCATTATGATAGTTTGATCTGATATTATTTGTGGTAGCTCTAACAGCTACGAATAAGGTAATAAGTAGAAATTTTGGAATCAAATGAAATGAAATCTATTAACCTTTCCCTTCCTGTGCTAAAAAAATCCGCGCGTTCCGGTGCTGTATATTCAGTACACATCAATACACATGTAAAAATGAGCGATTTAAAATCGAAAAAATAAGAATATTCATAGCCAATCGCTTAAATTAATTAAATTTGAAGTCAAAAGTCATCAAAACCGACGTTCACAAAATGGACGAAGAGACCACCTCAAATGGATGCCCGAGAGCTACTGAAGCGAGCGAACTGAGATTCTATTTCTTGCGTTCCCATATACCGAAGTAGAGTGAGAGTGAGACGTGAATAGCGTCGTTTCCTCACCCATAGCGGGTTTTTAGAATGAATATATCTACGTCACACACTGGCACACGTTTGATTGTATTGGTGAATTTATTCCCGATTTTCACAAAATATCTCTGATGTGACCGATAAGTGCTTATTATTATTAATATTATTTTTCATTCAATGTGTAAATGCATTACGGAGGAATACCTAAAATCTGAACCCAGTACTTATTATGTTTATAGATATATTAAAGTTTTTAGAAGCAATGCGTACTAGTTACACATCACAGGGAAGGAAGGGTTAAACAAATTCATACTCATATTGAATGAAATCTGATGACACATAAATCTTTATTGTATTTAAAGTAAATATCACATATTAATCTAAATTGAAATAAAAAAATGCTATAAAATTAAAAGAGAATTATGAAAATAATATATAACGCATTCACATTGTAATTGGTATTTGTTGTGGTATATAAGACGCAATAGAGGGGATCAACATTAACATAAATTTTATATAATTATTACAAAAATTAGTACTCAAACATTAAAAACAATATTATAAATTGTCTTAACTAAATTCGTTAGTAAAATCTTCATAAATAAACTATTGCTGATCAAATTCGTTGGTTAACTTACGATACAGTAATATTGACAGAGCTGTGCATAATTTCAATACTTTAAATCACAAAAAAATTGTAAGCGAATTTATTATATAACTTATATATTGGGTGTTAACATAAGTTGTGTCCGTTTTTTTTCCAAATTAAAAATAAGCGGTCCTCATCAAAGTCCAATGGTCGTCCGGAACGCTCCATGTCTTTCAGGTCGAAATTACCGTCTTTGAAACGCAAAACCATCGACGAGCTGTCCTTTTATTCATAGGATCTTCACCATACACTTCGCAAATATCGCGAGCAGCTTTGACAGCTTTATTCCCTCGATTGAACGCGAAGAGAAGGAGTTGTCGACAATGCTCACTTTTGTCTACTTGACATACCATTTTGAAGGCTTGTAATCAAATAAAATAATATATACATATAACTGATATAACGTAAAAGCAAACACAACATCTTGTAGAGAAGAACATTTTCTTTCGAATGACGTATAACTTTTACCATTTTGTTTTACTTTTGGTGCTCATTTTTAATTTGAAAAAAAAAAACGGACACAACTTATTTTAACACGTAATACTAACTTAACAAAACAAAAGCTAGAAGGGAGGGGGGGGGGCATGTGCTATAAAACACGAGTATTTCAGATTTATTTTATTTTAATAAGACCATTATGATTGGAAATTGAATACTTCTGTAATTTTTTCAATATACCCCATTAAAAATTGATGCAAAAAATGTACTGTACTAATTTATGAGGAATAAATATTTTATACTCATTTTACTGAAAAAAATATGGGTTAAATTAAATAACAAAAATATTCAAGTTAATACAAACTCTATATATATTTATGGAGTTCTCTGTAATCATAATTGTCAAGATAGGTTTTTAATTTTTATGGTCATAAATTTTCCTTTTTTTATACATTATAATACTAATGACCATCGTGGCCTTGTTGAAAAAATGCTTAACTCTTCATTCTTGATGAATATAAAAACATGAAGTCTTATACAATATTTCACAAAAAAAGTACGTTAAATCTTTCTGGTTGGAAGAAATTGCTACATGCCAAAAAGCTCCAAAGTTTTTTTTGTTTTTGACGAAAGTATAAAAATATTAAATTTTTCTTCGATTCACTAGAATAGCGAGTCGATTTTTGTTTTTGACGAAGGTGATGCGATAAACTTATTTCTCTAAATAGCGATAAAAAAAATAGCAAAAAATAAACTGCGTTAATCAAAAGAAGGTCGAAATTAAAACCGGGTAGTATTACTACCTATTATAAGTCGTAGTTTGAAATAATTACTAACTGAAAATTTATAAAATAATATTGATTTATCAATCCTTCTGGTTGATCAAACTAAAATATAAAACTTATAGGAGTTATCTTCCGTATTATATCATAATTATGTAAATTTTGATGAAATAACACGCATATAAAAAAAAATGTAAAATTGAAAAATATATATTTGTTGCATTAAACGGATTTTTAAAACTTGAAATGTTTGAAATATAATGATAAATTAATTTCTTAATGTCACTGAAAAATTATTCTGAAGTTAGGTCCTCAAAATGGGTAAACACTGCGAAAATCAACGTATCATCGCTTTTTAAGTTATTCACGTAAATCGGATTTCAGTAATGAAAATATTAAATAAGCACTAGGAGGCAAGTCTAAACTACAGGGGATGATTATGTTCTTAGAAATTACAGTATTGAATGGTAGCTTCTGCAGACGTGCGCATTGGAGCATTGTTGTGTAATAATCTCACGCCTCGTGACTGATTTTCTCGGCGTTTTGTTTTTATGACATTTTTTAATTTCTACATTGATGACGCTTAATACTCACCAGTAACCGTAGTGTTACTCTCTACTAAACTAATTAGTAGGATTCTCTGACAATCCTAAAAAAATGTTGCTAGAATCTATTCAGGGCTTGTGTCACTTTGACTTTTTTGGGCTGTGGTGATCACGGATGGTGCCAATATCCCGAGTCCTTTTTCGACAGAGAACTATGGTATAAAACTTTTAATACATCCCGAGTGGCAATTATTCAACATGCTTTGCATTTGGCCAGTACTTAAGAGTTTAGTGCCCCATCCTGCACTCACCTTATTCATGCCAATACAGTCGTGTGGAGTTTAAAGCACTGTGGTTTTGGAAAGTCCGCACTTTGCTGCTATTTCTTTGAAATATAGTTTTCTATCTTATAACACTTGCTTTAGCACTAGTACAACTGTTTTTGGAATGATTGCTGCTGTTGGTCTGCTTTTTGACAAGGGTTATGTTCAATCGAGTATCTGCCTAAGTGAAACTATTTAGCAATATTTTACTATAGAATATCACGAAGAAAATTGACCGAAGGTACCATCTAAACGTTCTTTAATTTCTGCCAGAATTTCCCCTTCGTTTAAAAGAAATTTTATCAACGCGCGATCTTTAATTTTTGACAGTTCAGAATATAACGAAACGACATGTCTTTTATCGGCTTTAGTTAATAATATACTACTGAGAGAAGAGGTATACAATTTTCACTGTAGCATCGCTTAACCATATGATGATGATATAATTGCATAATGCATCCAGGCAGTTATTAACGAGGCTGATTAAATGATTACTATGAGATTATTTTATCATATATATAGTAGTACATTAAAATATATTTAAATTAGACATACAGGAGAAAAATGTTTAATTCAAATTATTGCAATTTATCCGCTAGATATTTAGTTGTTAACAAATATCAGTGTTGTTAAAGTTACATGGAAAAAAGCAGCACCATTGAAGCTTCTTTCAAAACTTAAGAAGCATGTTATTCAAGTATTCTACATAAAAAATATTAATGGCTCTACTTTACAACTAATCGCAAAACGATGTGAGGTACTCTATCACCACTTAATAAAATAAGTACATTTTATGACCATTCCATTTCTAATCAATTCTCATTTGATAAAGCTATATTCCTAATAAAGGACTATTAATAATTCCACAAAGTTGCATACATAAATATTTAAGAAAATATAAAACATAAGCATCACAATCAATATTTAATAATCTGTTCTACGAAATGGCCGGTCCAAGCAGCAGAATATCATTCTTATAGTTTGTATAAATCATATATTTATTATTATAATTAGTTAATTCTTAATCTGCACAGGGAGGGTATCAGTATGGACATTAGCTTAACTCAATCCAATTCTATTTGAAGCCATATAAAATGGTTTTGAAGAACGTTTCGTAATCATTTGGTAGATCATTCATATTTTATAATTCATTGTTGTCTTAATAATAATAAGACATCAGTTTATACTGTAATATTTAGAGGGTAGACTCTCCTCAAGAGCGCTCTAGCTCAGGATTCTAGCCCACTATAATTATATATTAAAGATATTATAAAAAAAGTTGATTCGAAGGATTTAAAGGTAGAAGCTGCGGACATTTTTTGTTTAAAAAACACATTTGGTAAGAGATATCTCATTTTACTTGGATTCAGTTTCAATTTATTTTTAGATATCCAATTTGACACTGAGTACACAATTAGAAGCATCCTGCTTCAGAATTACTTTGTCACTTAAAATACAGACTATAAATTATATAGTATCATTCATGTTAATCACTGATGTAATTTGTATAAATAATACATAATAACTGCCCTAACATCGAGCCTTGCGGAACACCATATGTTACTTATAAGCAACGTTTTTCCTTCCATTTGACAGTAAGATTCAATCCAGGTGAGGACATTCCCTAAAAATCCAAACTGATCCCTAAGTCTTCTTTTCATGACCAACCGTATCAAAGGCAGGTTAATTTATTATATACATATGTACACCGGTACAAAGACTGTAGCAATAGGTGGATAGCTGCTATTCAATGCTCGGAGAATTCAGCTCACGGTGAAAAGTAGATGAGATTCCTCTTTGGCAGGTAGTAAATGGTTGCAAGTAAAATGCAGTAGACAAAGTGAACTGAGAATGTACTTTTTTACGTTTGGCGCTCCTTATGTGTGACCAATCGCTCATCACAAGCGCCTGTTTTCGCCCGTGCATGTCGTCATAACTTGCGAAATATCACAATTCTCGCAAGTTTTTAGCATGCATGGGCCGGCCGATTTTTGATACTGCCTCGAGATGGCCGCGCATAAGGAACATTTCAGTTACGGTCGCGACATAACACGAACCCCAACAAACATACAATTATTACGTACAAAACATAAAAAAATATCAATATTATACAAAACTCGCCAGTTAAAAAAAAAACATAATCAAACAAGAAAACAAATACATTATATGTTTTAGGTGACGCATCCGTCCGATACAACATATGTCTTTGTTATTTTTTAATATTGTCGAACTAAAAGTATGTTTATTCGAATAAAATAAAGGAAATTATAATTGACTTAACTCTTAAACAAAAGTACATACCCATTTTTTCAATAAGATCTTGTTATACGATGACTAAGACCTAACACGATTGGTGTTGTCATAACTTTTCAGGACCTTAAGTCAGGAAGTACTCTGTGTAGTGATAATTTTAAGCATTTATGGATCTGAGAAAATGTATCTCCGGTTGAATATTCTATGTGTGGAAACTCAAAATGTGTCTCCTAGATAGGGGTTGTGCCATGCTATCTAAATAAGATGTAGAAGGATGGTATGAACCATCTTTCCCGATTATGTGTTGATATGGATCATGCATGATTTATATAATGACCAGTTGGTTGTTTTATTAATTTTAGAGAGTATTTAAACCGGTTCTCCAGAATACATGAAAGAGTCATTTCAATGTCGTAGCGAGATATTGCAAGAAAATGTGGTGTGAGCCAAGGAGCAGTCAGCAATACCGTGGAACAGAAAAGGTAGACATGTTCAGTTGAAGTGAAGCGAATAAGAAAATGTGGAAGTAAAAGAAGAACTCCCCGGAATGAAAAATGTTTGGTAAGAAATAGCAAACTTCAAAACAAGTTATGTTATGAACATCGAAAATATTTAGCAGACACTAGTGTGACTATTCGTCACTCAATTATACATAGAAGGCTGTTGAAATCACGAAGAAAGATCATTTGACTACAGACGAAGGAACTCCTGACTACGAAGAAATAGAGGTTGACTTGGATCAGAAAATATGCTAGTTGGACTACGGATAACTGGCGGAAAGTGTTGTTGATGAAACTCACTTTTTAGAACAGGAATTCAATCACAATTCATAAGAAAGTGTTGTTCTTAGATGATTCTCCCTTTTTAGAACAGGAATTCGATCACAATTCATAAGAAAAAGTGGAGATGAAAAACTTATTGCTGCTGTTCTTATAGACCAGACTGTCAAACATCCTGTAAACATTGTAATTTGTTTTATCAAACATTGTTTATTCCACTTTTTGTAACGGTATAACCCTATCGGTTTTAAGGCTTTCACCTCATCTTCAGGGGAGCACAAACAATCATTGTCACCGTGAAAACCATACTTTTTCTATCGATGATGCCAAATTCTTACATATCAGTAGTAACGGAAATAAATTGGACAGATTAGAGTCCCTAGAAATTTCTAAGTCAGTACATCGAGGTGAACATCTGGTAAACACATATATCCCAAAAATCTCTGCGCTGCTGGCCGACATCGTTCCATGCCTCCCTCAGCCCTCAATCCCCAGCCCAAATGTCCCCAACCGTTAAAAGTGTGTACGAGTATATCGGTACCAGTTCGAACAGAATTCAGTCTTGTTTGTGCTCCCCTGAAGATGAGGTGAAATCCTTGAAACCGGTAGGGTTATACCATTACAAAAAGTGGAATAAAATGTTTGATAAAAAAATTTACAATGTCTTTAAACCTCCATAACGTTAATGCCTTAACTATAAACAATATAAAAATATCCTGTATACAGATATTCCGGTTAAGGATATTAAAGGACATAGTATGTGAATTTTGGCGTCTATTTCTAATAAAAGTATGGAGTGTAAACATTTTGAAAAAAAGAGAAAATATAAGTAGTAACAGATATACGAGGTGTAGGGGTATAGAGGAAGCATTTTTATATACATCGACGGCAAAACGGCGTGATCGTATGTATTCTAGCTATAAATTTGTTAACAGTTTGATATCAAACAAAATAATCTTATTAAAAATTGATATTTCCTTTTTGAATAAATAATAACTCCCCTTTATCATGCCCTCTAATCTCGATAGGTCCAAAATGAAATAGTCTGTTGCCACGGCCGCCCTACACACCACCGCGAGCAGGGAGGCGGGTCGGGGGCTTGAAGTGAGGTGCGGGCGGGGGCGGGGGCGGCGCGCGATGGGGGCGGTGGAGGGGTTAGGCGGCGGCAGACCGCTGTATCGATCCGGCCGAGGGCTGGGCAATCTATGGGCGGGAACCCTTAGCCCAGTGGAGATTGTGCTGATGGTTTGAATCTCGGCTTAAGGGTAGGTTTTATTTTGAAGACCAGAAATTATTGTCACCAATGAACTTGGCTGGGTGTATTAAAGGATATCTTTAGAAGGAAAACTAAGGAAATCAATGAAATGAAAATAACTTTAAGTTACTTCAAGACGTTCTCTATTTTGGGTTTTATGTTCACGTCTAGGTCCTTGTAGATTATTTAAAGATTACGTACTCTCAACGTGGACCTTAACATTACTATTTTTTATACTTTTGAGATACAGTTTTTCTTATCTTTTTTCTATAATATTTTATTTGTCACTCAGATATTTGTGATTGGTGGAAAAAGTAATATTTTTGGACGAATGATATATTAAAAAAAACATAGGTACATGTCGAAAACAAAAGAGATTTACTTAATGACTTCACTAATTTATTCTCTGTCAACTTCATATACTAACTTTATGCCAAATTCACACATTTACTTTATCTTGTCTTCACATATTTGGCCTATGTAAACATGTCAGCTTCACACACTTATTTTATGCCATCTTCACATACTTATTCTATGCCAACTTCAAATATATATTCTATGCCATCTTCACAAAATTATCCAATGCCTTCATATATTTATTATAAGCCAACTTCACTTACTTATTCTATGTCAACTTTAGGTACTTATTTTATGCCAAATTCACACATTAATGCCTGACAATAACGCACATTTATTTTATGCCAACTTTACACATTTATTCTATGCCAACTTCATATACCAAATTCATGCCAAATTTACTGACTTATAATTACACACATTTATATTATGTCATCTTCACGCATTTATTCTATGCACAATTATTCTATGCTAACTTCACACATTTATTTTTTTGACATCTTCAAACATTTCTTTTATGCCAACTTCACACTTTGTTTTATGCCAACTTCACACATATGGCATGTTATGCCAACTTTACACATATTACATATGACATGTTTCTATGCTAACTTGACACCTTTTAAAGCTATCACAGTAAAAAAATATCCCTTCTTTGGAAAACTTGAAATATAATAATGAAATGGTTTCAGTCTTTTTCAACTGAAATTTCAGGAAATCAGAACTGAAACATGAAGGATTTTTTTAAATGAAATGCTTAGAATTAAAAAATATTAAAAAATGATGCGATACAGTGGTGTGTTAGTGACACCTTATGTATGGAAGTTAAGCCTGGACATTAAGGAAGAGGGATAGGAGGAGAGCAAATGGGGTAGAAAGGCTTACCCTGTGAAGAATATCTGCTATTACAATGTGTGAGAGAGTTCGCAATGACTGAATTAGGGATAACTGTTTGTTATAAGAAGAATTAGGAAAGGAATATTTACATGGTTTGGATATATCAAGAGAATGTGTTTTGAAATACTTACAAAATAAATATTTGTATCTGGAATGAATCACTGCTATTGTTTCACGTGTTTTAGTATTTTCAGATCTCATAGACAACCATAGTACAATGATTTATTCAATAATTAAATTAAAGGTAAGATCAGATTTTTAGTCATAATAAAGGGTCTTTCAAACTGAGCGGTTTTATAATTCTAATATTTTTAATTCTTGAATAAAACACATAATTTACTTGGATTTCAACAAAACTGTTTATTGGTCATTGATGTATAATGTATGATATTTAAACACAAAAAACAATATCCGCTAAATGTTCGCTTTTACAGCTTCACAGATGTCCAATCTTTTGTCAAAATTTTCGATGACATTTTGACATAATTGCGGTTTTAACTCACCAATAACGCGAATAATCTCGTCCTTCAGCTTAGGAATTGATTGGGGGTCATTCTTATAGACCTGGCTTTTCATGTAACCCCAGAGAAAATTGTCCAACAGTGTCACATCACATGATCTTGGTGGCCAATTAACATCACCGTTTCCGGAGATTACAATACATAAAATAATTCAACAATTTGAACGCGTTGTTGTATTGTATACGACTCCATTTTTATAAATGTCATATATTACACTTCTCGAATGTCACAAGACCTAGACAAGTTCGCTACGCCATCTGTGTTTTATCCAAGAATAAAAAAACACTCAATTTGAAAGTTCTTTAAATAGATTTTTTTTTGAAAATCGATAATATTATATTTAACGAAATCCATGAAAGAGTCAATCAATAGACGGTAAAAGCTGTATATAAATCTACAGGATTTAATACACATTAAAAAAAAAAGCGGGTTTGCATGGAATGAGTTTATTTAAATTAATCAAATAATTTAATATATAGACAAGACGCCTATTTTCCAAATCAGTTATATGGTTTTGATTCTTGTTGGTACCCAATTTTTCTTTAAAAAATCTCAAGTCGGGATTTCATTGACGGACTCATTATAATTTTTCTGGTTGGCTGGAAAAGATTGTTATATGGTAATACATTCGGTAGCTTGTACTATACGCCATAAAAATGTAACGTAATATAAAACATGTTTTTAGGCTTCATAAATACACACCACCTCCCTGACGGGGCAGGCAGAGAGGACATAGTGCCAGAATTTCCTATCTCGGCAAACGTTTTTCGCCTGTTGTACAACTATACATTTTCTTATACAACTGCAATTTCTTTGATTGTCTACGTTTCCTTGTTTCAAAATGTGATTTACATGATCCAACCATACTTTCTTTGGTCTTCCTCTATTACTCTTTCCACTTACTTATGCATTATACAGTAGTTTATTTGTTCCACATGTTCAAACTATCTCAGAGTGTTTTTTCCATGATACTGAACACATTAACCTTAAGTTCACATTCATCCCTACCACTTTATTCCGTATTCTGTCATACATTGTTACCCCGTGTTTTCTTTTCAATCTACGCATTTCTACAACATTCATTCGGACGGTTCGAGTATATATGTTTAAGGGCTCTATTGACTTTGTTTCCTATCGTTACACATCGTGCAATGTGAAATCACATTTCAAACACAACCTTTTCCGGTGCAGGCTAGAAAAATTTTATACACTTAGAATATTAATGACTCGAATCATTAAATAAATAAGGTTTCACATAAGTAATAGTTAAACTTAAGTTGAATATATTACTAATGAAAGGTAAGGAAGTCTTACCAATTTTTTTTATTGTATACGAACACTAGACTACACCTAAAGTCGATCACATATCGGATGATCTATTAAAGCTTATTTGAAGTTTGTCTTCTCTTGATAATCAATCGAGAGGAAGGGAAGATGCAGACTCAGCAGACACACATGACACGCATGGCAACTAATGAAATGTTCACCATCCCTAGAGTTAAAACCTCTTTTGCCCAAAGGCAATACGCTTATTTGGCTCCCATGACGTACAATGGCGTGCCGAATTCAATAAAGATAAAGGAGGGAAAACCATTTAGATAGTCGATCGGAGCGTGGTTGTTATTGCGACAGAGTTTTGAGTACTTGGGCTTTCAGGATGAATGACGTGTGGAAAAGATTTGTGTGGGCTCTTGAGTGTGGGTTTCTTCTTGTTGTTTTGATTTTTGTTATTTTGTATTTGTGTTTCTGTATATTTTTGTGTTAATTTTTATTCTTATGATTGTGTGCGGTATATTATGGGATGAACATTTTTGGTTTTATTTTTGTTTCATTTTGGGTTCATTTTTGGTTTTTGATTGAAACACTAAGTTAGGATATTTAACAATAAAATTACTTTGTTATTTAACCAAATATACAAATCCCCCTGACACACGTTTCTACTCCTATCTTGAGTGTCTGTTCAAGGGGAATGAATCCGGTTTGTTACGAAAGTAATATTTAGGTCCAATTGGTGACATGTTTCATTGGAAGTGTTTGGGGTCTATTGACTCAAAGAAAAATGTTTATGAGAGTTTTATATTATTCAAAGTTAAAGCATTAACATTGTGGAGGTTTAAAGACATTGCCCAAACAAGACTTATTTGTGCTCCCCTGATGATGAGGTGAAAGTCTTGAAACCGGTAGGATTATACGGTTACAAAAAGTGGAATAAACAGTGTTTAATAAAACAAAATACAATATTTATCAGAGGTCTTTTTGCATATTTTGTATGGGACCATGTTTCTATTCCATATATATGAGTACTTTGCTATACAAATGTCTCATTTTCGACAAAACTGATATTGACGTATACGAGTAATATTTTTAATACTTTTGTTAATATTGTCGTGCAAAGCTCAACCTACATTATCGTAGTTTTTAGCGAAAATTAATAATTACTATTTTCAAAATAAATGTAATTATGTTTGTATTACCAAAGAAAAACTTTATTTTTTTAAGCTATTGTATGGTATATTTAAAAAAATATTTGCTTCCGTCTATTTTTATTCATTTAACGATATCTGCGAGATCTGTATGTATTCCTGGTTCACGGTATCTGTGTTTTTGTTCAAATAACCTTTGTTTACTGTGATTATTCCAAAACGCAAGAGATCTACTGTGATTATTCCAAAACGAAGATAGAACGCTAGTGATTCTGGTGAATTAGATATTTCAAAAAGATTTCATCAAATGCTTGCATTATGTGAAAAGCTAAAAATTCTTGATTTAGTACGAAAAGAAAATAAAACAATCCCCACCTTTGCTAAAATATAAGGAAACAACGAATCATATATTTATGAAGGACTTAAAAAAGAGTTAAATATACGTGCTAATTTCGCTGTACCACCTTAAACTGCAGAGTTACAGAGAAAACGGAGACAAGAGCGTTCAGTACATTTAAAGAATACGGCTGTCTAGTGTAGGTATACTTAATTTATAATGGGTTTGCTACTATTCGCAGATTTCTTAATCCGCGGGAGGCTTGGAACCTAACCACCGCGTATAACGGGGGACTACTATAGGTAATATCGGGCGGACACTCAAATTATATTAATCTGACTTTGTTGCCTGCCATTTGTCATGACTCCGGTAAACTAGGCGTTTACCTGTATCTTACTGAGATTGTTATGATTATGGTTGTTAATGTTTCAAAAAGAAAAAATATTTTCATATACATTCGTTTTAAAATATATTATTGTAAGTATCTACAGTTCAACCTGGTGGGTTTATACTCGTAGCAATCTTTTCCAGCTAACCAGAAATATATCAATGAAGTCGGAAGTGAAAACCAACTGAGGTGAAATCATTTCTTAAAATGGATATTGCTACAAATTTAGGAGATCCTAGTCAGTGAGCAATGATCAATTAATTACGTTCATTGAGAATACAAAACACTTTAAATGTGTAGAATGCTTCTTTTAGCATTTAATTTTTATCCTTTTTTCTTTTCCAATCTTATTTCCTCTCCCAGTCTTTGTTGGTTTCAATTATATATTTTAGTTTGTATGATTATTTTGTATTTCTTAACTAACCACTTGTTTTTATTATTACGTAAGTCTGTTGGCCAAATTTTGGTTATGTTTTGTAATATACATATATGTATCCAACTTTGATGTATATGAGTTAAACGTGGACGTGGAAAATGACTGATAGGAGCTGAATAAATGTTATAGAAAGGCGTGCATTGAGAAGAATATATGAGGTAACAATATACGACAGAATACGGAATGAAATGATTAGGGATGAATGTGAACTTAAGGTTGATGTGTTGAGTAAGATGGAAAAGAAGACTAAAACATGGTTTGAGCATATGGAACGAATGAATGAAAAAAGACTAACAAAACAAATATATAGTGCAAACGTAAGTGGAAATGGGGATAGAGGAATACCAAGGAAAATATTATTGGATTAATTTAATGATATTTTGAAATAAGAAAATGCAGATAATCCAAGATATCGTAGCAGTTGTCTGAGAAAGTGTATGGATATAGAACATGCAAAGGATGTGTATAAAGATAGAAAAACCTGGTCCTCTGTCTTTTCTATCTACCCCGACAGGAAAATCGCGTGATGGTATATGTATGTATATCGAATTTAAATATACATACTTAATAAATTTAAAATAAATTCAAACAATTTATTTGTAATTATCACAATTTAAATTGTGTTATACTTTCATGTTAGTATAGGGTGGCCCATGAAAGGCTGAAGGATGTACATTGCTGTACTGCGCACACTGCCATCGTCGCTCTGACAGTATGCGCAGTAGTTCCATCGTATTGAAACCATACCTCCTGATTATCTTCAACCGCTGGACGTAAAAAAATTTCAAGCATTGTCTTATACAAGACCCCGTTGATTCTTTCTGGCTGACCTTCCTCATTTTCAAAGGAATAGGGGCCTGTAACTCTTTCAGCCATAACACCGCACCAAACAGTGCATTTTTGGGGATGCAATTGATGCTCATGTAATTCTCTGGGATTTATTTATTTAACACTTTTATTGCAAATACAATCAGGCAGCAATCTCTTCCAAACAACCAGACAAAAGTAAATGAAGCAAGTTACGTGGTCACATAAATCATTAAAATGACTATCCATCTCCACGAAATCCATAAACAAATACGTGAGCACATGCCCACGAACCCCACAAAGACGGACAGTCACTCGAACATTGTTTTTTCATATAAAGTGAGATATCATCAATCAAAAGGAAAGGAAGGGATGGTGGAGAGGAAAGGAAAAGAAAAATCAGGAATGAAACACGTTATTTTACTGACTAGAAATTAAGAGGTTTTTCAGTCGCTTCTTAAAGCATGCCAAGGACGGAGCGAGTCTTGTATTGGTTTGTAACTTATTCCAGAGTCTTACTGCATAGACAGTAAAGGACGACGTAAAGAAAGAGGAGCGGTGAACTGGAAAGGCCAATAAACAATCTATGTTTGAGCGTAGCGCTAATCCATGATTGGAAAGACGCTGAAAATTTTCGGCGAGATAAGAGGGGGTGGCGGAACAGTTAAGGATATTATAAAATAGAGACAGTACGTGAATTTGGCGTCTATTTCTAACATTTAACCAGTTCAATACCTTCTGGTATGAAGTTATATGATCGTACTTACGTAGGTTGAAAATGAATCTTAGGCACACATTTTGAAGACGCTGTAATTTGTCCAGCTGTTCCTCTGTAACATCCAAGTAACATACACGTTTCTCTGTAACATTCAGGATTCTCAGTATCCCAAAATCTGCAGTTTTGTTTGTTGATATACTCGTTTAAATGAAAATGGGCCTCGTCACTCATTATCAAGTTGTTCAAAAAGTTGTTGTTATCTCTAGCTATGTAGGTGTTGAAATCGAATGGCGTACATCAAGCACTGCTGAGTATCTTGGGGTAGTAAAACTCTATAACTTGTAAAAAATATACATGTACATATTGAAAATGAATAAGTTATGACTTTCAAACCCCTCAGTCTTTCATGGGCTATCCTGAGTAAAATAAATTTTGCGTAATTTTCTAAATAATTTTAAGCAAACATTTGTCGTGTTACGTTTTGTACATTAAAAGTGTTATATTTTAAAATTATCTAAATATGTTATTTTAATGACGGATAAATGTAATTGTTCATTTAACTGAGTAGCTCTACTCAAAATTGGTGCTCTGTCTGACCACATGGTCTGACAGTGAAGTAAAATAAGTCAACTGTGCTGCAGCAGTCGCCAGCACATGCCAATATGAGCTATATTGTCCTTCCCGGGTGTAACAATACATAAGCAATCTCGACACGTAATCATATGCAATATTACTAGTGGTGATACTCCGATACGCTACTGTACCTCCATATCTACTCAGACCCTCACTTCTACATCAACCCGCCACTACCTAAGTATACATTGTGGTCCTGCCATATATTGCCTATAATGCAATACCCCTAGACTGATCTGATATCTATAGGATAAATAATGAACTAATTTGCTTGTTAATTTTCTTTGTATTCTTTAGTATTGAGGTCCATGGCAGTGTGGTAACACACTGGATTTCCGAGCGGAAGGTTGCAGGTTCGATACTCCCCTCGAATGACACAAGTATTTTTTCCACATTGTATTCGGAGGTATAAGGATACCTATGACTTCAGTCATATCTTTAAAAAAAAGAGGAAAAAAATACGCTGTTGTGCTCTGATCGTCTGACTTCAGGTGTGCCATCGGATACAGTATAGCGGTGTGGCCAGTGAGTTTGCTGGTGTGCAATGACTCACTCATTTAAAAAACAAACTCTACGACACAGTTTTGCTTTTCCACTGAATTGACGTTGGAATGGCGAGGGGATTCTCGACTACGAGACTCGACAACGACGATGAATATGCTGATTTAATTTTCTTTGTACTCTTTGGTGTCTCTTTGGTATAGACGCAAATAGCTTGAAAAGTACCATTAAGGTCTGAAAATCTGGCTTGAACAAATTAAATCGTATATGGACAGATTATTTCCCTAAGTTGAAAAGTACCATTAAGGTCTAAAAGATTTTGGCTTGAACAAATTAAATCCTGCGTGAACCGAATCCATATACCTTTATGAAAAATATTTTACTTTGTTTCACACTAGCACTTTTTATATCATTGGACCGGACACTTGTGGTCCACTCTTCGCAGGTAAATATCTTAAGAAGAGGTATATTTTGTAAAATGTTATTGTAATGTATGACACCGTCTTAAATAGTTGTAGGATGTCATTTTGAGATCGCCTTTGGTCGTGAATTAAACAAATGGATTATTATTAGTTCAGATATCTTGGCAGTGAACTGCTCAGCTCTCATGACCTCCCAAAAGAAGTAAGGCCTCAGGTAGATAAAGCTGCAGTTGTGGCGGGGTGCCTGAGAGATGTAATATGGAGGAATAAAGATATGAGAACGGATAGCAAGGTACGCATTTATAAGACCTGTGTGCGACCTATCCTCACATATGGGATCGAAGCAAGGGGGACACTGTCAGGACAAAAAGTATGCTAAAGACAACGGAAATGAGAACTCTGCGCGCTATTGCTGGGAAGACTTTGCGTGATCGTGTAAGGAACACCACAATCCGAGAGGTCTGTGAGGTCCAAGATGTGGTCAGATGGGGACGACAGTGTCGACGATACTGGTACCAACATGTACAGATAATGAATTCCACAAGAATTCCATACATAGCTCTGCATGGGGTGCCGGATGGACGGCGTCCGCCAGGGAGACCCCCGAAACGATGGAGAGATAGCTGGAGCTCAGCATCACAGGACAATCCTGCAGTAACAGGCTCTTGAGAGTCTACAGAAAGTTTAACAAGAAGAATAAGAAGATTATTATTAATTTTTTTTTAACCTCTCGAGTTTATTGCCATGTGGCCATCTCTTATTAATAAATTAAGAATTTTACAAAAATGTAAGCGTTGTATTACTCTTTCGGTGTACACAATACAACTTGGAAGGTTTATTGCCATGTGGCAATCTCTCCCAATCGACCAGAAATATGTTAAAGAGGACTTAAGTGAAGACCAGACTGGAATCCTTTTTATAAAAAATCTGGGTTCCAACGGGAGTTGAACTCGCAATCCCCGGGTTGGAAGACAACCGTTTTATCAACTAGGCAACGGATGCTGCCATTTAGTATGTATTATCATAATATCCATTTTTCTCTATTATTTTAATTTATATTAGTTTATTTTAAATATTGTTTTCATTATCATCATCCTATAGTGTAGCTCATAACTGAGTATCTTGACTCCCATGATAGCATTTTACGACCCCTCTCCATACATCCCTGCACTCCACGATTCGAAGAGCAGTTATCAAAGGTAATCCTGTTGCGTATCTCACTTGGTTAGTCCAACGCATTGGTGTTCGTCTTCTTGTGCTTGTGTTATGGCCTTTTGCAACGAAAACACTTTTAGAATTTCAACTGTGTAATTTTATTTGTATAATCGTTGAATTACATTGAAGTACAATATCACCAGTATTATAGAAGTAATAATAACGATGATGTTAACATCGTAGTGGCTTTAAGAATAATGATTGCTGCCTCTGATATGACGTCTTATTTAAAGCAAAGATAACCATACGCACGACCCTTCGATAGATTAAAAAGGAATTTTTCGGGTATGTTATCGATGCTCTTACTTTTGCAGTTTACTTCCATTTAGTGATACCAAATCTTTATTGAATTTGGATAGTAAACCGCCAACAAGATAATAAATTTAAACATAATACATTGAGTTAAGTTTGACATACGCGTGATAACACTAATATTTATAGGTTCTAGATAACATAGTACAGTTATGGTTAGCTTAACATTGTTTTGCATGATAACTTATAATATTTATTGGAAGTGGATAACAGTATATGATAAGATTAACATATTAACATTGGTAGGGATACATTACACTTGTCGGACTCATCTTTCTACGCTTTCAGTGACGACAAATCTCTCCAAACTGCCTCCTTGTCCACGAAAAACGTGTGCAAAGAACCTCAGGACTTTTGTTAGGCTTATTGTCGATGATTCTCAGTTGTTAGAGAGGGGATGCATTAGTTCACCTTGCCATCCATATAACTCTCAACGCACACTCTCCAACATCACATTTGCAATGCATCTAGTCAACGTCTCTCGCTTGCTCTTAAAGCGCAATTCCACTGAGGCAACATTTAGGCAACACGTATCATGCGGCATTGACGCATGCTACATACAGTCTTTCAATCGAAGGAACACGAAGCGACAAGATGTAAGTATCTTTGTAGCATGCTACATGTTGATTGTTGTTGCCGGGACACGTCGCCTTTCGACATGTTTCAGCGTGTCGAACAATGTCGCCGTTATCCGAAAGTCAGCGGATCGGTGCGGCTTGTAGCGTGCGACAATACGATTGCACTGTAATTGATGTGAAAAAAAATTAAGAATTTGCGTTTAGCTTTTCATCATTCTGAGCTTCTTGACTACAAACATATAATTCTCTTCTCCAACACCGTGGCTTTCTTTTTTTTTCTACGAGTCAAAACTATTACCACATATACAGTTGCCGCGATTGTTTGTAAAGACATAATGTACCAAACTGACGTTGCCTCCATGTAATTGTTTAAGACGCATGCTACACGTACTGGCGACAAAGCGCATGTGATTCGGGGAGTCAAAATCCGCATGCAACATTGTTAAAATTTGTGACCCATAGTCGCACACCTTGGAACAGGCAACACTAGGAAACATCTCGCATGCCTCATGTCACCTCACCTTTTCGCATAGAGCCATATTATTTTCATACAGTATGTTAAAAACATACATTATAATTGATTAAAATATTAAATAAATAAATCATTATTGGAAAATATTATTATATGCGACTTTTGTATCGTCTTTAGCAATTATTGTTTTCATAATAAATCATTTGATAAAATAAGAACCTATATTTTAATTCTTATCTTTTTGCATGAGCTATTTTATTGAAAATTGAACATCATTCTCTGTCACAGCATTAATATCTCAGCTTATTTGCGTTCCTGTTTTGTTTCACTCTTAATATGTTGACTAGGAAACAATGTTACAAATAAAGATATACATTATCAACATTGACATTGTCATATGTCGAGATAAATGTGTATCAATCAGGGTTGTGTGTAGTCGACAAAAAAATCAGACTTCGACTCCAAAAATTAAATGTTTGACTCCGGCTCAAATTATAGTAGATATATTACTAACCTATGTTATACTTTATTACGGAGTATAATTATTCAAATGTTGGTTTTTTAAAAATAATGTCGACGGGGATTCCTCATCATACTGCTCGCTATTTATAGGTACTAAAGGTACATAGTTAACACTTGCCACCCTGTGATGGATAGCGAGTGACCAGGACTTATATTTATTTGATTATTCGATGTTTTGATACATAATAAAATGATTTTTATAGCTAATTACAAAAAATAACCTAGTATATTTTGCATAATTTTAATTTAAAATGTACATTTTTCACTGGACGCTTAGCGTCCAGCACCATGGCAGGCGGATTTTTTTAGCACAGTAAGGCAAGTGTTAATAACTTCATAATGTAATTTATATAGCTAATACCTAAGTTTAAAAAAATGTAAAATAATTAAATTGGAGTAGAATTTTAAATAGCATATCCCGACTTCAACTCTGATTTCTTCTTCATAAATAACCAACCGACCGATTCCGACTCTACAAAATCCAACCGACTCCACGACTCTGACTCCACAAAAAAACCAACCGACTCCATGACTCCGATTCCGACTCTACAAAAACCAATCAACTCCACAACTCCGACTCCACAAAAAAAAACCAACCGACTCCACGACTCAGATTCCGATTCCACAAAAAACAACCGACTCCTATCCCGACTCCACAAAAAACCAACCGACTCCACGACTCAGATTCTGACTCCACAAAAAAACAACAAACTCTTATCCAGACTCCACAAAAAATCAACCGACTCCACGATTCCGATTCCTACTCCACAACCCTGGTTTCAATATACAATGTTACAAATTGAAGCGTACCGCTGTGTTTACATTATCATAAATTACGAATATGGATAAATAAAATCTTCAGAGATTGATTATTAACTATGTATAGTATGAAAATACTTTGTAATGTTAAAAATACTTTTTAACATCGGAATGTTATATATCGATATTGTAAGTCTAAAAAAGTGATTTTCGAGAAATGGACATCTAAAGTTTGCTTTAATAACACATGATGACTTCTCTGGCCAGGTTAGATAGGCATGTGTCTTTCAACTCGGAGGTTGCGGGTTCGAATCCCGGTGGTACTCAGTTTTTTTTAAAAGGGTTCTTGTCTGGTTTTCACTTAAGGCTAGTTAACGCCTTTCTTCTTGGTCGAAAGAGATTGCCACATAGCAATAAATCTACATGGTTATACCACAAACGTGTAATAAAATAAATTACACATGAAAACCAAAGAGTTTATAAGATTGACAATCATTTTGCTGTATCATTTGTATATGAACATACGAGTATGTCGAGGTAGGCTGAGGAAAAAACGTCAAATTTTCCTACCACATAACATATATTTCACTTCTTACACATTCATATACCTTCTCATGCAAGTCCTACGATTGTCTGACTTTTTATACTTCTTTCTTTTAAAATATAATTTAATTGATCCAACCATACTTTCCTTTGTCTTCCTCTATCACGCATTTCACTCACATTTGTGGTGTATATTTGTTTTATTGGTCTTTAATCATTCATTCGTTCAACCAGCCCAAACCATCTCAGTGTGTTCTTCTTCATCTTACTCAACACATCAGCTTTAAGTTCACATTCATCTCTAATCACTACTTTCTGTGTTCTGTCAAACATTATCTCATTTCTATAGCATTTAGTTCGCTCTTACCATTCATATTTCACGTTCCCATTTTCCCCCTATACATCAAAATTGGTACCAAAACACTATTATGGACTATCGTCTCCGCCAACATTACCATGTCATCTGCATACCTTTAGTAATCCGCATACGTTCCCATTCGATATTTGTATGCCAAAATCTGCATCTAACTTAACACATGAGCATTTCGTTCATATTCTAATTCTTTGGTCAGAAATCATTTTGAATATTGCTTAATGATAACATATGGGCACCAGCAGGGATTACGTATTCACTCATGCTAGAAAGGGTTCAGAAAAGATTTCTCCGTTGTCTCTACTTGAGAGAGTATGGATATTATCCCTGGCTTTATTCAAATATCTTCTTACTGGGGATGCTTAGTTATAAATCATTACAGAGTGGATACACTGGATAATACTACGGATACCCTGAACGGACATGGTCAGCAACACATGGATTCTTCAAAGAGCCAAAGTTGACAGAGAGGTGCTGACTAATATTAAAATCCGAAAGGTGTCCTATTTGGGTCATGTACTTAAAGGAGAAAAGTACAAATTACTGCACCTGATCATTCGAAGAGGTGTTGGCAGGAGTCAAATCTCCTGGCTCCGCAATATACGTGATTTGACTGGTATAAGGAGCATTGAGGATCTTTTTCGGGCTGCCGGGAATAAGGATGCCTACTCTCAGGCGATAGTCAACGTTAGGGGGACCTGACATGACACTAGGAAGAAGAATAAGGGAGTGGAAGATCTCTTTGATTGGGTGTCCATTTTTTTTTCTTTGCTCAGGGGTAATTTAGTTAACCCTTCCGTCCTGAACAGTATTGGTATGTATGTTACGGATAATTATTTGCAACGCTCCCATATATTATTCTATCAACTTATAAGTCGAACCAACCTGCCTTTGGAGATGCCGATAGGTAGAGCAATCACACTGTTGAACCGTGTGAGTCCTCATATTGACGTATTCCATGTGTCGCTCAGCTCCTTGAGGAAAAATCTCTTGAATTGAGTGTAGTACTAGAAATAATTTAATCTTTTTATATTATCTTACAGGCTACATTTTGCCATAATGTTTTAGTGTTACTTTATACATTTTTACAATAGTTTTTATAAGTTTTAAAATATTATACTGTTTTATACATGTTTTTTGTACTGATTATGTTTGATCCTTGTACGAATTAGGGAAACCTATAATGTGCGAAGGACCTGCAAAAATAAATTTATAATTAATCACTTCGATCCGTATTCTATCATAATACTCTCGTCTCATTCTGGATTTGTTCACAAAATAAATAAGGACATTTTGAGTAATTCTTCTTGATTACTTTGAAAATTACCACATTCGGAAAACAAATTCTTTAATATTTAATAACATATTTTTTTAATATTTCCGACTTCTTTCCCAAATAACTTTGTTGGTAAGAGGCTTGTCTTCCAACCAGATATTTGCGGGTTCGATTCCTATTGGTATCTAGATTTTTTTAAAAGTGTTCCATCTAATTTACATTCAAGGCTTACTTTACACTTTGCTGGTTGGTTGTTTGAGATTTCCACGTGAAAATAAGCCCACCAGGTTGTAATGTATACCTACAACAAAGTATTAATCTGCACATTTACCAGAACAATCAAAATATACATTCTGTTAAGGAGTTAGATGAATAAAATTGTATCTCCCTTTTATGTAAATTCCTGCAAAAATAAAAAGAGGAAAAACAGGACGCCTCGAATCTTCAGACGAACTTCTAGGAGCTGTAATAAAAAGAAACTCCTTGGGAACACTACAGAACTGATGTCATTTGCATTCAAAAGAACAAAGTTTTTTCTTCCCTTTTTTTCACAACGTAAAATCTAATGCGAGTATCTTTTCCCGTTGACGCGTTTTGAGGGGGAAAATATCAAAACTATATATTATAATACGAATATAATTTAACGAAATGTGAAAACTTGTGATTATAATCGGGTTAAAAAAAAGTTTAAAATCTTCAAGTAATAAGTAAGTATTTCAAACGTGGTGTGAATATCAAATGATAAAATAAAGTCTTTATGATATCTCCTAAACATTTTGTATATATCACGTAAAAAATGAGAAACTTTTGATGCTGTGGTTAACATTTTATGGGCAATTTTAGTCCATTATTTTCTAATGCTATTAAGTATGTGATTCTAAGGTTTACTCTTTGCATAGTAAATACTTTCTGCGTGCGTTGTGCCACTGACTGTCTTATGACTAACAAACAATTATTGTAAAAGACAAGACAATTTTATTTTACAACACCCATCAAATAAAAACCAGTAAAACTGAGCTTAAAATCATTGTAGATTTAGTTTAATTGTACTTACGGTATTTTAAAATATACTCGATTTAAATATTACAATATGTTATATAATTTTACAAAACTGTTTAAGATTTAATCTTGTTTATTTATTAATTACATTAACATTTTTATTTTTTTTATTAAACAAAGTAAAATATTATACAAATATTTGTCGAGGCTAAAAACCTATATATAAATTTATTACTTAACTAATCTTAATTATGTGTTATAATTTATGAACTTACTTAATCTTATTTTCCTACATGTCATTTTATTTTATTTTTTACAATCTTAATGTATGATTTCTTAGAAATAATTAACACCTACATACTACTTATAACTAGATAACAATTCTTACACTAATTGTTTAGCAAAAACAAGTCCACTCGTTCAGGCTACTTGTATTCCATCACATTCACTCAGACCTTCGTCGTCCCAGCTAATACTGTAAGTGGACTAGTCAGGCAACAGATAATGTTACATTAACATAGGTTTCACACGATTCACATGAAATATTATTTAAATAATTTGAATTTAATATTTTTTTTTTAATAAAACATTCTAAATATATCACTGACTAAAACACGTCTGAAACTCGTATTATAGTATAGTTTTTTAAGTATATGTTTTAGATATTTAAATTTTTTTTAAGGGAACGATATAAGTATTGTTTGATTTTTTTTAAATCGTTCTAGATATACATTTTTTAAGGAAACATATAAGATATAATCGTACTTTAGTTATTTTGGTGAAACGCAATCAATATATTGAAGTTTTTTAAGAGAATTTACTAGATACACGAATAATTGAATTATTTTTAAGGAAACGTTCTAGGTATACTTCAGCTATTTTAAAGAAACACTTTTTAATAATCTAATAGACGACCTCCGTGGCCTGGTGGTAAGACACTTGTCTGCCGATCCGGAGATTGCGGGTTCGATCTCCGCTGGAACCCATTTTTTTTAAAAAGGGTTCCAGTCTGGTTAACACTTAGGGCCTATAAAAACATCTTTCTGGTTGGTTGGAAGAGATTGCAACATGGCAATAAACTCGCCAGGTTAAAAAAAATAAAAAAATAGAATACCACAAAACAGGACTCAACGTTTCCGTCACTCACGTGTTAATCACTTTCAGAAGTAAAATAACTCTGACGAAATCTTTAATTACTAAAACAGCTTTTAATTTAATTTTGATTTATTATGACGAGGAAGGTAAGTAGGTACTTCCTTTTAGCAGAATGTTTCTACACTGAAGCCAGAAGTGAGTTTCAACCAACAATTTGACAATGGCAACCCTTGGTTGGAAAGAAAACAATTAATCATGTTTATTATGGGGCAAGTTCTTTCCTCTGGTAACTTGTGGCAAAAGGACTAAAAACAGTTTAGAAAATGTTACTGACGCATTTTAAGTATTTTGACATGTTTTAAATTTTAGTCGGACGTATGTTAACAAGTTTAGATGCTTTTTTTACTCTTCATTTATTACATAAATACAATTTCCTTGCCGGTGTACTCCGAAATAATACCTCACCAAACTTTCGTGAAATACTTCGTTTGCTTTCTATGTATCCATACATATTCTCTTATAACCAGGGCTGTGGAGTCGGAGTCGGAGTCGGAGCCGGAGTCGTGGAGTCAGAACCTTTTAGGTGGAGTCGGAGTCGGAAAAAATCGACCGACTCCGTTTAATTATTTTAACATTTTCTTTAATGAATAACGTTACGGTATGTGTTAACCAGTTAACCTCTCATCGTTTCATGCCTGATACTATGCAGACTTTTATAATCGCAATAAACCCCAAAAGGGGATTACATTCAGTTTATTGCAGCCGTACAAATAGTCAATTACTGCACTTAGATTCCTAGGATTTTCTAGGAAAATAAATAAAAATAATAAACAATATAAATAAGATTTAGTCAACGTATGAAAACAAATGAAGCAACCTTTTTATTTTAAAGTGTTTTCTTATTTTTTTTAATACCTTCCCGTGTTGTTTTTCTAATTATTTTAAAAGTTTTATTTAATTCTTTTTTAAATATTAATATATATTTGAAATATTATTTTTGTGTGAAGATATTGCTTAATGCGTATTGTTTATATATTTTTTTATTAAATTGTTTCATTTGTGTACGAATATAATAATTTTTTTATTTACACCTGTATCCATTATTAATAAGTTAATATCAATACATTAGGTAGACGCAGTAAATTGTAAAATAACATAAAAATCGAAGTCAGAGTCAAGATTTGGAGTCGGAGTCGGAGTCGGGGTATAAAATAAAGCCGGAGCCGGAGTCGGAGTCGGTAAATTTTCATCCGACTCCACAGCCCTGCTTATAACTCTTAGTGATTCATTTACATTCCAATTTACGTATAGACGATACGAGAAGTTTAGGAAGAGCTAGAAAAATATGACAAGTCAAAATAAAACAAGTTCTGAAATAGGGAAGACTGAAAATTATTTATTATAGAAGAGTATGCATGATATCGCATAAAGCGAAAGACATGTGTCAGGATGGAATGAAATCGAGCTGTCTAATTCAATAGAGGCATGGTTTTGTAATGATGATCATGAGGTTTGTTTATAAAACGCCAAAACTTTTTTAGTTTAATGATCGTAAAGCCATAAAAATATTTATTTTTGTTGAAAAACATTCTTTAAAAATAGCGTTGAAAATTCAAATTAATCATTAAAGTGTTTGAAAAAGTCGATCCTTTTTAAATATCCGCCATGAACCACTTTACTCAATGTCGCAACTCACCCCTTACATCCGTTATATTCCCATTAAAATTTTGTGACGGAGATCGCAATTAACAAGGCAACATGTAACAGGGTTGATATTTGAAATAGCGTCATTAGTATTCGCCAAAGTTAAGGGTTTCAAACTTTATACTCATAGCCTCCTGTTTTGGTGGATCCCCAATAATATGAGTATCCATTACCCCAGCAACCCTGAATATCTCATATTGCAAGTCATGATTGCGCTTGCTTCTAATAATGGTGAACATTTTGTGGAAAATATAACGGCGGTGATTCCAGCGATTTATTTATTCAAACTCAAAATTTTAGTTTTCAATAATGTATTAACGGTTTTGGCTTTAACTTTTTGAAATTCCACATTAGAATATTTAACAATAAATTTCTTTGTAATTTGTTTTATGGAACACTGTTTATTCAATTTTATGTAACGGTATAGCCCTACCGTTACATAAAATGGAATAAACAGTGTTTGATAAAACAAATTACAATGTCTTTAAACTTCCACAATGTTAATGCCTTTACTAACATATAAATAATACGGTATAACCCAACCGTTACATAAAATGGAATAAACAGTGTTTGTTAAAACAAATTACAATGTCTTTAAACTTCCACAATATCTTTACTATAAATAATACATAAATTTCGTTGTTATTCTACAAATTACATTAACCTCCCTTGACCGTGTTTCTATACCCAATCCCGGGGCTTTCTTCAGGCGGAATGAATGAATGTGTTTTATAGAGTGGCATTAAATATAGTTTCTAAATTCAATTTGGGCGCAACCTTTGTTGATGGACTCACATTTGTTCAACATGTTGGTGTCGGACTATTACAAACAACTCAGTTTTTAAATAAAAATATCTAGAGAATTTGACTGAAACCATATTCTCTGAAACGTCTACAAGTATTTACGAGAAGTTTTCTAATTTGGTTCTGAGTACTCGTAATTAGAACGAAATTAGAATACGCAAATACAAGAATGCTACAGAACAACTATAAGAATACTACAGAACAAAAAAAAATTCTCGTATTGGCTCGAACAAAGGGTGATTATACAAAATATGTGACGTAGTACTTCTCGTGGTGTGCAATTATAGAAACCTCGAAACTAGAAGGTTATTCAAGGTAGTTTTAACTGTCCCTCGTTACTAGGAGCATTAAGTTTATATGCTCCCTATAAATATAGCCGTGCCAGACACCCTTTGTTCTACGTAACAACTTACATAACTAATGTCATGGTTAAACACTCAGTTACGCGTGGTATAGATATATTGAACCAACTGAGTGACACTGGATATATTATAGGCACTGCCTAGCGGCATGAGAAGAAAGAATCCTGGCTGATATTATTCATTATGTATTAATTAACTAGTATCAGACTCTCTTAGTGTAACAGGAGAAATTTGTACTAGGCACCGCCTAGCGGCATGAGAAGAAATAACCCTGGCTAATATTATTCATTGTGTATTAATTAACTAGTATCAGACTCTCTTAGTGTAACAGGAGAAATTTGTACTAGGCACCGCCTAGCGGCATGAGAAGAAATAATCCTGGCTGATATTATTCATTATGTATTAATTAACTAGTATCAGACTCTCTTAGTGTAACAGGAGAAATTTGTACTAGGCACCGCCTAGCGGCATGAGAAGAAATAACCCTGGCTAATATTATTCATTGTGTATTAATTAACTAGTATCAGACTCTCTTAGTGTAACAGGAGAAATTTGTACTAGGCACCGCCTAGCGGCATGAGAAGAAATAATCCTGGCTGATATTATTCATTATGTATTAATTAACTAGTATCAGACTCTCTTAGTGTAACAGGAGAAATTTGTACTAGGCACCGCCTAGCGGCACGAGAAGAAATAATCCTGGCTGATATTATTCATTATGTATTAATTAACTAGTATCAGACTCTCTTAGTGTAACAGGAGAAATTTGTACTAGGCACCGCCTAGCGGCACGAGAAGAAATAATCCTGGCTGATATTATTCATTATGTATTAATTAACTAGTATCAGACTCTCTTAGTGTAACAGGATAAATTTGTACAAAGTAGTCAGTAAAAAAAAAATATTTACGAAATAAAGTAATTTCCTGTTAAATATTTATAATTTTTAGTTTATAAGGATTACAATATATAACAAAGTGTTTTGAACCCACTTTGAAGTATGGGAGTGAAACTTGTACTTGGCAGAATAATGATTTCAGTCAAATTAGTGTTGTGGCTTGGATGAGCATAAAATATATCAGTTGACAAGGTCAACAAGGATCATCATGCAATCCCAACAACATGGAAGAAGACTACTTGGCAGAACAAGACAGATACTTTTAGATAACGTGTATCTTATGACACTGGGAGTGGAGAGAGACTGGAAGAGACGGATAAGCTACATAGAAGAAAAATCTTAAGCTCTACGTAAATTATGTGACTAACTAAGGGAGGCAGGGTTAATTTTACGCAGATGCGAGTACTAAGAATTAAATGTTGAGTTTCAATGTACAAAAGAAGTTAGAATTAAGTCATTAGAAATTAGTCAATGAATAAAGAGTATGTTATTAGAAAACGAGATAATGGAGCCTTACGATAATTCCGAATATATGTGTCAAATTATATGATGGTCACAATACTCGCCAGTAACTGAATTATATTGTTTTGTATTACACTTTCGTCGTGTACAGTACAACTTGGCGGGTTTATTACCATGTAGCAATATCTTCCAACCGACCTGAAATATGTTAAAGAGACCTTAAGAGAAAACCAGGCTGAACTCCTTTATAAAATATCTGGATACCAACGGGAATCGAACCCACAAACTCTGGGCTGGGAGACAAGCGTCTTATTAAGTAAACCACGGAAGTCATCACAATCGTAATGTTATGGGCTTGTATCACTTCCTTTTTTTTTGGGCCATGGTGATCCCAGATGCGCCTTTCAAGTTTCGGAGAATTTTTTAAATATATCCAGCTACTCCGAATACGTTAAACCGGCTGAGGAGTCTAATTGTATCACTTTAATCCTACCAATATACGAAAGTCATTGTAACTAATGATGACAGTGATACAGTTAACAAAATCCATTTTGAAAAGATGACTTGGTAATTGAAAACATAAAAATGGATGTCTTCTTCAAGACGTCGCCAAAAAAGGGATTGAAGGTTAAAAATATTTGTCCAGGATTGGCAGTTATAGCAGTTGGCAACAAAAAGGCTGCCCGTCTCGAAGGACCGAGGTTCGGGATCAGGGCCTGAGCGGAGCGGCACAAAGCGGTCGCCCTTGGGAGACCGACACCCGGCGCAGTATACCCGCAAGATTTATTGCTGCCTTTTATATTATTCGGGCACAAGCGGGCCAGACTGCAGAGACTGACTTCAATTTGGAATAGGGATCGACACCTTTGGGTTTTGAGCGGTTAACAGTGGGTTTTTAAAAAACAAAATAATTGTAAATACAAATCATCAAGCCGGTTCTCTGCTGTCTTGGGTTCTCAACAGTGCACCGATGGGAACTATTATTTTATCGAATTAATCTATTAAACACTCCTATCGAATAGCTGACATTTATCTGTTTGTGAAAAGAATAACAATAGAGATTCACAAGTTAATGGGAGACATTTAAAATAAAAGGGGAAGTGAATGCTCACAATTCAACTATTTTCAAGTGTTTATAATTAAAAATACATTTAAAATTGTAATTATTAAGACATTTTCAATTGTGGCAACCCATATCTATTCCCCAACTACAGTTTGTATGGCACCCTTCAAAATACCTAAATCGGTGATCCTAACATGTTTAAGAGCGGGGCTGGGAAACAACATTGTCTTACATGTACCTAAGTACTATCACGCTTTTTCCCTGTCGGGGTAGGCAGAGGACAGAGAACCAGGTTTTTCAATCTCGAAATACATATTTCGCCTCTTCCTTATTCCTACACTGCACATTTCTTCATATATTATCGTGCTCCTTTCACTATTATATTGAATTATATTTTCATTATACACAGTTGAAATGTTTGTCTAAGATTTATTTTCAACCTAAGATCATATAACTTCATACCAGAAGGCATTGAACTGGTTAAATGTTAGAAATAGACGCCAAATTCCCATACTGCCTCTATTGTATAATATCATTAACTGTCCCACCCCCTCTTATCTCGCCGAAAAATGTCAGCGTCTTTCCAATCATGGATTAGCACTACGCTCAAACAGAGATTCAAGCGGTGAACTGAAAATGTCTATTGGCATTTTCAGTTCACCGCTCCTCTATCTTGACGTCGTCCTTAACTGTCCATGCAGTGAGGCTCTGGAATCAGTTACAAACCAATATAAGACTCGCTTTGTCCTTGGCATGCTTTAAGAAGCGACTGAAAAAAACTCTTAATTTCTAATCAGTCAAATAACATGTTTCATTCCTGATTTTTCTTTTCTTTTCCTCTCCACCATCCTTTCCTTTTCTTTTGATTGATGACATCTCACTTTATATGAAAAAGAATGTTCGGGTGATTGTCCGTCTTTGTGGGGTTCGTGGGCATATGCTCACGTATGTGTCTATGGATTTTGTGGGGATGGATAGTCATTTGAATGATTTATGCTACCACGTAACTTGCTTCATTTACTTTTGTGTGGTTGGTTGGAAGAGATTGCCACCTGACAGATTGTATTTGCAATAAAAGTGTTAAATAAATAAATAAAATAAATAAACCTGGCACGTTTATTACAATGAAGCAAGCTCTTCCAGCCAACATAATATGTTACCATATATTATATGGTAGGTCTTTAGTAAAAACTGAACCGGAATCCTTTTTTTTTGTTTAAAACAGCGCACGAACGGGAATAGAGCTCGCAAACCTCGAGCTGGAAGACAAGCATCCCAACTAGGCCTGGCGGAGGTTGTGTACATATATTTCGTTATCTAAGATAATTAGCAACAATCGTGCTCTAACTAGACCTATAATAAGCTATATGTTTAAAATGATCCAACCCAACAATCGTGTTCCAACTATATCTATAATAAGCTATAGGTATAAAATGATCCAACCCAACAATCGTGCTCTAACTAGACCTATAATAAGCTATAGGTATAAAATGATCCAACCCAACAATCGTGCTCTAACTAGACCTATAATAAGCTATAGGTATAAAATGATCCAACCCAACAATCGTGCTCTAACTAGACCTATAATAAGCTATAGGTATAAAATGATCCAACCCAACAATCGTGCTCTAACTAGACCTATAATAAGCTATAGGTATAAAATGATCCAACCCAACAATCGTGCTCTAACTAGACCTATAATAAGCTATAGGTATAAAATGATCCAACCCATGACTCACATTTTTTGGTATATTCAAAATATCGATGATTTTTGGGCATTTAAACAAAATTATATCAAGTCTATTTCATAATTTGTTTACCATACAAATATTTACAAAGGTCCAATGTTTTCAGTCATTACGCTCTCAATAACTCAGGTTTAAAATTCCGAAAGGTGTAATGCAAGGATGATTTATGTCACCCTGATTGTTTAATATTTATATATATCCATGTGTGGAAGAACTACAGAGGTAAATTGGTGGCATGCAAATATCGAATGGGAACGTATGCGGATTGCTGTATCCAGGTGACAGGTAGTGTTTGACTTGAAGGTAGTTATTGTTCATATTGGAAATTCTATTTTAAAAATAATAATATTTATATTATTAAATTTCCATACTCATTAAGACAAAGTATACAAATTGACAGATTCATATTTATGTGATGGATTGAAGCTTCTTTATTTCAATTTCTGTCGAAGCTAGGGAGACTTATGTTAGTTTGTAAATTTGTTTTCAGTTACAGTTTGAGAAAATAAAATATCACTTTGTCTGGTCTCGAATGAAGTGAGTTTAAACAACAAATACAAAAATATATTAATTTTTTTTTATCTCATCGATGATCGCGTTTTGTCAACAGCATCCGTGGTCTATTTTGTAATAGGTCTGCATTCCAGCCCGGAGGTTGTGTGCTCGATGCCCGTTAGTGTCTAGATTTTTCAAAAAGGGTTCCAGTGTAGTTTTTTATGAAAGGCTTGGTAAATACATTCATGGTTGGCTGGAAAAGAGTGTCTCAGCACAGTACGCCCACGAGGTAATACTATATACAGCAGTATAATACATATATTCTGAATATATGTCCAATTAACATGATAACGGTAAAATATGAAAAATATTTAGTGTTAATTTTTTTTCAATTATTTTATACCGTATGTCCCCTGTGGGTAGTCAGAAAGAATAGATATTCAAACTTTTCTTCCTAACAACTCAAATTTTGTCTTCTCCACTTTCATACATCGTCATACACATTCTTCTATTACAAATACTTTTTAATTTACTTTCTATAAGTACTTCTCACTTTACTTTACTTGTTTTCTTCGTTCTAACTGTTTTTAATTTCAATGTTTTCACAGAAAGCTATCTTGTAAGAAAAATACATCTAAAAATATTGATTAAGGTTTATTTATAATTCGTGTATAAAAGGTTACTAGCTCCTGTTCTAAATTGTATCGATTTTGTAAGAGGTTGAATTCCTGAAATCCGTTCGGGTTATATTAAGGGCATTGCTTAGCAAAAGCATTACTTTTGCTTTATGATTTTGCACGGGCTGATATTATTTGTCATAACGATGTTATTTTTTTCGTTAAACGCTATACAAACACATGGTTGGCGAAGTCAACATCAGAAAAGCGATAGATTTTGAGAGAATAACCAGTACGCCCTTGATATCAACATCACATATACTGTTTCGTAGTAAAATATCACTTCAGAATACGAGTAGATGTGTTTGTTTCAGTTTATAGAGGCAGCTTATCAGTTTTACTAAAATTGCTATTTGAGAAGTATTTTCTCAGATGATGTTAAGATGGACATCGAACGATGTGTAGCGATTGAAAACAAATTCAATGAGACAATAAAATATATATTCGGACCTAACAGTATCAAAATGCACGCATAAAATTGATGTTTTAAGTAAGGTGATGAAAGGAGCGTTGAGGTATATCGGAAACTGGAAGATAATAAATGGCGAAAGAATGAATAAGCAAGTATACAAGTCAAAAATGCAAGTAGATGTTGTCATTGAAAAACGTGGCTGGATCAAATGGACCAGGTATTGAAATTGATGTTTTAAGTAAGATGAGCGTTGAGTTAGTTTGGAAACTGGAAGATAATAAATGGCGAAAGAATGAATAAGCAAGTATACAAGTCAAAAATGCAAGTAGATGTTGTCATTGAAAAACGTGGCTGGATCAAATGGACCAGGTGTTGAAATTGATGTTTTAAGTAAGATGATGAAAGGAGCGTTGAGTTAGTTTGGAAACTGGAAGATAATAAATGGCGAAAGAATGAATAAGCAAGTATACAAGTCAAAAATGCAAGTAGATGTTGTCATTGAAAAACGTGGCTGGATCAAATGGACCAGGTGTTGAAATTGATGTTTTAAGTAAGATGATGAAAGGAGCGTTGAGTTAGTTTGGATACTGGAAGATAATAAATGGCGAAAGAATGAATAAGCAAGTATACAAGTCAAAAATGCAAGTAGATGTTGTCATTGAAAAACGTGGCTGGATCAAATGGACCAGGTGCTGAAATTGATGTTTTAAGTAAGATGAGCGTTGAGTTAGTTTGGAAACTGGAAGATAATAAATGGCGAAAGAATGAATAAGCAAGTATACAAGTCAAAAATGCAAGTAGATGTTGTCATTGAAAAACGTGGCTGGATCAAATGGACCAGGTGTTGAAATAAGATAAAATGAGAAGTATTAATAATAGAAGTTTGTGCATGAAGATGTAGTATATATGAATGTGGAGGATTCGAAAGTTGTGTGTTTGGATAGAAAAGTATGGAGATCTGTTATTTCTGCCTATCTCGCAAAACACTCGTACATGGCTCACTTTGTCAGTATGATGTGCGAAAATCGTTCACTTTATCCAATCATGCTTTCCTTGGTCTTTTTCTCACACACCTTCCACTCAAATTTGCACTATTTATCTGTTTTGTTAGTCTTTCTTCATTCATTCGTTCCATATGCTCAAATAATCTCAACGTACTCTTCTTCATTTTATTTAACACATAAGCTCAAGTTCACATTCATCTCTTATCACTTCAATCCGTATTCTGTTATACATTGTCACTCCATGTATTTTTCTCAATGCATGGATTTCTACAGTGTTTAATCGGCTCCTCTTAGTCTTTTTCCACCTCCACGCTTCCCTCCCATACTTTTAAGTCGCCACGAAAAATTCTATTGTGGGCTTCATATTAACAGATTTTGATACTGTCCGCTTCGACTATATATATGTTTTAGTGTCCCATTGACTTTATTTCATATAACTACACGCCGTTCGAAATCCCTCTTAACTCTTCCATTCTGTAAAAATACTACTTACCGAATTACTCAATTTGTTCCAATTAAAAAAAAAAACATCTAAATTTTCGATATTATTATGTTATAATATTCATACAGTTGGGTAATAAACCTAATAGGCAGATTGAAAAATCCTGATGATTTTTTAAAACCGTTTTCTTTGGTATATGTACATAAATTATGACAATGTCTTGTCGCAATTAACATATGCAGTCGTCATCCATCAGGATAGACTGGAAATATTTTAGCTTATATGTAGATGGGGGAAAGCAATTAATCTAATGGTTGCAGCCACTACCTTCCTATCCTTAATATCAACTTGTTTCAATTGTAATATTTTTAATCTGTCAATAATAATGGGTTCGTACTCCGAGTTAGAACTCCCTCGAGGAGAATTTACTCTCTAAACGGCGCTATGTAAGTTGTCAATTTATTGTTCTTATTAACGCTAGGAATTTCATATCATGCTGTTGATACCATATTCAACATAATAAATTAAAAAGAAAAAACAAACCGTCATCTTGTGGTTTTTTCTTATATTTCGGATTCGATTTCTAATATAGACCGCTTTTCTTATATTTCGGATTCGATTTCTAATATTGCCCAAAGTAACAAAACGAGCCTTGCAGAATGCAATTTTCACATACCATCATGCTATGTTACATTTGTCTAGTAAGTTGAAAGAAATTCCACAAGCCAATAACTTTGATAAGTTGTATTGACGATATGCTACTGTGTGCAATGAATGATAGTGATAAAAACAGGCATTATACATTTGTAGGATAAGGGCACATATTATGCCTTAACCGGTTTTGGCCACAATCATAATAAATTGTAAATTACATTCTTGTTGCTTGACAAAAAATACGGGTATCAATGTCGTCAGTATTGGAATAATTAGAAGCTAAACAAAGTTGGACGACAGGTCGGGTTGTAGGTGTTGGTATAATATTGACAGTCTTCCTTGATCAAGACCGATTGTTTATCAATATTTTTAAGAACTATCAATTTATTATTGTATTATAATACTCTTCCGATGCACATAGTACAACCTAACCAGATTGATGCTATGTGGCAGTTTTTTCTACCAACCAAATATATATGTTAAAAGGTTTTATGTGAGAACATACCCTTGGGTTCTATGGGTAATCAAACTGTTTATTTTTTTGGCTGGAAGTCAAGCGTTGTACTAACTAGGCACGTATCGCTATGATACTCAAAGACTCAAATGATCTGGAACCGTTCGGCGTGACAGAATTAGGCCTGAGTGACTGGTCCTCTGAAAGGCGAGGTACGCTGAGATCATATGTGTTTAAGATCATCGACCACCTTGGTGATACAAATAGATCTCGTTACACATCTTTATCAGACTGGAATGGAAATAATCTGAAATGTTGAACATTTAGTTGTTGAACATTATATTGCGTGGAATGGAAATAATCTGAAATGTTGAACATTTAGATGATATTTTTAGGTAGAAATGAGACCGTTGAGTAGAACGTGTGGAAAAAATGTATGACATAATAAATAGTGTCTTTAACAACTCCAGTGTCTATTTGTTGCGTAACTGCCTGTCCATTTGTTGTATAACCATTCCAGGCGCATACTCCCGATTCTGCGTCGACCCACGATTTCGCTCATCAATATTAAGAATAAATAATAAGTCTTTAACAAATGGACAGGCATATCCTACTCCTGTGTCTATTTGTTGCGTAACTGCCTGTCCATTTGTTGTATAACCATTCCAGGCGCATACTCCCGATTCCGCGTCGACCCACGATTTCGCTCATCAATATTAAGAATAAATAATAAGTATTTAACAAATGGACAGACATATCCTACTCCTGTGTCTATTTGTTGCGTAATTGCCTGTCCATTTGTTGTATAACCATTCCAGGCGCATACTCCCGATTCCGCGTCGACCCACGATTTCGCTCATCAATATTAAGAATAAATAATAAGTATTTAACAAATGGACAGACATATCCTACTCCTGTGTCTATTTGTTGCGTAATTGCCTGTCCATTTGTTGTATAACCATTCCAGGCGCATACTCCCGATTCCGCGTCGACCCACGATTTCGCTCATCAATATTAAGAATAAATAATAAGTATTTAACAAATGGACAGACATATCCTACTCCTGTGTCTATTTGTTGCGTAACTGCCTGTCCATTTGTTGTATAACCATTCCAGGCGCATACTCCCGATTCCGCGTCGACCCACGATTTCGCTCATCAATATTAAGAATAAATAATAAGTATTTAACAAATGGACAGGCATATCCTACTCCTGTGTCTATTTGTTGCGTAACTGCCTGTCCATTTGTTGTATAACCATTCCAGGCGCATACTCCCGATTCCGCGTCGACCCACGATTTCGCTCATCAATATTAAGAATAAATAATAAGTATTTAACAAATGGACAGACATATCCTACTCCTGTGTCTATTTGTTGCGTAACTGCCTGTCCATTTGTTGCATAATCATTTCAGACGCATTCTTCCGATTCCGCGTCAAGCCACGATTTCACTCATCAATATTAATTTCAGGAAGTGGTATTTTTCTTCTTTCAATATATGACCCAGATATGCAATCTTTCGAAACTTTATGGTATTTAAGAGAGTTCTACATCTGCTCAACGTAGTACAGTACCCGGCGGTAAGTAATACACATAGTTTGTACAGCGTCGTCTCTGTCGCACGATGCGCTAACCGCATCGTGACTACGATACCAGACTGTTAGCGCATAGTGTAACAGAGATAGCGCTCTACAAACGATGTGTATTATTTACCGCCGGGTACTGTTTGAGATACTATGATATCAAGAAATTCTGAGTTTTCTTCAATGAATCCACTTTTCTTGTGCTTCCAGCTAATTTAGCATTTTGGTCTTCATATTATATACTCGTACATATACACCATCTCCCTATCGGGATAGGTTAAGAGGACAGAGCACCACAGTTTCCTATCTCGATCTACATCCTTGGCCTCTCGTACATCATTTTACCTTCTCATACAACTCCTACGATTTCTCAGATCCTTACGTTTTCTTCTTTCAAAATTTTTTTTTTTTTTTTTTTTTTTTTTTTTTTATCCACTTTGCACGGATTTCTCCTGTTACACAAAGAGGGTTTGCTTCTAGCGTTAGCTTATTCGTTAGGAATAATATCAGCCAGGATTCTTCTCATACTGCTAGACGGTACCGAGAATATATCAACCGTGTCATTCAGTTGGTTCAATATCTCTATACCACGCGTGACTGAGTGTTTAGCCATGATATTCGTCCTGTAAGTTGGTATGTAGAACAGAGGGTGATTCCTTGCACGGATATATTTATTGGGTACATATAAACTTAGTGCTTCTAGAATCGCGGGACAGTTAAAGGAACCTTGGAAAACCTTTATTAGGAATATCGCAATGGATTCTTGCCTTCTTGTTTCAAGGCTTCTATAGTTACACACCGTGAGAAGTTCGGCATGGTGAGCATATTTTGGGTAATCGCCCTTTGTTCTGTACCATAGATATCTGAGGAATTTTTTTTGTATTTGTTCTATATTGTTTTTATATTTGAGCTGGTGAGGAGCCCAAACCGTAGATGCATATTCTAATTTGGTTCTAATTAGATAATTATATAAGTTTCGGAGGATATCGGTGCTGTTAAATTCTCTTGATATTCTCATTACAAAACCGAGTAGTTTGTAACAGTCCGATATCAAACGTGAGACATGGTTAACGAACGTGAGTCCGACATCGAAGGTTACGCCCAAATCCTTGAATTCAGAAACTCTGTTTAGTGCCACTCCCTGTATAGTATACTGATATCATTCACTAGATCTAACAACATTTTTTTAGGCCTTCCTCTACTATGCATTTCACTTTCATTTGCACTGTATCAATTTGTTTTGTTAATCTTTCTTCATTCAATCGTTCTACATATCCAAACCATTTCAGAGGGCTGCTCTTCATCTTAATCAACATATAAGTCTAAGTTCACATTCGTCTTCATAGTAAAAATATATGTAAACTGATAGATACATAACAGATAGATGCATAACAGATAGATACATAACAGATTTTGTTTTAAATGAACAGCTAACATTAGATGTAAAAGGAGTACAAAGAAATTTAAAAAAATACCTATAATCTGTCCAGCAGGCTGATAGATGTACCGGGATTGGTGCAAAAGACAGGGGCGGACCCTTCCGCTTGATTGACAAGGGGCTCCACTCTACGTGTCCACTCCCAGTGTAGCGGCACTGTCAAATGGGGATCATTTTAGTCATCGATATGATATGGGTAAGCAAATGTAGACAGAGATGCTAAAGTTAGGTATATTGTGTTCTTGGAAAAAAGGCAGTATACTTAATTAAAAATCAACTTATTAAAAAATAACAAACAAAAAAGTAGATATACAATACGGTATTTACAGTCTATGCGTAAACAGTTTTTAATACATAGAAAATGTAAAATCTGGTATTGCAACAGGAACCTGAAGACACATAAGTCTTATTCTTCTTTCTCTTGGTCTAGGTCGTATGACCTGTTTGTGACGGTGGGCTGTCCTGGGATGATGACGTCCAGCTGTTGCGCTTTGGTCGTCTTAGATATCAATCCGGAGTCCGAGGCTTCTTCCACCGTACTATGAGCTACAGAAGGTTTTTTTTTTACCCTAGGCAGGCAGCTAGCCTTACCTTGGAATCCTCCTTCTTTATGCAGGCTTGGGACTGGCATCGCTGTTCGACTAAAAAAGACGTTTGTCTATTAAGCGAAGGCGAAGCGAACACAGAAGTGATATGGAGATTTTACGCTCGAATCATTAACCCTACCTTACAAGCAACATCAGGTTCAGTTGAATAGCATGGTTTGGCCATGTATGCTGGACAGGTAGTGTCTGAGCCATCAGAATTATACATGAGACAAAACCAAGGGGAACATGATCCTCGGGTACATTCTACATAATCGAAGGTTCGATACATTTTTATTTAAAAAAATGCTGATGTTCTTTAAATAAAGGTTTGAAAATGTCAACAAAAGAAATGGAAACTTGTATTTTATACCTATACATATATACATACATACTATCACTACGTTTGCTTGTTGGGGAAGGCAGAAAGAGGACAGAACACCAGACTTTCCAACCTTAACGCACATATTCTTACTTCTCACATTTCCTTCTTTCAAAATATCATTCATTCGGTCTAATCATACTTTACTTGGCCTTATTTTACAACGCCTTCACTCACAGTTTCACCGTATATTTGTATTGTTGTTCTTTGTTAATTTGTTTCTTTCTAGATGCCCAAACCATCTCTGTCTGAGTGGTCTTCTTCATCTTACTCAAAACACCAGCCTTAAGTTCAGATTCATCTCTAAGTGGGAGAAATTGATTACCTATATGGAAACGTGTATGGTTGTAAAGCAGGCGAAAGATGTGCATCGCAATAGGAAAGTCTGGAGCTCAGTACTTTGTGTCTACCCCGACAGGGAAAAGGCGTGATGCTGTCTATGTATGCAATTATGACATGAATCACTGATAAAGGAAAAAAATACCATTTATCACAGTTAATATATTATTACAGATAAATATTGTTTTATACCCAAAAACACATATTACAGGTTTCCCAAAAATTGATTGTGAAAATAATCAATAAACTTCCTGCCCGGTATCCCACGGCGGAGCTTTTCAGAGAGTATCAGGTCCTGAACATAGCCAATTTACATCTCAAATCCATTCTCTGGCACTACCATCGAGAGGAGGGGAGGATGCAAACTCAGCGGACACACATGACACGCATGGCAACTAATGGAATGTTCACCATCCCTAGAGTTAAAACCTCTTTTGCCCAAAGGCAATATGCTTATTTGGCTCCCATTACATACAATGGCGTGCCGACTTCAATAAAAGTAAAGGTAGGAAAACCATTTAGACAGTCGATCGGAGCGTGGTTGTTATTGCGACAGGATTTTGAGTACTTGGGCTTTCAGGATGAATGACGAGTGGAAAGGATTTATGTGAGCTCGTGAGTGTGGGTCTCTTCTTGTTGTTTTAATTTTGGTTGTTTTTGTGTTTCTGTGTGTTTTTCTTTCTTTTTTTCTTCTTTTTTATTGTTTTGAATTTGTTTTGATTTTTATTCTTATGATTGTGTGCGGTATATTGTGGGATGAATATTTTTGGTCTTTCTGGAGTGATGATGTGTGAGGAGTTGAGTTTCGCAAGATGTTTCCAGTTGTAGTTGAGTGTCACTGTTTGTCAGGTTGATGAGAGCGTGCAACGGGGTTTTTTTGTGTTATCAAAAATCGGAAAGAAGTATCGATTTATTTTTTCATGCTAAATATCCTCAGTGAGATACAGGCAAAAGCCTAGTTTACTGGGGATACGACAAATGAAAGGCAACAAACCCAGATCCATTAAAATTATATGTCCAAATCAAATTACCTGTTGTTTTTTCTCAAATTGTGTATATTTCTTGTCATGTGTAATAATAATAATAATAATTTTACACAATTTAATATAGATTCTCTGTAATATTATTATATTATTTATAGTTAAGGCATTAACACTGTGGATGTTTAAATACATTGTAATTTTTTTAGTCAAACACTGTTTATTCCACTTAATATAACGACATAACCGTACCGGTTTCAAGGTTCTGAGCTCGTCATCAGGGGAGCACTTGCGTTTTTATTGTTTCCATGTGAGTCTTTTTGTGATAGGGTTATACCGTTATATTAAGTGGAATAAACAGTGTTTGACTAAACAAATTACAATATAATAACATTAAGTTTACTCATGGATAATTTTTAATTTCACCTTAAATTTTCCAACCTCTCAAACAACATAACATATTATAGCTTTCTCAATTTTAAGGCTTTGCTGTTTTGGGAGAGGTTTACATTTGATAAGTTTTTTCTTTTAATTTCTTTCTTTTACAATGTTCTTACTTTGTAACTTTTCATTGTAATTTTTATTGTGTCCTGGAATACGTTTTTTTTTTCATGTACTTATATCAATAGGCTTCTTCTGTTTTGTACATTAGTGCATATTAGTTGTGATTTTGTTTTAAAATTTTGTAAATTTAGTAATAAATAATTTTTTTTGTTTTGCTATTTAGTTAGAGTTGCATTGCTTTTGTTTTTTTGTAACACCTAAAAATTGTATTTCTGCAAATACTGTAGTTGTCAATAATAATAAATACACATAATAAAATGAAGATTTATTATAAATAGTTTAAAAGTGTATTACTACTTTTGTATTTCAAAGTTATTTATTTATTTTCTGATTAAGTGTGAAAATTTTCAGAGTTTGAGTGTCTTAGGTATTTATGTCTGTACACTTTAAAAACATTGCATCTCTCATCTTCAGGGTAAGTAAATTTAAAAAAAATACGAATATATCAAGTCAAAGAGAATTTTGTCAATTTTAATAAACACTATAGTGTCTAAACGATTTACTAAATACTTAAAAATTTTGTACATAGCTATTTTAAATTAACCTACTTTTTCAGTTAAGATTTTTAAATAATATTATAATTAACAGAAACTTATAAAGTTATAATCAAATTTTTCTTAGCATGTCATGCTATCGTGTGGCGAAAGATACATTTTATATACTGTAGAAAATATATTTTCAAAATACAACGTGTCAAGAAGTTGTCAATACTTAAAAGAAAATGTTTTTAAAATATTTATTTTGATAATTTTTGGTCATATTTTTACACGAATAAATATATCCTATTTTCCTAAAACATTGCAATTCCCACAAATCATCTTAGTTTGAATGATTGTCTTTAAAAAAAAAAAAGACATTGCAATGTTTTAATTAGGAGTTTATTAATATACTCTTATAATAACGCGATAGTATTTACACGGCGTGACATCTGTGTATTTTTTTAAAAACACTTGATGCATTTTCACAAATTCCTAGGAAAATATTCGTAGTTTTGGATTAACAACATTTTAATAAAAAGTCTGCATTGTCGACAACCTATGGTAAAAAATTCAAAATATTTTTATGGTTGAATCATTGTGGTTTTAAATCTAATATCAACATTAATTGATAAAAATAAGCATTTGAGGTTAGTGGTTGTGAAAAAGGTTAAGTCTTTTGAAATATTTATTTTCTAAGTGGGTGTAACATTTATTTTCATAAAGTTTGGAATAATAAGTCGATTATCAATAAATTCATCAGGATTTACTGTATACAACATAATTTATATGCAACTGATACAACAAAATTTTAATAAAATCTATAAAAATGTATTGAAAACACTTTTTTAAGCTATTCACTAAAAATTAAATATTCCAGCGGCCAGTTTTCAAAGCATTTACGAGTAATTTACGTTGTAAAATTTTCAAGAAATTCATATTCTTGAAGAAAATGAATACCTTATTCCATTCATTTTACGGATTATTTTAATGTTTAGTATTTATATAGTATGCCCACAGTATTTATTGTAAGTGATTTTTATTTTTATATGATTTTATATTTATCGCGACTAGTTTTTACATTTCTGTATTAAATTTTGGTGTATGGTGGTGGCATCTTCTATATTAACGCAATATATTTTGTAGTTTTCAAATTTTAATGATCGAATCGAAATTATTATTAATAAAATTAAATAAATTGTGAATAAATATGTTTAAAAACTATATTGAGCGCAGAATCACGCCATCTTTTAAATATTTGATAAGATTTTATAACATTAGAAATGCCTCACAAGCCTTGCAGGGGTTTATGTAATGGAGGAATACTGCCATCTACAGAATATTTTGCGCAAATTGATAGAAAACTCCACGAGCATGCCACATTGCCGACTGAATAACTTTGTTTTTGTTATTTTTAAAAGCTTTCACGTTTTGTGTGTAGATTATGGTTATTTTTATACGAGGTTTTAGAAATGGCAACGATTTTTCTTTCCTGTATATGATATTATTTCGAACCCTTCTGAATAACAAAATCGTAAAGCGCGTTATTTTTTTTTAAATGTGTGTTTAAAATATAACTGTGTCGAAATTTGGTGTTTTAAAATGCCTTGCGAAATTAGAAATTTTTATTTACAAATGAAAAATGTATACCGCCCAAAATATAATTTCATTTTTCCCAAATGTTGGTTACGATTATTTGAATGATTTATCATACATACAGTGAATTTTTTTATAATCTTGGGTGATTACGAGTACATGCTTAAATACACGACCCTTTAAAGTTTTTAATATCACATAATTTCATCTAAATACAAATAATATACATGTATGAATTTTTTTACAAACCTCATTTTTCTTTAAGTGAGAAACATTTGTTTTGTAGAATAGAATACTCTTAGAATAATCCCATACTCGTATAATACAAGAAAATCACCAAGAATAATGAAATTAGTGCGTAGACTAGGCAAAATTGTTTTGAGAAAAGTAAAAAAAATTGGCATCTTAAATTCTTGCTGACGTAAGAATATCTTCTCTTTTCTTATGGTACCCTTGATCATATTTAAATATGTGATTTTAACTCATTAAACAGTATCGTCGAGATACAATGTTGTCGTCGGCAGAGTGATCTTTCGAGCATTTTTTTAAAAGTGAACACATCTCCATAAAAGTAATTACACACATCTCCATAACAGATTTAGAACAACTGGACTAGGCATAGAACTCGCAGGAACGAGTTCTAAGGTTAAGATCCTAAGCTGCGCTGAATGAATACTCATTACAAGTACCCGGAGGTAATTAATACACATCGGGCTTAAGAAAGAGACTGTCGGCCATAATCGGCTAACTTCGGCTTTGTAGAGCGTCGTCTCTGTCATTCATACACGTGTTCCGTCGCAATTTGTCACTCGTTCTAGGGACAGAGACCACGCTCTACAAAGCCGAAGTTAGCCGATAATGGCCGACAGTCTCTTTCTTAAGCCTGATGTGTATTACTTACTGCCGGGTACTGTACCATCGGTGACGAATATATTAAAAACACAGTACATAGTGGGGGATTACGTTACTTATTTTTGGTGCCACCGGATATAACTATGTAAACCAATTTGTTATAGGCATATAGATCAACTAACTACAAGTTGGAATTGGTCCAACAGTGGTAGCAATGTAACGGGTTGCAATACGCCGGAACAGATGACGCAAACTGTAAGATGCATACTAGATGCAAGAAGACTGGAAGGTCTCGACCCTCAACCATAAAAAAGAAGCTGTAATTAATATATCATACTTATTTCTTCTTATTCCTACTGTCATGTCAAGTCCCCCCAACGTAAACTATCACCTGAGAGTAAGCTTCTTTGTCCCCGGCAGCCCGAAAAAGATCCCCAACGCTCCTCATACCAGTCCAATCACGTATTGCGGAGCCAGGAGATTTGCCTCCTGCCAACACCTCTTTGACCCTCTATTTTGCCTTGGATGATCAGGTGCAGTAATTTGTACTTTTCTCCTCTAAGTACATGACCCAAATAGGATACCTTTCGGATTTTAATATTAGCCAGCAACTCTCTATCAACTTTGGCTCTTTGAAGAACCCTTGTGTTGCTGATAATATCCATCCAGGGTATCCGTAGCATTCTCCGGTGTATCCACATGTCGAATGCTTCCAGTCAGTTCATACTATCAACTTTGAGGGTCCATCCAATATTTACTTAAAAAGAGATAATTAAAAAATATGAGAAATAAATTTATTGGGATATGAAGATGGGCCATTATCAGAAATGAGTACCTACGAGTATAATACAAGGCACAATACAAAGTGGTTAATCAGTGTAACGTTGATGGTAACGAAGATGACTATAAAAGTCAATTTGTGATAAGCATATCCTGTAGAATAAAGGGCAAAGAGCTTCAGTACTTGAAGTTTGTCTAAGTCTTATTTTTCCTTTGAGTCCCTGCTAACTATACTTGAGAAACTGTAGCATGGCCCCTGTGACAGCTCACAAATTTGTCCCAATACAACCTTGTAACGACGTTCAGTAATTTTAATCATTTTATCAACTTTAATATAAGTCTCGATTCTAATAAATATCAAGTTATTTAGGTAAATACATTACATGAAACTAATAATAATGACAAATTAATACATCTTGTTATAAATTAGCAAAAATGTGGCAGTTTGTTAAAATCAAATTATATTTGGTGACGTTTGTCAAAAGTTACTACGTTAGTCTGCATTGGCTAGGGATGGGGTATACGAGAATTGGATTTTCGATTTTTTTTATACTTTAAATTAAATGTTCGTAATTAGTATTAATTCATAGTGAATCTTGGCCTATTTAAAGATAGATACAAATCATACAATATATTAGAAAGTCAGTATAATGAAAATTAGGAATTAAAATGTCAGTTTAGAGAAAAACGATTTTTCGATTTATAAAAAAACGATTCGATTTGTAAAAAAAATCGATTTTACTCCATTCCTTTGAGACATGACTATTCAAATGTCACAGGGACCATCCTACATTTTCTCAAGTATAGCGATAGTTTTACGCAGTTTGGCTTTATCTGCTGTTGTTTCCTCCCAGTGACGTACCATATGTGTAGAAGCGTGTCATACAGTATGCCCTTGTATATTTTGCGCTGCCCACCCTGTTTTCTTCTACCCATAAATGGAACTGTAATTTTTTTTGAGGCACTGCTTATCAGATTTATCTGCTCTGAAAGCGACTAGAGAAAATAAATAAATAATTAGTAATAACGTTGATTATAATAATTGTAAATTCATTTCTACGAAACATATAAAATTACAATGTTTCTGTCAATGATGTTTCTAAGATACTGACATATAATTAATTAATCATCATATAAAGCCTGAATTTAAAATGAAACATGTATAATCCCTTAAAAAAAAAAAACATCATCATCATTAAAAATATACCCTGTCCATTGTGATAGGGTATTATTACAATATCGTAGCGACATACACACTATCACGCCATTTGCCTGTTGGGTTAGGCAGAGAGGACAGAGCGCCAGACATTACTATCTTGACACACATCCTTTGCCTCCTCCACATGTATACAACTTCTCTGACTTTCTACGTTTCCCTCATTCAAAATATAATTTACTTGATCTAGACATACTTTCCTTGGTCTTCCTCTCACACGCCTTACACTTACATTTGCACAATATATTTGTTTTGTTAGTGTTTCGTCTTTCATGCGTTCTACATGTCCAAACCATTTCAGTGCGCTCTTAATCGCAGCTACACAGTATATAATTATCCTATTATACGTTTCCATTGTTTGACTTTCATTGCAATTGTTTATATAGACACCATCATGCAATTTTCCTGTCGGAGTAGGTCGAGAAGACAGATCACCAGAGTTTATTTTCTCGGCACACATCCTTCGCCTCTTCTACATCCATACACCTTCTCATACAACAATGCTTTCGCTGATTTTTATATTTCGTTCTTGTTTACATGTTTGCGATTTTGACAAAAACGAAAAAATAACACTGCTCATTCCAAATGATCAACAAAAGAAAGAAAAAAACTAACAGTACTGATACGATAATAAAATACCCGTAACAATTCAGCAAATATCTAGGTTTTCATATTGTCATCACGCACACGGAATCAACTTGTTGAATGAATTTTCCTATATTTATTTCTTTCATATATCGGTGGATAAATTAAGGATCGAGCTTCTTAAAAGACTTTGTAGCCATAACTTACCCACGTCACAGGAAAACATGAGTTCATTGTTATCGTTATTCTTATAGATATAATAAAATGAAAGGGTAATCAATTATAGCATTATGTCAGTAATTCTATTTTGGAATTGTTAAGTGGATTTTAATTCTTGAGTTATATATTGTCAATTGAGTTGATAGTCTCATACTGGTATATCTCTGCAGCTGACCGGGCAACCTATAGAGCAAGTCGACAGTTTCAAATATCTAGGAAGTCTAATTACTCCGTAACCTTGACCCAGATAGAGAAGTTATATGTCAAATTGAAATGGTACGTTTAAGATTTCTGAAGATTGTGGGGTTGGATAGAAAAGCATGGAGATTTGTTCTGTCTGACATCCAAAGGGCTTGAGCTATCCTGGAACGAGTCAGGTACATAAGCTTCTTGTTTTTTATGCAAGGAGCTACTGTACCTGACTTGCATAGGATATGTCTATGACAAAATGGTTTATATAGTCATCTCCGGTGGCACCAACTTCAAGTACTCTGATCACCCAGGTTGTATTGTATCTTCTATTATACTTGCCACGGGTTACGGGCATTCATTAATTCACTATTGGCATTGTTATGACTGGCTCAGATGTTAATGACGGTTGGTGATAAACATTTTCTTAAATCTTAAACTTCCGCAACGCATGATTTATGGTATTAAAACATTGAATATGAAAACCGGTATGCTAAATCAGCTAGAAGAATTCGAGATGTGGGTTCATCGGAGAATGCTCCGACTTTCTTAGTTTCATCTTATCAACACCGAGGTGATGTATCGATCAGGTGTTGAACGAGAGCTATTGTATAAAATAACGAAAACTTGTCTGTCTGGATCATACACATACGAGTATATTGAGAGGAGAAAAATACCACATTCTAAAATTAATATTTATGGGTAAAATGGAGAATCGACGCGGAATCGGTAGAAAGCGTCTCTCTTGGTTACGATACAATCGCGAATGATCCAGATAGTTGAGGAACTGTTCCGTGTCGCCAATGACAGATATATTTTCTCAAGAGCGATCAACAAAGTCAGGGAGACCGGACATGGCACATGATGAAGAGGACTTATCAATTTATATATTGTTTATCGACGATACCAAATTCTTACATATCAGTAGTAACGGAAATAAATTGGACAGATTAGAGTCCCTAGAAATTTTTAAGTCAGTAAATCGAGGCGAACATCTGGTAAACACATATATCCCAAAAATCTCTCCGTTGCTGGCCGAGATCGTCCCATGCCTCCCTCAGTCTTCAACCCAAATGTCCCCAACCGTTAAAAGCGTATATATCGGTACCATTTCGAACAGAATTCACTCTTGTTTGTGCTCCCCTGAAGATGAGATGAAAGCCTCGAAACCGGTAGGGTTATACCGTTACAAAAAGTGGAATAAACAGTGTTTGATAAAACAAATTACTTATCAATTTAAGTTGAGAACTACTGTTATGGTCATTGATAGTCTTTTTAGATGTATTGCAGACGTATTTTTTTACACAACGTTACAATGCCGATTCTTTGAATCAGCCGCTTTATAGTATTATCTTTTGTTGTTACGGCCAAGAAAATAATACGTGTTCTATTATTAATGTAAATGCACGAATCAATGTTATCATTCCATGAATAGGAACTAATCAAAACAGGTTATACTCATGCAAAAATAGTTAAGTGAAGAGTATAAAAGATTTTATGGTATTATAAACCAATATTTTATATAATTAAATGTAACATTCAATCTTGAAGGTAAAGATTTTTGATCTGACAAATGTTAACTTAAGAAATGATTGTGTTGGAACTCTGCCTCGTACATATTCATAACATCATCATTGTCAACCAGGGTCAATTCACTGCTGGATGAAGGTCTCCCCAAGTTGACTCCAAATAGTTTGGTTTTTTGCTCGTTGGTGCCATGTGATGCTGCCGTGCGATGCTGCCATGCTTCCTGATTTTATCTATCCAGCGTATCTTCGGTCTTCTTCTGGGCCTCTTAAGTAGCATTGAATTATTTCGGACGTTCATCGAGAATCTGACATTCTGGCCACGTGTCCTGCCCATTGTCACTTGCATACCTTTATTACGTATTCTACCTTTGTTTTGTTGCGAATCCAGGTGTTTCGTTAACGGTCTCTTTTAGTATATCCCATTCATATATCTCGTAATATATACTATCTTCTGTTTCCTATATATGTTAATAATCTCTTTTCGTTCATTTCTCGGTTTACCTTTTCCTCGTTCTGCATTCGTTTCATAAATATACGAGAATATAAGTTTTTTAAATGAAGTGGTTAAGGCTGAAGTGTTGTGTAAGATGAAGAAGAACACTCTAAGATTGTGTGAGCATGTAGAATGAATGGATGAAGAGATACTAAAAAAACATATGAATAGTGCAAATGTGAGTGGAAGACGGGGTGGGGTAATGGAGAAAAAGAGAACTGAATGATATTCTGAAAGAAGGGATCGTAAAAAGTTAGAGAAAAAGGGTATAGATGTAGAAGAGGCGAAGATGTGTATCGAAATATGAAAGTGTGGTGCTATGTCTTCTTTGCCTACCCTAACAGAGAAATGGTATGTATTTTAATTTTCGCAACCCATTCTCTTATTGTAAACTGTTTTAAGGTTCATTTCAATTCAAACGAAAAAATTTATTCAACAAATTTTCAAAATGTATTTTAATCATACTTTCCTGCAAAATTAAAAATGCTCCAAATCTATAAAACATTTTATTGTTTCATATAATATTTTCGTTTGTACATATAAACATATAAAAATATACAGGTATATATTATCCCTTACGAATTAGGTGGAGAACATCTTCAAACTTTTCTATCTAAGCGCACACTTTCGCTTTCTCCACATTCATACGTCTCGTCATGCACAATCTTCTATGATTCACACTTCTCACTTTACCTTCTTTTAAAATTTGGTCCGTTTGATCCAGCCATGGTTTCCTCAGCCTACATCTAAAACGCACATTTTACAATTCTGATTTATATATCTGCTTAGTCATTCATTCCCTCCACATGTCCAAACCATTTTAATAATCTTTTCTTATCTTACTTAAAACATCCATTTTATCTATTCATTTCTGGTATCTTTATTCCACCTTCTTTAGTACATTGACACTCCACATTTTTTTAAAAAGTGAACACATCTCCATAACAGTAATTTTACTTTTATTCCTTTTCTGGCAAATCCAAGTTTTCTTTTCATACTTCAAGTTAAGCACCCACACTCTATTATGTATTGTCACTTTTGCTACTTTGGATATGGCGGGGAAGTCGTATATTAAACTGAGCGCTCCGTTTTCTTTATTTCCTGTCGATACCGTTCTTTCAATATCCCTTTCAATTCGCCTATCACGCGTGAACATACCTACTGCCCAGATAACATAGCTCATCACCCTACTACAAGTTCTCTGAGCTAATCCATATATCGCACACTATTTATCTGCGCTAACCCATACATCGCTCACAATTTCTCTGCGCTAACCTATATATCACACAATTTTTACTACGCCCTTTTCTATGACCATAACCTATGATTTCATTGTATTCACATTAAAAAAATCCTTATATCTCAAAATAATAATAATAATGATAAGACAATTTATATAGCGCCGTTTAGACAGCAGACTGTGATCAAGGGCGTTTAAGATATGGTATTTTATCATTTATTTTCGGAAAACGAAAAATAAAGTAAGAGCTTGCCATTAGATTGAGTACTTTTCAGCATCTGCGTATGTTTAGAAAAACATGTTTGCAAAGAAAATTTATAATGGAAAAAATCTCTCCTTCGTAAGTTAGCGTTATGCAATTTTTTTAGAAGTAATCTTTAAAACAGCGACAATATGAACAGTGACAATAACAATAAAACAGTGACAATATGAACAGTGATAATAAAACAGTGACAATGACAATAAAACAGTGATAATATGAACAGTGATAATAAAACAGTGATAATGACAATAAAACAGTGACAATATGAACAGTGATAATAAAACAGTGACAATGACAATAAAACAGTGACAATATGAACAGTGATAATAAAACAGTGACAATGACAATAAAACAGTGACAATATGAACAGTGATAATAAAACAGTGACAATGACAATAAAACAGAGACAAAATGAACAATGATAATAAAACAGTGACAATGACAATAAAACAGTGACAATATTTAAAAAAATGTAAAAGCAAAATAAATTTTTAAGTTTAAAAAGAATATAAAAAAATAAGCTTTAGCATGTCTCTTGAAAACTTATTGGAAATATGTCGTATATAATATTGGCTCCTTTTACAGAACTGTCATAGATGAACAAAATAACAAAGAATTAATTTGGCGTGCTATAAATTGCGTGAATACTATTCATAAATAATTGAGAAGCAAAAAATATTGAAAGAAGTCGAAACAGCATTGATACTGTGTGCCATTGTAAGATATGTAAGGAATTATAAAATATAATTGATTTTTATAATCCAATATTGAATATAAGAACAAAAAGAAGTTACTCCTTATAAATCTTTATAAGGAAGGAAAAATAAAAGGATGTTACAAAATGTATTCTCTCCATTTCTCATAGATTCAGTGGCGCAACAATTTGATGAAAAAAATCACCAGTGTAATTAAAGTGGACTGATTTGTTGTAAAGTATTAGAAAACAATTTTCGATATCAAAGATAAGTATTAATTGAGTAAACTCTTTTATAAATTCATATTTATTATACGTATGTATCCGTTAGTTTTGTCATACACATACTCGTATTAGTCAATAATTGCGATAGTCACAAACCACTTAGATTCAAAAGTTTCCGGTCTGAATAAGTAAGAGCGTGTATGGACAGATACCATACCTACCGCATGGTCAGGTTAGGTTACAGTTAAAGTAGTATGTCAAATAGACTCGATAGAAGATATGTTGTTTTGTTATATTCTGAAATGTTAAAATTTGAATATCACATGGTTGTTTCTTTCGAAATAAGGGAAAGCCTGGCGGAAATAAAACGACAGTACATAAACGTAATTGGATTTCTGCCAGGGTTTTTCTTTCTTTTGAAAGAAACTTGATAACCGGATGGTATTTAATTTTTAACGCTTCAGAGTTTAACGAGACAACACGTCTTTTATCAGCTCTAGTTGATACACTACTGAGAGTAGATATATAATATTTAACTCCAGCATCGCCTGACCATACAATGGACGAGGCCAATGTGGTGTCTATCGACACACGCTCTAACTTGTTCAGGTCGGAAACTTTTGGATTTTAATGTTGTGTACCAGTAAAGTATGAAGACAATTTATTACTCTGTTATACTTATTAAAACAGCTTCTTGCAAGTGATTATACGAGTATTTTAATAAAATTGTACTGTATGGCACTCTGTTGTATACCTACATATAACCTGGCGAATTCATTGCAATCTCTTTCAACCAAACAGAAAGGTGTTTAAACAATTTTTAAGTGAAAATCACACTGAGACCATTTTTAAAAAAATGTTTTCGCGGTCGTCCTCTATAATAACGCCCACTCATGGTAGTGTTGTTAATTTGTTAAGTCAGACTTTTTTCCCCCATGACCAAACCATCTCAATTTATTATTTTTCAACCTATTTAAATAATCAATTATCTCACATTCATCTTTATAATTAAATTTCTTCTGTCAAACAATACATCGACTGACCACACATTCTTCGGAGTTCCTTAACACCTTTCATTAAAACTAGATAAATACTTTTTTATATTGCATACCGACGAGAATCAGAATATGTTGGATGCCAGTCAGACTGATCCTACCTCCCCCTACGCTGTTATGGGGGACAAAATAAGTCCCCATCTAGCGCGATCAACACTAGAAGATTGAAATCTTCTTTATTTTTTTATGAGCAAGACGTCACATAGTGACGAAGAAGGAACTGCCCAAAGGGATTCCTTCTCCGGTGGCTATATTGGATACCAACGAGAATTGAATCCGAATCTCCGTGTTGGAAATATGTATGTTGCTGACTGGGCTACAAATAGGCAATTATATTTTTAAATAATGCAAATATTCAGGTTATTAAGTCAGAAGTGAAGGTGTGCGTGGAAGAGGTAGACCGAGGAAAACATAGCTGAATCAAATTTACTAGATTTTAAAAGAAGTATGAATAAACGAAGATTGTGCATAACGAGATGTAAGAATGTGGAGAAGAATATGTATGATAAGAAATTATATGTTAAATTACTTCACAGACTGATTTGAAAAAGCGTGCAAGTTTTTTTAGGAGGGACCTTTAAGAATGCACGAAGTGGTTTGGGTTCCGCCAGTGTCCAGGCCACTTGATGTATGCCCAATGAATATTCAGCGCATACAGTATGTGATATTGAAACACGGGTAAAGCTGCGTGCAACGCGCATTTTTCTGCGTATCGCATCCATATGAAGGCTGTTCTCAAAATGTGTGAATATCATTTAGTTCCTTGGTATGTAATTTTCTATTTTAAGCTGAAACAACCCCTTTTGTTTTATAGCATGCTAATTATAACATATCTTACTAAAAATATGCTTTAAATAAATAATGTAAAAGTTAATCGTTCGAAGATTTCACTAGTTTAAAATGTTGTTGAAACATTTGATGTCGAAAGCGTTACAGTCTTTATATCCTTAGGTCGACGATCAAAAACCGATTTTCGATTTCACTCCCATCCATCAATGTTGACACTACTTCATAGTTGTTAAACATAATTTTAACAGATTTTAATAGTGCTTGGTTTGTATGTATTTTAGTATCTCATTGAATTTGTTTTTTATTGTTTCCTTTAAGACTTTTTGTAGTCTGGGAACTTACTTCCCAAATAGAAGAATTCTTTAACTCGTTCTAGTCTTTCATTGCTCATTCAAATGTTGCATTTATCTCTCTTTTTACCCTTTTCAATTTACATGAGCATTTTGCAAAATTCATTCTTATGTTTTGTAATTTGTTTGATCAAACACTGTTTATTCCACTTTTTGTAACGGTATAACTCTACCGGTTTTAAGGCTTTCACCTCATCATCAGGGGAGCACAAACAAGACTGAATTATCTTTGAACTGGTATCGAGATACACGCTTCCAACGGTAAACATTCGGGTTGGGGACTGGAGGTTGAGGGAGGCATGGGACAACCTCGGCGAGCAGCGGATCATTTTTATGTATTTTCCTTTACTTTCCACGTACAAGTTATTTATCATACATCTGTAACACTGCCATTTCTTTATCATACAGCTTTCCTCACATTATAAATTCCTGTTTGACGTTTTTGTGTCACCCAATGCCTTTGAAAATTGTCAAAGTTTAAGTCTATAAATTATAAATATTTAAAAACAGGAGTGATATAAACTTAAGTTTCGGTTCTTCTACGAAATCGATTTAACTGAAATGAAAAAAAAATTCAAATCACTATTTTTTTTCCGATAAACTGGAATATTTTATAAACATGTCACAATTACATATGTACGATGATATTTGTTTTTTTTTTACATCACCCGGAGAATGAATGCTGCAATACATTCGAAACGTCGATTATCATTTAAGCCAACTCAACGTGACATTTATTCCAAAAACATTTTAAACTAGTTTAAAATTGTAAAAAGTTTTCTAAGTAACAATTTTAGAGTAAACTCAAACATTGTACAGTACCCGGCGGTAAGTAATACACATCGGGCTTAAGAAAGAAACTGTCGGCCATAATCGGCTAACTTCGGCTTTGTAGAGCGTCGTCTCTGTTTCGTCGCGATTTGTCAGTCGTTGTCAAGCGTTCTAGGATGTAGAGACAATGCTCTTCAAAGTCGGAATTTGCCGATTATGGCCGACAGTCTCTTTCTTAAGCCCGATGTGTATTACTTACCGCCGAGTACTGTATGTTAATTAACATATTAATCGACTTTCAGGTCTGTAGTGATTTATTTATGCATGTGAAACGTGAGCCATGGAAAAATAGATGAGAGAAAACAAAATATTTACGAATAATGTTTAAGGTAATCAAATTTATACACTTGAATAGTTCTATATCCTCTTTAATTTAATTGGTGACAGCTGTTTCGCCTTATAATGACCTTGTCAAATGGTATTTGTATGGCGAAACATTTGTTACTAATTAAACAAAAAAGGATGCAAATTATCAAAGCCTTTAATCATCGTGATTTGAAAGGCTGCTGCAGATGAAACCTGCCGATCATCTTGTAACATTGGTCTTATTGTCATTGAAACTTTGAGTTTGATCTGTCAAGACTGTGTATATGCTGAGATGCAACAGCTTGTTCCACTATAAACCAGTACACGCACAAACGTTTTCCGTAAACAAAATGACTGACCATCATATTCGATCACGAAGGATAGTAAGATTAAAAGATCAAAATGTCAATAAGGAATAACACGTCTACTATCCATCATACCATTGGCACCGGCAATACTCACTTTGATTTTAATGACAGATATCATGACTATTACGATTTAATCAAGACGTCTTACAAACTAGACGATTGCATGATTTAATTGGTAAGACGCGTTTTCTGGTTGGTTGGAACAGATTGTCTAATGGTAATAAATCCACCATTTTTACTGTATATAATGAAAGTTACTTTTACTGTATATAATACAATACGCAGAATCTAGAGGCCAACGGGAGGGTTAGTTAAAAAAAAACCTTGGCCATTTTAATACCCCAGACTAATACCCCAGTGACTAACGAAAAAATGCCATTATAGTTTTTCTTACATATATACATAGATACTATCACGCCATTTTTCTGTCAGAATAGGTAAATAAACTGAGCACCAGCGTTTCCTATCCTGTCACACATTCTTTGGTTCTTCTATATCCAATCCCTATGATTTCTCTGACTTTTTATGTTTCCTTCTTTTAAAATATAATTCACTTAATCCAATAATACTTAGCTTAGTTTTTCTCTACTTCGTATTCTACTCACATTTGCACTATATATTTGCTTTGTTAGTATTTCTTCATTCATTCGTTCTACAAGCCAAAACCATCTCAGAGTATTCTTCTCGATGATACTCAACACATAAGTCTTAAGTTTGCATTCATCCCTAATCACTTCATTATGTATTCTGTCATGCATTGACACCTGATGTATTTATTTTTACCGAACTTTTTTATTGTTAAACAGATAACCAACATAAAAAATACTTGGATTATGCTAAAGACGAGATCCTACAATATTTGCGTTATGTAAATTCTCGAACACTTCTTGGAGTGTCACATATTGTTACTAGTATATTACGCATCAGCGATTTCTAAGTTATTAAAAATTACACGTATATATCACACTCCACCTAAATCCGAATGTGTAACTATCACTTTTTTTGTAGTTCGTCTTACCTGAGTAACTTTCCTACAGTTTCTTACCAAATATGTTTTTCTAAACAAATCAAAATGTGGGGAGGTACCTAATGCAATTACCGCAGTCACCACCTTTCTATCGTCACTGCTTACTTGACCTTCAATTTTTATATTTATTATGTGTTATTTTTAATCTGTCAATAATAGTGGGTTCGGATTCCGAGCTAGAGCACACTTGAGGAGAGTCTGCTTTCTAAACGGCGTGATATAAGTTGTCATTATTACTATTGGTTGATACACCTTCCCACACGTGCTGATTATGATTGAGTGTCGTGGTTCCTTGATGGTCTGGAACTGAAACAATTAATTAGCCCGCTCTCATCCTGGTGTAGCGACCTTTGCTCCCTATGGTCGCGGCGCGAGTCGCTGTTGTTGTTTAGCGAGAACGAGACAGCGACATATCTTCTGCGCCTTCCTACAAATCATATGAATACCCTACGTGATAACAATAAATATATTGTTCAGCGGAAACGAGACGGCGACATATCTTCTGCGCCGTTCTACGCACATTCCAAATATTATAAATACCGACGTTTAACAATAAAATATCTCTTTGCATATTCCGATTTCAAACGAGTTTTATTAAAACAGCAATCATCCTCATTATCTTTCTATTCGGGACAACATTCCCTAAACTGGTATTAAGCTTTGTTAAGTGCAATACTCAACGAGGAGCTAGTCATCTTTTCCGTCATCTTGCTTACCAACCATCACCACACCCAGTCACTTCCAGATTCTCAAAACCGTTTTTATTTCTTCTAGTGTCATGTTCAAAGTATGACAGTACTTTCTCTTTACATGTCGTTGATAACCTTTTTTGATCTTTATACCTTGGAAGATGAACTCTTTGATAAATCTTGCTGTCAGCCAACATTAAATTGCGATAAAATCCACCATATGCATCCAACATAAAACTATTGTGGTTTTATAGAAGTTAACATTTTAAAGCTTCACAGTTTGAGCGTCTGCTGAGTGTTGAGGCACAGCGAGGCTGACACAATGTCTGCCAGAATGGAAGACGCGGATGATTGATGCGGCCGCTGACAGGCCGGCGCATCTCGAGGTTAAGACTCAATCCTCCGCTGCTGTGGCCTTTGTTGCGTTCAGCCCGGAGACAAAGGCTGCTTGTTGGTCTTCCGCTCTGCTCGGTTTATTTCTGATAACATCCCTCACTTCTCCATATTCGTTTTCAGAATCTGTTGATCATCTGGAATCGTTTTGTGATACAAATATCGTAGATTTATTTATTTACATGATAATAATGTGTCATCATAGTATGAAAAACAAGATAAAACGACGAAAAAAGACACTGTAATTTAAAATGGACACTCAATTTAAATGGATCTGAACCTTACATTTTTTGTACCTCAATTTTATTTATTTATTTTTATTTATTTTACACATGACAAGAAATATATGTACATCATTTGTGAAAAAACAACGGGCTGTTATTTATTTTTATCAAACACTGTTTATTCCACTTTTTGTGACGGTATAACCCTACCGGTTTCAAGGCTTTCACCTAATCTTCAGGGGAGCGCAAACAAGACTAAATGCTGTTCGAACTGGTACCGATATAGTCTTGTTTGCGCTCCCCTGAAGATGTGGTGAAAGCCTTGAAACCGGTAGGGTTATACCGTCACAAACAAGTGGAATAAACAGTGTTTGATAAAAATAAATTACAATGTCTTTAAACCTCCACAACGTTAATGGCTTAACTATAAACAACAAAACAACGGGTAATTTAATTTGGACACATAATTTTAATGGATCTGGGTTTGTTGCCTTTCATTTGTCATGTCCCCAGTAAACTAGGCTTTTGCCTGTATCTCACTGAGGACATAAAGCATAAAAAAATAAATCGGTACTTCTTTCCGATTTTCCAATTTATAAAACCCCGTTGCACATTCTCATTAACCTGACAAACATTGACAATAAATTACACATGTATACATCACGCGAAATCAAACTCCTCACACTTCATCACTCCAGACAGACCAAAAACATTTACCCCACAATGTACCGCACATAATCATCAAAAAACATAAGTGTAAAACAATGAAAAACACCACACTCAAGAGTTCACACAAACCTTTACACAAGTCATTCCTCTTGCAAGCCCAAGTACTTAAATTCCTGTCGCAATAACAGCCACGCTCCGTTCGACTGCCTAAATTCTTTTCCTCCCTTTGCCTTTATTCAATTCGGCACCCCATTGTATGTCATAGGAGCTAAATAAGCATATTGCTTTTGGGCCAAATATATTTTAACTCTAGGGATGGTGAACATTTGATCAGTTGCCCTTCCTCTCGATGATAGTGCCAGAGAATGGATTTGAGATATAAATTGGCTATGTTCAGTACCCCATACTTACTGAAAAGCTCCGCTGTGGGATATCGAGCAGAAAGTTTACTAATTATTTTTATAATCAATGAAACTAGGTTTTTGCTTGTATCTTAGTGTGGAAATATAAGTATGAGTTGATGCTTTGGAGATTACTAGAGACAGATGCTCGCCGAGTTCGAGACAAAGTATAGAACCCCACATGCTCAGTATTGAACATGCGATGCAGAAGAAGATAAAATATACTTAAATGTCTCGCTGCCTGTGCACATCTCATTGAAAATGTCCAGCGTAGCTTCAATCATGCACTCCCCTCTGCAGAAATTGTCTCTTGGCATTTCCAGTTTCAATTCTTTTTCTTCACGTCATCTTTACTGTTGGATTCGCACCCTAATGGTTGACCTTAAAAAGTGGCCTAAAATCATTATTTCTCTCTTCAATGACAAAGTGTCTCTTTACCTTTTACCCATACTATTTTTTCCCTATACTTCCCCTCTCCTAGTCATTAGTGTCATTGAAAAACAATGTTTTGGTTATTTTCTTTTCACAAAAAATTAAGAAAGAATATTTCTCCACTTAAAGATTTAATTTTTTAATATTTTTTATCTGTTTATATATAATCAAAAAAAAAATGATTACCTACACCTGTGGTATATCGAATTTATACGAGTATTTGATATTCTTTCGCAAAGGAACATTTAATGAAGATCAACATTTAAAATTCTTGCATGTGCGAATGTGACCTCAACGAGGAAACATTGGATCATAATTTCTAGAATGCCCATGAAAAGATGTGTATCTAACCTTTTACGACGATTTGTAATACTTTTGATCATCGTTTCTCAAACTGTAGGTCGCGATCCTTAGGAGGATTGCGGTGAAATATCAGTTCATAGAAAAAAAATCATATATGTACAAAAGGATAATAAAACATTATCAGTGAAGAATGAACACATTCATTTAAAAAAAATCAATTCAAATTGTAAGCCATAGTCCATCTTTCCTGATAAGGCTTATCGTCTTTGTGCGAGTACATTAGTGCAGCTACTTGTATATGCATCAACAAAATGTTGAATTTTTGCAGGGGGGCTGCAATTATTTTCTTCTTTTGAGTGTTGCAAGGCTAAAAAGATAAAGAAACAATGCTGTTGACGAATAACGCTAAACCGACTAATATGATAAATTTCTAGTTACTAGAACATTTTCTCAATTTCCCCATTTAACTCAAAATTATTCCCTGGCAGGAACCACCATAATTTATATTGTGAATGGTTAGTAACAAAAGCAGCTCAACCATTAATTGGATTAATATATCCAACTCTTGTTTCGTTGTTTGAAAGTCATTTTCGTAGAACAGTAAGCCCGCCAGTAGTACCGTAGTAAATAAATAATTACATGAAAAGGCAATAACTTGAAAGTGTCTATGACTTTACGAAACGTAGAAAGTCAGAGAAATTGTATGATAAGGTGCATGAATGGGAAAAAGACGAAGAATGTATGTCAATTTAGAAAAATCTTGCGCTGTGTCTTCTTTGCCTTCTATAACTTTTCATTTACATATTACCGGTTTCATAATCGTGATCAAGGAAAAATATATCTCCTTAGTTAGATAAATCCTGGTTCAGTATGAGAGGTGTTCAGTACGTATTTCTTGTTCTTTGCCTTCTTCTAGGATCCCATCCATCTTATTCTCATAACGACATAAAGCCCCTCGCTCCATGCCCAGTCTTGCAGCTCTCTCATCAAGTGCGGCTTTTGATAAGGTTTGAATTGTAATTAATTGAGTCTACTCTTATGGTATGCAAACGGCCTGAATGGGAGAACCGACATTCTGGGTACAGCGGGCCGCTCTTGTATGAGCTGTTGACTTCGACTGAGGAATTTAAATTAATAGTTTTATCTGAAACGTATTTAGATAATTCGTACAACTTTCAATTGAAGCCTTAAGGCTCCTAAGCACGGTCCAAAAATCGCATGTAATTTGCCAAATTAGACTTTTAATGAGAGCACGCCAATATTTATTTTTTATAGATCAATACATACGAGTACATATACTCGTATGTATAGATCAATACATACGAGGACATATATGTATATATACATATTTATTTAATTTTTATAGATCAATACATACGAGTACATATATGTATATATATACATATTTATTTAATTTTTATAGATCAATTCATACGAGTACATATATGTATAGATCAATACATACGAGTATATGTATATATACATATTTATTTAATTTTTATAGATCAATACATACGAGTACATATATGTATATATACTTATTTATTTAATTTTTATAGATCAATACATACGAGTACAAATATGTATATATACATATTTATTTAATTTTTATAGATCAATACATACGAGTACATATATGTATAGATCAATACATACGAGTACATATATGTATATATACATATTTATTAAATTTTTATAGATCAATACATACGAGTACATATATGTATATATACATATTTATTTAATTTTTATAGATCAATACATACTAGTACATATATGTATATATACATATTTCTTTTAATTTTTTTTTTAACCACTTTGCACGGATTTCTCCTGTTACAAAAAGAGGGTCTGCTTCTAGCGTTAGCTTGTTCGTTAGGAAGAATATCAGCCAAGATTCTTATACTGCTAGGTGTTACCGAGAATATATCAACTGTGTCATTCAGTTGGTTCAATATCTCTATACCACGCGTGACTGAGTGTTTAGCCACGATATTCGTCCTGTAAGTTGGTATGTAGAACAGAGGGTGATTCCTACCATCACGTAATTACCCTGTCAGGGTAGGGAGAGAGGACAAAGTGCCATACTTTCCTATCTCAACATACATCTAACCTTTTTTTTTACATATATACACCTTCTCATACAACTTCTACGATTTCTTTGACTTTCTACGTTTCCTTCTTTCAGAATATCATTTAATAATGACGTAATACTGTGTTTAAGTTTACGTTCAACACCATATTCAATCAAAAGTTTCCATAGTTCATCTCTTTTCACGCGGTCATATGTTTTTTCCGAGTCCACAGTAGCACAAAACACCTTTTTATTTTCTGTCATACATTTTTCCACAAGCATACGCAAAGAGAAAATCTGATTCCCGCATCGTTATCCATAAAGCAACCCATGCTTTCTTCTCACTCTTTCTATCAGAATTTTCCCGTACATTCTACTTACTACGCTCAGAAAACTAATGTATCTGTAACATCCACACTCCATTCTTCTATCCTTACCTTTAACATGTATAACAGAACAATAAACGCAGTTCTCTTGTCTTTCGTGTATGGTCAGATTTCCAACATTTGTTGCATAACTGTATGAACCGACTGGAAGCATTCGAAATGTGGATGCACCGGAGAATGCTACGGATACCCTGGACGGATATGGTCAGCCACACAAGGGTTCTTCAAAGAGCCAAAGTTGATAAAGAATTGCTGACTTATATTAACATCCGAAAGGTGTCCTATTTGGGTCATGTATGTTTCTTAGAGGAGCAAAGTACAAATTACTGCACCTGATTATCCAAAGCAAAGTAGAAGGCCGAAGAGGTGTTGGCAGGAGGTAAATCTCCTGGTTCCGCAACTGGCATAAGGGGCGTTGGAGATCTTTTTCGGGCTGCCGGGGATAAAGATACCTACTCTCAGGCGATATTCAACGTAGTGGGGACCTGACATGACACTGAGAAGAAGAACAAGTTGCAAAACTGTCTCAGTACCTCAATCATTCGTTCACCACAATACACTATTAGTGCTCAGCTCACTTCATAGCAGCAAGACACTTTTGCTTCATGATATTTATTCATATTTCTTCTAGACTAAGCTCATTCAGATGTTCCTAACGCTTACCAATTTTAGGCGGTTCCAGACTCATTCCACCTCGAACGAACCCTTCCTTCTTCTTACAAAACCCTTCCATTCTTACCTTTAATTCCACTCATACCTCCCGTATCGTGTTTCCCTCGCATTTTACTTCCTTCTAAAATATTTTCCGGCGCATTCACACTCACTCAACTTTATGCCTTCTTCATCTTTAAATTTCTTTTTCTTTTCGTCAACCAGTCTTTTTGTTTTTACCTTTTATTCTTTGAAGTCTCTTTCTTTTCATTGCTTCATCACTTTTTCTTTTTTTTTTTTGCTTTGACAAATATTTTCCATACTCTATTTTTCCCTTTCACGCAGTTTTTAAATTCCTTGTCCCACCGTGTGTCTCTCTTTTTTACATCCAACTTTCGTCATGTCCTAGACATATTTGCTGTGTCCATTAGTATATTTTTCATACTCATCTATTCTTCCATACTCATCTATTCTTAATACTTAATCCATCACTTATCATTGCCATTTTTTCTTCCAAATTCTTTCTAAATTCCTCTTTCTTTTCGCCATCTTGCAGTTTTTTACATCTGATTCTCACAGCCAGTACTTCTTTCCATACACCACGAGGATATTTATTCTACTCCCCACTAAATAATGATCTGAGCCGATATCTGCTCCTTTTAACACTCAAGCGACCAGAATAATCACTCTATTCTCTATGGTCCCCTAAATTATTATTTTGTATACAATCAACCAATGGATTAACATACACATATACATACTTACTACTAAATATCTGTTTTGGAGTAGGTAGAAAGATCACACTTGCTACTTTTCATAATTTTTGCTACTTTTGATATAGCGGGGTAATTTTATACCTGTTGTTATCTGACATTGTATTTATTTTTTATTAAATCTTTTAAATAATCTACTATAGTTGAAAAAAAAACTTTATTTCAACTATAGTACTCGTAGATTCTCAATTAACCGGAACAATAAAAAATCCAAAACGGCACATGATATTTGCCTCAATTTGAAGTTGTAAATTATGAAGCAGCATGTTACTATTAATGCAGGGGTCGGTAAACTTTTTTCGCTACGGGCCAGATCGTAAAAAAATTAGGCTCTGGGGGCCAGGAAGCAAACTCGATGATTTTTATTGAGGTGATTTTAACATACTTAAATAGCAAAAAAAATTTACATTTTTTATTAGGTGGTGATAATATTTATACACATTTTGCTGACACACTTACAAAATAAACAAATGAAATATTTACATTTATTAATTAAGGTAGTATAGAAACGGGCATAATTTTCGAATTATTGAACAACAAATGTAACATAATCATATAATAATAAACTCTACTAATGAGATGAATGTAATTGCTTTTTCTGAGATAACATTTCATCAAACTGGAGTTCGAAGTTAGTACTTCCTGTCATCAAAATTGATTGCAATTGGTCATCGGTTAATGCAGACCTGTATTGCGATTTTATGTACTTAATTTTTGAATATTTAAATATTTTTTTGTGATGTGATAACTAATATTTTCTTGAAATAAAAAATTAGTGTATGACTAAATAATTTTATTTAATGAAAGTATTCCAATAAACTTAAACTAACTACATACATACATACGAAATAAAACCATATTATACATATACCATTTAACTAAAACAATTTAACAAAACAAACACATAAAATATAGAAAATATTAAAAATAGTTTATTATTAGCTCGCGGGCCGGATTAAAAAATACATCAGGCCGGATTTGGGCCGCGGGCCATAGTTTGCCGACCCCTGTATTAATGAACCAGCAGCTACTGATGACACAGCTCAGGTAGGTCCCCTCATATAAGAGAAAAACATACATCCCAGTGCTGCTTTAACTAATATTGAAAGCCTACTCAATTATTTGGAGCAACATGAATGAAATCTGCGTAGCACCATTAGGAGAAAAGCGAAATGAGTGTATCTAATTTTTGGTATAAAAACTTACTTATTAAACGACTTTAGTAGCTTATTTAGAATGACGTTTGTCATTGAACTCTTGCGGGTTCAATTTCAATTGGTATCCAGATTATGAAAAAGGTTTCCAGTCTGATTTTCAATTAAGGATTGTTCCATTCTCGATGAACTGAGAGTCACCGATATATTGTCGACAATATGCCTCCGGTGAGACCTCTGATTCTTTGGGCACATTGTTCGGCCAGGAGACAGTTTGGAGAGATTTGCGTTTACTGGAAGCAAGGAAGGACAACGCACAAGAGGAAGAATCTAAGAAGATCCAACTGGACAACTCTCAACAACTGCCCTTCGAGCCGCGGAGTGCAGATATGGACGAAGAAGAGTCGTCTGAGGCTATCATGGGAGTCACGATGCTCAGTCATGAGCTACACGAGATGATAACGATTGTTTAAACACCTTTCTGGTTGGTTGAAAGAGTTTGTCATATTTTTATTATTTTTATCCACTTTGCACGAATTTCTCCTGTTACACAAAGAGGGTCTGCTTCTAGCGTTAGCTTATTCGTTAGGAAGAATATCAGCCAGGATTCTTCTCATACTGCTAGACGGTACCGAGAATATATCAACCGTGTCATTCAGTTGGTTCAATATCTCTATACCACGCGTGACTGAGTGTTTAGCCATGATATTCGTCCTATAGATATCTGAGGATTTTTTTTTGTATTTGTTCTATACTATTTTTATATTTGAGCTGATGAGGAGCCCAAACCGTAGATGCATATTCTAATTTGGTTCTAATTAGATAATTATATAAGTTTCGGAGGATATCGGTGCTGTTAAATTCTCTTGATATTCTCATTATAAAACCGAGTAGTTTGTAACAGTCCGATATCAAACGTGAGACATGGTTAACGAACGTGAGTCCGACATCAAAGGTTACGCCCAAATCTTTGAATTCAGAAACTCTGTTTATTGCCACTCCCTGTATAGTATATAGTACTGATGGTGGATTGGTGAAAACGATCGACTATAAGATACACAGACACATTTATTAATGTTGAACAGAAGATGATTTTGCTCACTCCAGGAGACTAGGGAGTCTAGGTCCTGTTGTAACGGTGAACAGTCGTGAGGTGAATTGATCTTTTTGAAAATTTTCAAGTCCTCAGCGAACAATAAACATGTCGAGTGACTTATGAAATTTTGAACGTCATCTATTAATATGAGGATAAACCGGCCAGGTTATACTTTATTATAAAGTTTACTTAAAAACACTTTTCGTTTTGTAATGTGTTGTAAATTTCACCCTTGAGGAGAGTCTGCTCTGAACGTTGCTATATAAATAATATTGTATAAAGTATCACTTGTTTATTTTTCGCTCCATTCAGACAGTACGAGTATGTACCCATTAAAAAGGTGTAAATTGTGTCAACATAAACCAGATATTGCTTTTTAAAAATTAATTTAGTGCTCAATTATAATACCTAATTATGGTGTTTGGTAGTGTAGTTAATGTACTCGCATTTTTATCAAACCTTTGGAAAAAACGTAGATATACTCGTATTTACTATCCAACTAAGTGCTAACGGTTAGTATTCACACCATATAAGCGGATGGCCCAGGTTCGATTCCTAGCAGGTTCTTTTCCGGACACTTAGACCGGGTAACCCCTGAATTTATGTTTTTCTGTAGTTAATATGCTGAGAACCATTAATTATTATAGCGCTATTAAAAACAGCACAAAAAAGCGCTACATAAAACTCTGCCTACTGATGAAGCCTGTCGATTGTCTTAGAACATTCATCTCTTTGCCATTGATTGCCAGATCCACCTGGTGTTCGCTGCCATAGGTTTTATTCTGAAAAACAATTTGGAGAATTCTTGTTCACTTGTTACCAGCCTGGTGGTAGAGCACCAACTGTCTCTCCACCTTTAAGGTGATATTGATTTCAAACGTTGTATCTTTGTATTCAAATTCCTTAATATGATTTCTCTATTGTACCTTTCGAATCTGTGTCTGAGAGGCGTTCTTTCGGAGAGGAGTAGAACTTTTAGGACTATTTCGCTCTAATCGAATAAATTGGTTGTTCCGAATCGATCAAATTCCATTCCACAGGTATTATGACAGAGCTTCTGTTGTTGCTGGTCCTGTGACGAAAAATGGTCTGAGATATGAGGAAGTACTTGAAGACAATCCTTTTTGGTTTTAACAAAATTAATGATTGTTGTTTATTGTACCAGACAGGTACAAAGACTGTAGAAAAGATATAGATCGTTGGTCGCCGCGTAGCGCTCGAAGAATCGTCGTCGCGAATTCCGTCGCGAAGATCCAGCAGAAGAAGAAGAAGAAGAAGAGCAGGGAGAGATTCCTCTCAGTTGATCTTGGAGAAGGGTCGATGAAATGAAACGAAGTCAGACGATTGAAGAGTGGTAGTATATTTTCGGTTTAGTTTTGGGGTCTATATTAATGGAAAGTCGGTCAGAGTAAGCGCCCGTCAGCCGTGAGGCAAACCCACGTTAGGGGGTCGGGGGGCTGCTTAAACTGACCGCCTTTTGACCTAGTCTCGATGGCCCGACCGGAGCACATTTTTCTACGCGGTCGCGAGCTCATTCGGATTCAAGGTGACTAAATATTGACATACAAATTTACCACAAATTTACATATGACATATGGAATACTTAACATGTACAAGAACATTATTAACAGATTTACATATACAATTACAGGAACTTAAACAGATTTACATACAGGAACATTTGAACAGACATTTACACACATAAACATGAACATATAGCATTTTACATCGACAAATATGAGGGCAAATTTGCCTCCAGATCTACACACAACATTGTCTGTCTCATCATACCACATACACACACAAGGGTGACGGCATACGTCCGATACATTTATAGTTAAGGCATTAACGTTGTGGAGGTTTAAAGACATTGTAATTTATTTTTATCACACTGTTTATTCTACTTTTTTGTAACGGTATAACCCTACCGGTTTCAAGGCTTTCACCTCATCTTCAGGGGAGCACAAACAAGACTAAATACTGTTTGAACTGGTACCGATATAGTACCTATAAGCATACCTATAAATAGAGCAAAGTCCTATTTATAAAAAACATCATACGAAATAACCAAAAATATTCCAAGTCACATAAAGCCAGCTTTTTACACTAATTTTATGCCCATTTTCACCAACAATCCTTAAATTTTACGTGTCACCTAACAGATTTTAAGTAACACTTAACAGAACTTTCTGTTTCACCATTACATAAGAGACACCTAAGACAGTTAGCGGACACTTAAATTTAGGGGCTCGGAAATCCGCCTCCTAAGCTTAAGTGACAGATGAGTGAAGAATTAAATAACTTCTTTGACAGTTTGGACGCTATAGAAACTGTTGAATTTGTACAAAGACGAGTTTATTTTCAGATGGGTGAAGAATTAAATAACTTCTTTGACAGTTTGGACGCTATAGAAATTGTTGAATTAGTACAAAGTCGTAGTTTATTTTCACGTACACGTATATATCGTACAAGGCCAGATTACTTTCATCAATATGATGACGTGGACTTTTTTAGAAGATATAGGTTATCCAAAGAAACTGTGCTATTTTTATTGGAAAAAATAGAACAATTTTTGGAATATCCTGATAACAGGTATGTAACTGATACGTTAAATAATTTTTTAATAATTGAATTTCATGTATACCAAGTTTTTAGTTACCTACATAAATATCTTTATTTATGCTTTAGTTTTTTTTTAACATGGTGTTTTTTATTTTACCTATACTTACATATACTATGTAGACTAATTTTATCATACATAGTTATATCATCAAACAAATACCATTTGTTTATGTCCCTAGAAATAAGTCAGTGTTTCTAGGCAGACGTTGTCCTGCCCGAACGTTGGCTTGCCTGCTATTAGCGGGTTCAGCAAACGTTTTTTCGATAAACTGTATAATAATATATATAACTCTTCTGTACCTTCTCATTTTACCTATACTTACATATACTATGTAGACTAATTTTATCATACATAGTTATATCATCAAACAAATACCATTTGTTTATGTTCCTAGAAATAAGTCAGTGTTTCTAGGCAGACGTTGTCCTGCCCGAACGTTGGCTTGCCTGCTATTAGCGTGTTCAGCAAACATTTTTTCTATAAACTGTATAATAATATATATAACTCTTCTGTACCTTCTCATTTTACCTATACTTACATATACTATGTAGACTAATTTTACATAGTTATATCATCAAACAAATACCATTTGTTTATGTCCCTAAAAATAAGTCAGTGTTTCTAAGCAGACGTTGTCCTGCCCGAACGTTGGCTTGCCTGCTATTAGCGGGTTCAGCAAACGTTTTTTCTATAAACTGTATAATAATATATATAACTCTTCTGTACCTTCTCATTTTACCTATACTTACATATACTATGTAGACTAATTTTATCATACATAGTTATATCATCAAACAAATACCATTTCTTTATGTCCCTAGAAATAAGTCAGTGGCTCCAATTAAACAACTGCTGTGTGCATTGAGGTTTTATGCCACGGGAAGTCAGCTTCAAACCATGGCTGACATGAGTGGCATTAGTATAGCCACCTGTAGCAGAATTGTGAAGAGGGTTACAGAAGCAATACTGACACTTCGCGATGAATTTATCAAGTTTCCGGAGACAGAACAAGAGCAAATAAATGTGAAAGCTGAATTTTATAAAATTGGTCGTTTTCCAAATGTTCTGGGTTGCATAGACTGCACCCATGTAAAAATACAATCACCAGGTATGTAGCTCTGTGTTCATGATATGATAGGTATTTCTACCAAAAACAAATAAAATAAATTTAGATTTAGTATTAAACAAATTCTTTATTACTACATAAACTTATTTGTAAACTTTTATTCTTAACATTTATAAACTTATTTCATATTCTGAATTAAAGGAGGCGATGATGCAGAGTTATTCCGGAATAGGAAGTCATATATGTCAATTAATGTGCAAACAATAAGTTCTGCCAACTTATTAATAACTGACATAGTTGCAAGATGGCCAGGATCTGCACATGACTCCAGCATCTATCAAAGTAGTCAAAGATATTTGAAATTTGAACGAGGTGATTACGCAGGGGATTATTTACTAGGAGACAGTGGATATCCATTAAAGGTATAAATTAATAAATTGGTTATTCTTTCCTTTCTGGAATTCCAAATATATTTTGCAATGACATTGATCCACCTGAAAATAATAATTTTTAATTAAATAACTACCTATTTTATAAAACATTTATGAATTCTTAATTTTCAGTCACATCTATTAACACCATATTTAAATCCAACAACTCCTGGCCAGCAAAGATATAATGATGCTCAAATTAAGACCAGGAATGTAGTTGAGCGACAGTATGGAGTCTTAAAAAGAAGATTTCCTGTACTGGCTTTAGGTCTGCGGCTAAAACTACTGACTGCTGCAAAAGTAATATTAGCATGTAGCATACTACACAACTTGTGTATACTAAGAAAAGAGGACCCACCTATAAATGAGTGCACCATACCAAATTTAGAAGAACTAATTACAGCGGGTCAGATCCCTCAGTTGCCACCAGCAAATAATAGTGATACCGTGTATGGTTTTAGAAGAGCACAATTAACACAATATTTTGAAAATATGCATTAAATAAATTGTTTACCTCTTATTTGCTTTAGTACTTCATTTTTTATCTCCACGTCCCTCACAGCTGCCTCTATTTGTAATTCATACAGTTTTTTTTTAAATTGTATTTCTTCCATTTTAAATTGCATTTCTTCCTTTTTTAATTGTATTTCTTCCTTTTTAAATTGTATTTCTTCCTTTTTAAATTGTATTTCTTCCTTTTTTAATTGTATTTCTTCCTCGAGAAGTTGTCTCTTCAAGTCCTCTATGTCAGCTTTTTTTTTATTAACGTCTCTGAAGCTGTTACATAAAGTAGACACAGCCTCAGTCCTTTCGTTATTAACACTGACTTGTGGCCTTCTTCTAGACCATAGAGGTATATTTGGTAGCTCTATATTCTAAAAAAAAATTAAAGAGATTGAAACACGGAAAAGGAATGGTAACTCAACTGATCTTACACGGAAAAGGAATGGTAACTCTACTGAACCTACATTATCAGTTTCCTCTCTAGGAACAGATTCCTTCACTAAAATATCCCCTGACGCTGTATTGTCGACACACAAAATCTCGCACGAGGATTCATTAATTCGGGACTCGTCTGCTTCATACATAGGTATTATCTGGGACGAAGGTTCGGGCACTACTGATCCTTCAGCATCACTGTCTGGAACTCCCAAGATTCCAGTACAGCCCCTGCCAAGAATCGTTGACACTTGGTCCAAAATTGGGTTGTATATAAAATCTGATGGGCCACCACCAGTCTGGGAACAACTTCTCTTCAAAGCAGTATAATACACTTTGCTCTCGCTTTTCATTTTCGGCCAGGCTTTCATCAGCGAGTCCTTTGACCTGAAAAGAAAAATATAGTATAGTCAGAAGTGTTAGGTTAGGTTAGGTCAATGGCAGCGCATTGCAGTTGATAAGTTACACTATGTTATGTTATGAGCAAGTATTATATCACCTGTAAATATTTCCTGATGAATTAAAATCATTAATTATTGTGTCCCAAGCTCTATTTTTTGCGTCGTTCGTGGCACCATCAGTTCTTTTATTAAGTATAGTGTCTTTGTGTTGCAAGAGCAGTTTCACCAACTTGTCTTTTTCTTCTAGGGTGAAATTTTGTCCACGCTTCCTTTTTTCAGCCATTGTGATAAATATAAACAACTAATAAATAAATACAACAGAGAAAATCCTAATTAATTTATAGTCCTTAAGCTAAAGTAATCACTGCACTCAAACTTCTTTAAACATAACCCACACAAAACAGCCGTTGAGAGTTTAGTGTTTTTTTTCATGGGCAAAGAAACGCGCATGCGTAAATATCTTTGAATACGCATGCGCGTTTCTTTGCCGTGAACTCCTATATATGAAGGAGTATACGCCAGTGTCAAATGAAAGCACTACACCAAAAAATAAACGTCACTTTGTTAGGTGTCCCTAGCAAAGTACTTCTTATGTTGGTGAAAGTGAAGTGAAGTTAAGTAATGATATAAGGGATACCTTACTTTGTGGATACCTTAGTAAGGGGATGGTTTAGGGATTGTTGGTGAAAATGGGCATTAGTCTCCGGAATCTCTTATTTAATGGGAAAGGCAAAAATGGAATACTTAGCAACAGTGGTGTGTATAAACTTTTATGTGCTGACTGTGATAATTTCTATACAAGAAAGACAGGAAGATCTTTTGAAAAGAGATTTTGTGAACACAAATTCGCCTTAACAAATCCTATAATTTATTCTGAAATGGCTAATCATTGTCACCGTGAAAACCATACTTTTTCTATCGATGATGCCAAATTCTTACATATCAGTAGTAACAGAAATAAATTGGACAGATTAGAGGCCCTAGAAATTCGTCAGTACATCGATCCGAACATCTGGTGAACAGTTATATCCCAAAAATCTCTCCGCTCTTGGCCGAAATCGTCCCATGCCTCCCTCCCCCCTCAGTCCCCAACCGTTGAAGCGTGTATACGTACCAGTTCGAACAGAATTTAGTCTTGTTTGTGCTCCCCTGAAAGTGAGGTGAAAGCCTTGAAACCGGTAGGGTTATACCGTTACAATAGTGGAATAAACAGTGTTTGATAAAAATAAATTACAATTCATGATTATATATAAATACGTTACACATACACTACACTACGCCTAAAACCGAATGTGTTGCCATCATAAATCTGAAAATTTATTATGTTTTCTTTGTAGTTTATTTTCTGCAGTTTTCTTACCAAATATGGATTTCTATACATATGCATATGAGTATGCGGGAAAAGACATAATCTTATAGCTGCAGTCACCACCTTCCTATTCTTGCACTTAACTTTTACATATTTATTTTGCAATATTTTTCATCTATAAATAAAAGTGGGTTCGAATCATGTAGACCAGTACCCTTAAGGGGAGTTTGCTCTCTAAACGGCGCTGTTTACGTTGTCCTTTTATTATTAGTGCACGGGTGCCGACAAAACCAGACAAAAATTTTATGACTCTCTGAATTCGGACAATCTTAAGTTGCACAGCAAAAATGTTTAATTATAGGAGATTTTAATTTGAATAACGAATCCACGGAAGTATTGTTGGATTATGACTGTTTTCTTCAGTCCAACGATCTTGTCCAATACAATCACATAAATAACGAATACGGTAATATGCTGGACCTAGTTTTAAGCAATACCAACTGCAAGGTGGACAGATCGTTGGAATGCTTTGTAAAGGAAGATAGACATCATCCGACACTCTCCGTGGAGATCCAGGTGAGATGCGTGGGCCGTGGGAGGGGTCGCAAGTATCGCCCTTCGCCACCCAGGGATCCTCCACCCTCCCCACGCAACTCCCGCCCTACATATAACTACAATAAGGCAAATTTTTTACTCTTAAAGAATATTCTACTACATTTTGACTGGAACACCCTGTATAGCATAGATAATATTGACGAAGCCGTGGAGTACTTCCATAGTGTCATTTACGGAACGCTAGATATCTGCGTCCCACAGAAATATAATCTACCAAATTTGCCCAACTATCCAGTTTGGTTCAATGTCGATATAATCCGAGATCTCAAAAATAAAAACAAACTTCATAACAATTATCTTCAAAGCAGAAACCAGTCTGATTACTTAGAATACTCAAGGCTGAGAGCCAAATTAAAAACTCAAATAAAACAATCGCGCCAAGAGTATTTAGCCAAGATAGAGACCGACATCCGAGGAAACCCTTCGAATCTTTGGAATCATGTAAAAAATAGAAAAACTAATAAAACTAGCTTCAAATCTATGAAACTGGGTGACAGTATAACTGAAGACTCCACAAAGATTGCAGAAAACTTTGCACAATACTTTCAATCAGTTTACCTAGATTCAGCGGCCAAATATGACATAAAAAATATATTAAACAGTTCGTCAGACAGCAGAAGCATATCGCTCCATTCCATTTCTAAGGAAGAAGTGCTGAAAAGCATAAACTCCTTGCAAACCGACAAAGCAATCGGACCAGATGGGTTATCAGCCGACATTTTCAAAGTCTGTGCGAAATACGTGTGTGATCCCATCTGCTACATATTTAACTTGAGCATATATACCAATACATTTCCCGAAAGCTGGAAGACAACCAGGGTCTGCCCTATCTTTAAATCGGGAGACCCGTTAGACTCTCATAATTACAGACCTGTAGCTGTTCTCTCTTTGCTTCCAAAAATTTTCGAAACTGTACTGTGCAACCAATTGACCCACCAAGTGTCAACAAGACTTATTGGAAACCAGCATGGCTTTTTGCCAAAACGATCGACTGTTACCAACCTTCTCTCTCTCACACAACAGATTGCGTCAAACTTAGACGAACTTTCACAAACGGACGTAATATATACAGACTTTCAGAAAGCTTTCGACAAAGTTGATCACGATATATTACTTAAGAAAATGCACAAACTTGGCTTCAGCGATAATCTAATTGGATTATTTGCATCTTACCTAAAAGAAAGATCTCAATACGTGACAATCCGTAACAAGTCTTCTGTGGAATTTATCGCAAGATCTGGTATACCACAAGGATCCAATTTAGGTCCCCTACTATTCCTCATATTAATAGACGACATTCAGAATTCCATAAGTCACTCGACATGTTTATTGTTCGCTGACGACTTGAAAATATTCAAAAAGATCAATTCACCTCACGACTGTGCACAGTTACAACAGGATCTAGACTCCCTAGTCTCCTGGAGTGAGCAAAATCATCTTCTGTTCAACATTAACAAATGTGTCTGTGTATCTTATAGTCGATCGTTTTCACCAATCCACCATCAGTATACTATACAGGGAGTGGCACTAAACAGAGTTTCTGAATTCAAGGATTTGGGCGTAACCTTCGATGTCGGACTCACGTTCGTTAACCATGTCTCACGTTTGATATCGGACTGTTACAAACTACTCGGTTTTGTAATGAGAATATCAAGAGAATTTAACAGCACCGATATCCTCCGGAACTTATATAATTATCTAATTAGAACCAAATTAGAATATGCATCTACGGTTTGGGCTCCTCACCAGCTCAAATACAAAAACAATATAGAACAAATACAAAAAAAATTCCTCAGATATCTATGGTACAGAACAAAGGGCGATTACCCAAAATATGCTCACCATGCCGAACTTCTCACGGTGTGTAACTATAGAAGCCTTGAAACAAGAAGGCAAGAATCCATTGCGATATTCCTAATAAAGGTTTTCCAAGGTTCCTTTAACTGTCCCGCGATTCTAGAAGCACTAAGTTTATATGTACCCAATAAATATATCCGTGCAAGGAATCACCCTCTGTTCTACATACCAACTTACAGGACGAATATCATGGCTAAACACTCAGTCACGCGTGGTATAGAGATATTGAACCAACTGAATGACACGGTTGATATATTCTCGGTACCGTCTAGCAGTATGAGAAGAATCCTGGCTGATATTATTCCTAACGAATAAGCTAACGCTAGAAGCAAACCCTCTTTGTGTAACAGGAGAAATCCGTGCAAAGTGGGTATAAAAAAAAAAAAAAAAAAAAAATTATTATACGACATCTTGCAGGGATTCCGTGTGCTGTCTGTGTATGGCACTCTATGATTGTCCAACTTAAATAACTAGTAACCTAGTTAATTGTCAAAAGTCTTCATTTAAGATGTTCTGAGACTTGAATGTGTTCTTAAGCTATCAGCTTAGATCTCAATATCATCCCTCATTAAATAACTAGTAACCTAGTTAATTGTCAAGAGTCTTCATTTAAGATGTTCTGAGACGTGGATGTGATCTTAAGCTATCAGCTTAGATCTCAATATCATCCCTCATTAACACTTGCCTTACTGTGCTAAACAATTCCGACAACCACTGTGCTGGACGCTCAGCATCCAGTGAAAAATGTATTTTTTAAATTAAAATTATGCAAAATCTGCTAGGTTATTTTTTGTAATTAGCTATAAAATTATTTTATTATATAAGTCCTGGCCACTCACTATCCATCATAGGGTGGCAAGTGTTAAATAACTAGTAACCTAGTTAATTGTCAAGAGTCTTCATTTAAGATGTTCTGAGACGTGAACGTGTTCTTAAGCTATCAGCTTAGATCTCAATATCATCCCTCATTAAATAACTACTTACCTAGTTAATTGTCAAGAGTCTTCATTTAAGATGTTCTGAGACGTGAATGTGATCTTAAGCTATCAGCTTAGATCTCAATATCATCCCTCATTAAATAACTACTAATCTAGTTAATTGTCAAGAGTCTTCATTTAAGATGTTCTGAGACGTGAATGTGATCTTAAGCTATCAGCTTAGATCTCAATATCATCCCTCATTAAATAACTACTAACCTAGTTAATTGTCAAGAGTCTTCATTTAAGATGTTCTGAGACGTGAATGTGTTCTTAAGCTATCAGCTTAGATCTCAATATCATCCCTCATTAAATAACTACTAACCTAGTTAATTGTCAAGAGTCTTCATTTAAGATGTTCTGAGACGTGAATGTGATCTTAAGCTATCAGCTTAGATCTCAATATCATCCCTCATTAAATAACTACTAACCTAGTTAATTGTCAAGAGTCTTCATTTAAGATGTTCTGAGACGTGAATGTGTTCTTAAGCTATCAGCTTAGATCTCAATATCATCCCCCATTAAATACCGAAAACAATTTTATAATTTTTCATCTTGATTTAAATTTTCTTATGTTTTTTTACGTATTGATAAAATAAAATAGTATTCTATTTATTTTCATAAATATATATTAATGTTCACGCACTAGGAAATATCGATAACTTCATTGGAATAACTGGTTATTTCTCACACTGAGTAAAATAAATAAATTTGTAGGAATGCTCTTCGTATTGCTTCAGAAATATTAAGTGATGTGTAAATACTCGTACTTGAATATAAAATGACACACTTTCAATTTTGAGATGTGTATAATATAAATTATCTGTGAATAAATTTATTCTGTACTAAAATAAAAGTAAATATAAATTCGCAATTCACAGATTTATGAGTAAGATGTAATTCGATAAATTATTGATAAGTTACAAATTTTATTATCAACTACATATACTCGTATAACATTTACAATTTACATAATTTTAATGGGAAAGTGAACCATTGAGTTTCATTATATAACAATCTTAAAAACCTTCCATTTGTGAATATTGTGAATAAAAATTAATAGACAAGACATATGATGAAGTGTTCTCATTTCTTTATCATAAGTTTCATATATTTATCATATACATAAATACTGAAATACTTAGCTGAAACTCTCATATCCTGTATTCCCAATTCCCACCGTATACATAACCAAATTTTAAGCAACCATATACACAATTCCAATCGCACCATAATCAAAACCACCTTATCAAAATTATGTCCAGCTACTCTTCATTACACGCTCTACGTACGTATAAGTTAATCACTTGTAGAGATGTAGTATGCACCTTAACCCAAAAACACATATTGCAGGTTTCCCAAAAATTTATTGTGAAAATAATTAATAAACTTCCTGCTCGGTATCCCACGGCGGAGCTTTTCAGAGAGTATCAGGTCCTGAACATAGCCAATTTACATCTCAAATCCATTCTCTGGCGCTACCATCGAGAGGAAGGGAAGATACAGACTCAGCAGACACATATGACACGCATGGCAACTAATGAAATGTTCACCATCCCTAGAGTTAAAACCTCTTTTGCCCAAAGGCAATATGCTTATTTGGCTCCCATTACATACAATGGCGTGCCGACTTCAATAAAGGTAAAGGTAGGAAAACCATTTCGACAGTCGATCGGAGCCTGGTTGTTATTGCGACAGGATTTTGAGTACTTGGGCTTTCAGGATGAATGACGATTGGAAAGGATTTGTGTGAGTTCGTGAGTGTGGGTTTCTTCTTGTTGTTTTAATTTTGGTTGTTTTTGTATTTGTGTTTCTGTGTATTTTTTATTTAATTTTAATTTTTATTCTTATGATTGTGAGCGGTATATTGTGGGATGAATATTTTTGGTCTTTCCGGAGTGATGATGTGTGAGGAGTTGAATTTCGCAAGATGTTTCCAGTTGTAGTTGAGTGTCACTGTTTGTCAGGTTGATGAAAGTGTGCAACGGGGTTTTGTTTTTGTGTAATCAAAAATCGGAAAGAAGTATCGATTTATTTTTTCATGCTAAATATCCTCAGTGAGATACAGGCAAAAACCTAGTTTACTGGGGATACGACAAATGAAATGCAACAAACCCAGATCCATTAAAATTGTATGTCCAAATCAAATTACCTGTTGTTTTTTCGCAAATTGTGTATATTTCTTGTCATGTGTCTTAATAATAATAAAAATAAAGAGGCTTTTTCAAAAGCTTCTCACTTTTCGATCTCCATTTCTCAAAGTGCTACTTCGTCACATTATTTTTTAATTTGTTCTGAGACAAAAATCACAACTTTTCATGGAAATGCGTTGCGAATTTGTGCTGTAAGGAACTGTACGTTTCTTGATTCATCGAAACCAGATTCAGTGCGTCACTTCTAACTCTGCAACTTCTCTGCTGCGTATTTATTGGAAGATGATTTTGATTGTTCAATTATTTCTGATTCATTCCACTCAGGCAGTTGTTCTATTTTCATTGTCTAATTTTTTTTATAATGTACTTTTGTGTTTTCGTCGATTATATTTAAATATTTTTTTCTTTCAGTCTTGTACTTATACGAGTACATTGATTTCATATGCCATTTGTATTTTAAATTGGTTTTATTTTTGAGTTTGTTGATATTTGATTATTACTTTTAGCAACAGTAAACAATTTCAGTTTCTGTTAAACAGTAATCCTTCACTTAATCTAGCCACAGCAGATTTCATAAACGGGTTTTGCAATCGGTTATCAGGTATGAGCATTATATTGCTAATCTGGAGTGCAGAACGCAGAACATGGAAATGCTGAGGCTCCGAGAGCTGAATACAAACGGCAAAGCCGATGCAACCATTTGTCAAGATGACAGCCTGTAGCAGAGATTACCTGCAAGAGTTTCAAGCTTTGGGTCCTATTTCGAGAACCTGAGACTCTATATATCTACTCGTATATATACAAGATTTCATTTACCCTAGCTTTAGATTTCTCAACGTCTAGAAGTAAAACTACCTTTATATTTGCAAGTATGTTATATTTACTTCAGTGGTCTAGTATTGTACAATAATTATTCATTTATTTTGTTCGATTTGTGTTCGAGTTCAAAGAAAAAAAATTAGACGAAGTAAATTTAGGGCCTTTTGAAAGTCACCACATGAGAGTGAATGACTGATGCGAAAATAGAGCCTGTGGTGATGAGCTGTTGAAGATTATAATGTGGTTGGAATCGTCTTTAATACATTCATACTATCACATAATTTTCCTGCTGGGGTAGACAGAGAGGACAGAGCTCGAAATTTTCCTACCTCTACACACATATATCGCCTCTTCTATATCTATATTCCTTCTCATACAGCTCCCACGCTTTCGCCTACTTTTTCTCACTTGATCCAACCACAATATTTGAACTGTATATTTATTTTATTAGTATTTCTTCATTCATTCGTTTCACATGCCCAAACCATCTGACAGTGCTCTTCATCTTACTATTGTGTGTGACCGCTTGAGATAAATGTATCAGAGGGTGAATGTAAGGGTCAACCCTTCAAGCTAAGTGATTTAGTATTTAGAACAAATTTATAAAATTTGCGATCAAGGAATGAAAGTATTTAGTCATAGTTTCACTTCATTCTATTCTTTTAGAGATGGCTACGTGGACCTTTTCCCGTCATCTCCATATCGACAATCACTCGAGGATCATCCAAGTCTCGTCATGTTCTCCTCTATTTTCTTATGTAGGCTTTTCATGGGTTTCCTCCTGCGTGTGTTTGGGATTCCCAATTCGTGTCTGTCTTTAGAGCATATCCTGTCGTCGTTGCACGTGCCTATATGAGCGTAGTCCTGTTTCCCGGGCTTTATATATTATTGGCACCACTTTGACGGACCGGACCTTGTCAAATCTAGATTTTAAATTATGTATTGTAGATAATAAAACAATAAGAATAGGCAGCAATGCTGCAATAAATATAACAAAAGTGAGGTTCATAATAAGTGTTGGAATCGAGATACCGGAAGAAATCGCCAAGGAAAAAAGTAAGACCATGTTGATTAGCGTAGAAATGAGGACTCCATGATAATTTACAGGCAAATAAATTCAGGATATATACGAGTACATATACGGAGTTGTCAAATGAAGTTGTCAAGTAGGGACATCTAACAAGAATATATAGACGTGCATCTCTGGATACCATCTAAAATTTTAATCGTTCGCATTATGTTGCATGATAAGGTTGTTATGCTTTTTGGCCATATATAATTTCTCTGTAGTTTATACGTCGTTTAACATGTAGCATTAAAGCGCCTCATAAAATAAATCTATCCAACGAAGGCAGCATTATTTTGATCAAATCCGAAAGTCTTCATTTTAATTATATGTGATCTGAAATGCGTCTTTTTAATTATCTAGTCTTGTTGTGATTCTTGTGTACGAGTATTGTCAATATTTATGTACGACGCGGAAACGTGGACTTTGAGAGAACGTGAGAGATGTCAAGTAGATGCATTTGAAATGTGGTATTGGGGAAGGATATTACAAATTCCATGATTTACAAGACGAACTAATGGTGTCATTTTCCAAAAATCGAGAGTGACTGAAATATTGTTGACTCCGAACCTTTGGTCACATTGCTCGTGGCCAAGGAGACAGTTGGAAGAGGCTTGTGATCATTGGACGACGTACAATAGGAAAATCGTTGTGCTGAACAATTGAGTAACGCAACAGGACTACCCTTAACAACTGTTCTTCGAACCGCGGAATGCAAGGGCTAATGGAGAGGATTTGTCAAGGGCTATTATGAGAATCACGATGGTCAGTCATGAGCTACACGACAGGATGAATTGTCAAAAGGGGTTTGACCTCTCTAAATAATTTTTGCCACTTGTCTGCTTAGCAGTATCCTCCCACACAATAATCACATCCAAAGTGTTCTTCCCCACATCATCCAGCCATTTTAACTTCGGTTTCCCCATTATCACCTCTATCACGCCCTATTGAGGCTGGCAGATATCACATATGTCGACTTCATTTATTCCTTGCACACATATTTTGCTTCTGTTATTTCCATATACCTCGCCATGGATACTCTCATTTTCTTTTTTAATATTTGATTAATTTGGACGTATCACGTTTTTAAAGATGTTCCTAAACTTTTCTCGTTTTTTTATACTACTTGTATAGATATTTTTTGTCAAGTTTTCACCATTCATTATATCTACGTCGCAAAACCATCTCAATGTTCCTTTGTTTACCTTAAGCACTGATTTTTTCATCCCTCATTCTTTCCTAATTTCCTCTCTTTTATTTTGCCTTGTACTATTTTTTCCCACACTCACAGTCTTTTTTGAAGCGTTTTTGTTCAAAAGATAATTTTAAATAGTGCCATTTAGAGAGCTAACTTTCCTCAAGGACGCTCTAACTCGGCGCACGAACTCACTAATTTTAAAGAAATCACGTTTGACAGTTATAGCAACGCCCGGACAAATCATGTGTATCACTTTCTTTGTATACAGTTCTTGTGAAATTATTGCCATTTGGCAATCTCCTCCAGCCAACTAGAAACATATTTATGAGGCCCAAAGTGAAAAATGAAAACTAGACTAAAACTTTATTTTTTTGTAAAGCTGGGTTCCAATGGGAATCGATTCCATAACCTCTGAGTCAGAAGACAGGTGTTTTACGAACTAGGTGACGGAGTTCGCATTAGTGTCCTACATGCAATATAAGTATACTAGTCAGTGCAATATAGTCATTTTATTTATTTTCTTCATTATAGAGCGTGCATGTTAGTTATTCGTTTTACTTTGGTCTCAAATTTGACCATATCGTTGGGTTTCTGACATATAGTAAACTGGTAACTAACATACGTTTTACTGTTTTTACTGCATAGCGGTTTTTTAGAATAAATATACCTACGTCCCACACTGGCACACGTTTGATTGTATTAGTGAATTTAATCCCGATTTTCACAAAATATCTCTGATGTCGCCGATAAGTGCTAATTATTATTAATATTATTTATTTCATTCAATGCTTAAATGTATTACGGAGGAATACCTAAAATCTGAACCCATAATTTATTATATTTATAGAGATATTAAAGTTTTTAGAAGCAATGTGTACTAGTTACACATCACAGAGAAGGAAGGGTTAAACAAACTGTTTGGGCTCATATCATAATATTCTCCCAATAAAATTACTCGTAGATGTACCAAGATTATTCTTCAAATTCAGGTACAGTCGATGACGATAACAATTTCTGAGGTATTTTGGTATTAAAAATTGAAGTGAAACAAGTTATAAGCCTTCTCTCTAGACATTCTTCATCTTTTAAACCATTTTTCCTCGTCGCTCAAAATGCCAACACTTTAAGTCAGACTGATTTGTCAAACTATCACAAATCACGATATAATAAAACAGTGATATACAATTAGTTCGAGAGTGTTTTAATTTTTTTTTGTTTTCACTTTTCATCAAATTTCCAAACTGTCACTTTGTATCGAGGTCGATCAAGCAATGTTGCGGGAGGAAGGAGGAAGTAGTAAGTGAGGGAGTTAAAATAGGGGAGGGGGGAGATATGACCTTTTATATGCAAAAAATATCCAAACCATATTTTTCCTGTTTTTTGGAGGCTAGATGTATGCATTAATAAGAAATATTATTTTGGAGGCTAGATGTATGCATTAATAAGAAATATTATTTTGGAGGCTAGATGTATGCATTAATAAGAAATATTATTTTGGAGGCTAGATGTATGCATTAATAAGAAATATTATTTTGGAGGCTAGATGTATGCATTAATAAGAAATATTATTTTGGAGGCTAGATGTATGCATTAATAAGAAATATTAAATTGGAGGCTAGATGTATGCATTAATAAGAAATATTAAATTGGAGGCTAGATGTATGCATTAGTAAGAAATATTATTTTGGAGGCTAGATGTATGCATTAGTAAGAAATATTATTTTGGAGGCTAGATGTATGCATTAATAAGAAATATTATTTTGGAAGCTAGATTTATCCATTAATAAGAAATATTATTTTGGAGGCTAGATGTATGCATTAATAAGAAATATTATTTTATATGATAATAATATTAATAATAAAAGTACGATTTATTTAGAGAGCACTCTCCTTAAGGGCGATTCAGCTCCGGCCTCGAATCTACTGTTATTGATATATAAAAAACATACTAAATAAATATACATAAGTTGAGTGTAAGGATAGGAAGATAGTGACTGCGGTCATTAATTAGATTAGCTAACATACTTCCCAATTTACATATTTAAAAAATATGGAACAATTATTTAACGATTTTACACAGTGGACGACTGTGTGGCCTTGTTGATAAGACAATTTGTCTTCCAACCGGGGAAGGCGGGTTCGATATTTGTTGGATGTCATATTTTCCAAAAATAATTCCTGTCTGATTTTCACTTAAGGTTTCTTTGACATATATCTGGTTGGCTGGAAGAGATTTCCACATAGTCATAAACCCGTAAGATTGTATTGGATTGTAGTGTTATGGTATAGTGGCGTGTCTGTAAACACTATGACGAACAAAATTTAAACCTAGACATTAGGAAGAGTTATTGGTACAGAATAAATGCCGTGAACATATGCTTATATACGGTCTGTCAAATTGAGCGGTTTTTAATTCTTGGATAAAACACAGATGGCGTCGCGAACTTGCCTGGTTCTTGTGACGTTTGAGAAGTGTAATGTATAACATTTATAAAAATGGGGTCGTATACAATACAAGAACGCGTTCAAATTGATGACTTATTTTATGTATTGTAATCTCCGGAAACGGTGATGTTAATTGACCACCAAGATCATGTGATCTGACACCATTGGACTATTTTCTCTGGGGTTACGTGACAAGCCAGGTCTATAAGAATGACCCCCGATCAATTGCTGAGCTGAAAGCCAAAATTATTCGCGTTATTGGTGAGTTAGAACCGCAAATATGCCAAAATGTCATCGAAAATGTTGACAAAAGAGTGGACATCTGTGGAGCTGCAAGAGGTGGATATTGGGCAAACATTATTTTTTTGTGTTTAAATGTCATACATTATACTACAATGACCAATAAAAAGTTTTTTGAAATCAAAGCAAATTGTGTGTTTTATTCAAGAATTTAAAAAACCGCTCAATTTGAAAGACCCTATATCATATAGTTTATGATAGAGTGAGAGCTAACTATATAAGGGACAACTGTTTTTTTCGAGTCGGGTGTTATAAGTAGAATAAAGAAAATAAATCAAAAATGATTTGGACATATCGAGAAAATTCATTCTGCAAGACTTACAAAACAAATTTATGGAATTACTAGCAAGCAAGTAAACATTATGCTAAATAAAGAATCCAAGGATAGAGTTAAAGAAAAATTGACTGAGGCAAAGGTAGAAAGCACGAGAAACAGAGAACATGTATGACGAGATGTATCAGTGTTGATGAGGCAAATACTGTTCATCTGGATAGGAAGATGTATAAATCTGTCCTCTATACCTATCTTAAAAGGGATGTGGCGTGTTGGTAAGTATGATTTTTTTTAAATTAGGTTGGTTCCTTTTTGTATTTTTACGTCCATATGAAAGGGAGGGAGGGTAATGTGGGGTGGTGTGTGACATTGTCCCGCGTCTCATTGCGATTTCATTCATTAATCATTTTTCAATACTATCAAAGTCCACCCCTCCACCCTCTCCTGTTGACAACAGAACCTTTTTCTAAATGTTTTTGCGTAAACCGTAGGCGTCAGGCGTTGCTCAGATTTAAGATTGTTGTATGTTATTTTATTATTCAAACAAATTATATGTATATGATGTTTTATTATGGATAAATCTAGTTATGATTTATGTGATTAACAATATAAATAATACGAAATAAAATTAACTATAAGAAATATAAAATATTAATTTAGAAGTTAAGAAAATTATTTTGTTAAATATTTATATTACTTTCGTTGTATACAGTACAACCTCGCGGGCTTATTACCATATCGCAATCTCTTTCAACCAACCAGAAAGATTTAAAGAGGCCTTGAGTGAAAACCAGGCAGGATTTTTTTTAAACCGTATTTTAACGGAGATCGAACGAATGGCAGGCGTCTTACCAACGCAGCTACTTTATCTTCTTCTGGCACGCTTCTCACTCATATTCAAAATGTTAATTTGTTTTGTCAATCTTTCTTCGTTATTTATTTTATAACACCTGCAATTCTATGTTCACATACTTCATGATAAATTCCTCATATGTAATGTATTACACTTTCGTTGCATACAGTACCACCTGGGCTTATTGCCATGTGGGAATCTATTTCAACCAACCAGAAATATGTTAAAGAGGTCTTAAGTGAAAAGCAGACTGAAATGTTTTTTAAAATCTGGGTTCCAGTGGTTTTGAGGCCGCAACCTCCGGATTGGGAGACAGGTATCTTACCTACTGGGCCACGGAGTTCGTTGCTATGAGCAATGGCTAAATTTAAATACATTCATTCGAAAAGTTTTATTTTGTTCATTGTATTTTTTTTGGTAATACCTGTCATGGAATCAAATAATTTTACGTATTCAAGATCAGCTGATTGTTTGGAAGAAATTGCTGTAAAACAATAAATCTACCAAGTGTATGTATGTAAAACCATTTTCATAAAGGAATGAATAAACTGGCCATTCTTTGTAAGTTTAAAATATTTCTCACACGTATTGATGCATGGCATGTTTTGTTAGCTCAAAAAATGACTGACTTTTCGAAGGTGTATAATGCCTTCATTTTCAAGGTAATGTTAAAAAACATATCCAATCATTATCGAAAAAAATGGGTTGTTTGAAAGCACATTGTTACATTTCCTACTACATATTTTTATTAACTATTTATTACCTAAAAATAACAAGTTTTTTTAAAATATGTGTTGTTAAAAATAACTAGAAATATCTTATTTTATAAACAATATGTATTAAGTACAGCTAATAGATTATATCTGTAAAAATAAATCTTTAATATAAATTATTAGTGATAGAGTTCTATTAATTTTTAATAAAAAATATTCATTTTTATTAATTTTGATTTAAAGTTAAACTTATGTATTAGTAAAAAAAAATAAAACATTATTAATGTCTTTAGACAAACATATGATCCATTATTTAATTGAGAGCTGTCAGTTAAGCGTGTAACAAACGACTTTTGGATTAATTGATTCAACAAACAGAGGTTTTTGGCATCATTTTTTGCTGGAGAAAGAGATACTGTTTTCGATAAATGTGTTATTTATCGTTTTTCATAAACACAAAAAAGGTTGACAACCAGTGGTTAACAAAAGCTCGCTCCCATTGTACACGGATATAAATATAATGCTAAATGTTATTAAATATCCGGTCACGATTTATAAAGGATTAATAGAATTATTTAAGATACAGTCATTTTTTAAATTGATTATTTTTAATGACAAATAAGACAAATGAATTAAATGCAAGGTTCACAAACTGTTTATAAAACGACTTTTAACAAATAGTAAGTTTAAATGATTATTAAATATTTAATATTTGAATAAAATATGGTAACATATTTTCAGTGTATTGAATGTTTTGTCATTTGCGTCTAAGTCACTGTTGTACTAAAGTCCACGTTTTGAATTCTCGTTTATTCAAATGTGTTCTCGTGACATTAATTTCAACTGCAGTTCTTGTAAATTGTTTCCAGCATTTCATTTTAAATTTTACATTTTTGACGATTCACTGCCAATTTCCTACAACTGAGTGGAACAGAAGCAGATTATGCAATTGGCAGCAGATCGAGTCTGTTGGCATAAAACTATTACTAGTTATCAGGAACCCAATTGAGAAAGAAGACGCAGAAAATCTTCAAGTACTGAAGCTCCATAGAGTATCATAAATTAGCTTACATAGTCATCTCTAACGACACCAACGGCAAATAGTAAGCTTACATAGCCATCTCTAGCGACACCAACGATATTAGTAAGTTTACATAGTCATCTCTAGTGACACCAACGACAAGTAGTAAGCTTACATAGTCATCTATAGCGACAATACACATCACACCTTACACATCACATATCACATTACACATCTATGTAATTACACATCACATCACGCCTTAGTAAGCTTACATAGTCATCTCTAGCGACAACACACATCACACCAATGACAAGTAGTAAGCTTACATAGTCATCTCTAGTGACAAGTAGTAAGCTTACATAGTCATCTCTAGCGACATAAACGACAAGTAGTAAGCTTACATAGTCATCTCTAGCGACACCAACGACAAGTAGTAAGCTTACATAGTCATCTTTAGCGACACCAACGACAAGTACGCTAATCCTCCTTTGTATTTTCCCTTCTATTATATTCGTCACGGTATTGGACATTCATTCATTTCACTGTCAATTAATATATTGACTCTTTTACCCTGCTTAAAATAGTAAATTGGATTATATTTTAATTAGATTTCTTAATCTACATGTGTAAAATGTCTTTTTCATTTCCATTATTTTATGTAGGTACATATTTATGAAAATAAATAAGCATAATTATTTTTTTATAATATGTAATACGTTATTTTTATACGATATTTATTTATGACTATATAATGCTTAAGAACACTCGTTGATTGTTAAACCGTAAAAAAAATAAAAAAGAAGAAAACACATTATCAAATATCACGATTAGCTACTGCGCAGATTTATTAAATATTATGTCAGATTTTTTAACGTTTATCTACGTAAAAATATTGCGGGTATAAGTCAGCTGTCCCAGAACAACCACTGAACCTAGTGTATCGGTTGATATAAACCAATAACTTTAAAAAAAATATGTTTGAAAAATATTTTTTGAAATAAACAATTTTTTAATTGAATCGCTGTTTGCAAAATCCTTTTGTATTATTCTGTCACATTAGCATTATAAACGTTTTTCCAAAGATAAGCTTTATAATTTTTGATACTGTACTATATAATTCAAAGCTTTTTTTATTTCTGGTTTTGGTCATATACTAAGCAAATGAGGGTTTGTTAATCTAAAAAAAAAATAACATATAAATCAAACGAACGAGAGAAGGTAGGTGAACTAAATATACTTTAATTTATTTCTACTAGTTAGCATTTTATTAATAACCCATTTAAAGTGCACGATGAATACTACTTGCCAGTAAATCTTTTTCTAGCTCAAATATACACATGTCTTCAATGTCATGTAATGAATATATACACTTATACAAGGTGACAGATATTGATGTGATATATTGAAGAAAGAAATCGAGGGGCCAAAGATATAAGTAAATAGTTTAATTTAACACGGCATCAATTTAATATCACTATGAAGTAAGTAAAAACAGAAAAATAATTAATAATTTTACTAAAAAAACTCCAGCCCCCTCGGTTGCTGTACAAATTAGTACGTAATATTCATTAATAATAAAAAAATGTTGATTTTTAAACTCGACTATTGCCAACCATCCCCGATTTCTAATAATATATCTTATCAATAAATTATTATGTTTCGCATACACTTATTTGAATAACAAATTACTAGCGAGATTTCAACACTTGAAAATTTATATAGGGAATGCTTGTATCAATCCCCCCATCATTTGATATCAAGTGTCATACCAGGTACCAATCACGGTATTATTTTGGATTAATGTCAGCTACTTGCTTCATTTAAACATTTGTGTCAAATAAGTTCCGAGTGTAAAGACAGATTATAGTACCTACAAAGTTAAAAAAACGAATTATCAGTCATTCTGATAATATACATTTCGCACAGAGAGGGGATAGTAAAAAGTATTGTACATTATTTATATTTTACATCTTACTAACATCCTTACACAGTCCATTACACAACTTACTTGAACTCTTTCACAGTTCATTGTACATCTTACTTGCACTCTTCCACAGATCATTGCACATTCTACTTACACTATTCGACAGTTCATTGCATGTCTTACTTGCACTCTTCCACGTATCATTGCACATCGTATTTGTATTCTTCCACAGTTTATTGAGCATTTTATTGGCACTCTTCCACAGATCATCGTACATCTTATTTGCACTCTTCCACGTACAATTGCACATCTTACTTGCACTCTTCCACGTACTATTGCAAATCTTACTTGCATTCTTCCACAGTTTAATGCGCATTTTATTTGCACCCTTCCACAGATCATTGCACATTCTACTTACACTATTCGACAATTCATTACATATCTTACTTGCACTCTTCCACGTATCATTGCACATCTTATTTGCATTCTTCCACAGTTTATTGAGCATTTTATTTGCACTCTTCCACAGCTCATCGTACATCTTATTTGCACTCTTACACGTACTATTGCACATCTTACTTACATTCTTCCACAGTTTATTGCGCATTTTATTTGCACTCTTCCACAGATCTTTGTACATCTTATTTGCACTCTTCCACGTATCATTGTACATCTTATTTGCACTCTTCCACGTACTATTGCACATCTTACTTGCATTCTTTCACAGTTTATTGCGCATTTTATTTGCACTCTTCCACAGATCATTGTACATCTTACTTGCACTCTTTGACAGTTCATTACACATCTTACTTGCATTTTTTCATAGTTCATGTCACATCTTACTTGCACTCTTCCACAGTTCACTGGACATCATAATTGTACAGTTCGAATTAGGATATAAAACTGAGTGAGAGGAAATAAAACTCAAAATTAATACTTTGTCATTGTTTATTTTTATTTATTATAATGTATATCAATCACTTCAAGTTACTTACACAATAATAATTTATTTATTATAATAGAGTCGTTATTACAATACAATTTATTCAATAATAGTTTTACATGGAATGAATAGTACAATCTATCAAACGCTCTTTATATTGATATCTAGTTCAAGTCGACATTAATAGATATCACCCTATCATATATAAGTTGAAGATGGGTTATTATATGGGTTATTCTGTGTTTGATTGACATAGAAGATGGTCGAAGTTTTGAAGTCATTACAGTCCTCGAGGTAATGTTACGAAAACTTTACCAGATATCAATCGTAATATTACCTTAAGTAAAAAAGCAGTAACCCTTCAAGACGTCGGCCATCTTGTTAACCAATCAAACACGGTATATCTTCGACAATAATTTTCAACCAATGGAAAATAAGAGTGAAAATCTTTAAACATCTTATCATTGATTGGTACACAATATATTATCATTTCTACATATTATATCGCATCCCAATAAGAAAAATGACACAAATGAAAAAAAAATTTTTTTTTTAGATTATCGTAGCAATCTTATGGAGATGTGCGTCATTTTTAATAGAAAAAGTGTGAATCGTATAACGCATATATTAGTAATTCTAAAGCATTATTATATTTAATCTAAGGGTGGTGTGAAGGAAACGTGATGGGGTTGTACCCTTAGGTTAAATCGGTTTAGAATTATAATCCAACATAATAGTTTAGTTTGTCTGAAGAAAAGTTCTGCAAAGGAGGTCGAACTCGAGTCCTGATATTTGCTATAAATTGAATATAAGTATCGTGGAATTTGATAAAGGAAATCTCGAAAGATGTCGTATAATGGTTAGTTACTCCACTTTGGGTCAATTTTTAATATATTTATTTATTTATTTTACACATGACAAGAAATATACATCATTTGCGAAAAAACAACAGGTAATTTAATTCAGACACACAATTTTAATGGATCTGGGTTTGTTGCCCTTCATTTGTCGTGTCCCCAGTAAACTAGGTTTTTGCCTGTATCTCACTGAGGACAATTTCAAAAACATACTCAGAAACCAAAATTTTTTTGTCACACCTGAAAGTTTATGGTTTTTTTTAGTTGTGTCACTTTTCTTGCGGGGTTGCGATATTATGTTCAAACCACGAGAATCCGTGATGCAAACCACGAGATAAATTTGTATGAATCGGTCATATCGGTTTATGTATTACGCACCTTTACTTCAGACGTGCAGTGTTTGCATGTATTTGATGAATTTTTAAAGATGTTCTAATTTACGATATAAATTTATGTATTTATTACAATTTTTTTTTCATTGAAGTTTCTCGGAATTTTATTTCAGAAAGCTGCTTTGGTTTTTTAAAGTTATCTCAAATTCAGATTTTTTTTAGAAATATAAAGATATGACCCTACAGGTGTTAAACTATCGATCTGGTAAAGACATTATTTTTAACCATATTTTCGTAAATATAAATTTAAAAGGCTCAAAGAAAAGAATAAAAATGTTCTTTATTGTTCGTTCAATGTATAATAAATTAAAAACACTTGTAATTAAAGAGTTAGAAGAAATCGTTTTAGGATTTAGATTTCAGTAAGTAAACTCCTATTGTCGATTATTTTAACAATCAGAAGAAATAAAAAAATGAAAGTAAATCGATTATAAAAACTAAAAAACAATTATTTCAAAGCGATTTGATGGACTAAAAAAAACAAAGTCGTATAAAATTTAAACAATTTTGGGAAGAAATTTTATAAAATAATGATGACGGTTAAAGGTATTGCAAAGTTAATAGAAATTTGTATGATAAGCGCCTTGCAGTATCCGTCGTATTACTTTGGTTCAGTTATTTAAATTCCGCACCATTTTTATGTATTTGTTAAAAAAATTATAGACGCACTCAGTTTTTTAGTCAGTTTTCGTTTGATTTATTAAATTTTAAAAGTTTTTTGATTAAGTTAAGAGGATATTCTACTCGAGGAATTTGAAAAGTTTTTTTGCATTTTTTTCAAGTTTAGACCTTTAGAAATTTTGCAAAAATTTCGTGTTTTTTTTAAGTTATAGTTATATTTTGTTTGCTTTTGAAAAATGCTACTTTGATTTTTCAAGTACTGAAATATTTTGTATTAACACAAATCATCATGTATCTAACAATCAATGAGATACGACAGATACTCGCTTATTCGAATTAATGTTTAGTAAAGATAACGTGGATAAAAAAAAACATAATTTAAAAATTTTCAGTGTTAAATCTAGACATAACAAAAATGCAATAAATAACATAACGTTCTGGAAATAACGGGTAAAGCTGCATTTAAAAATAATGTTGTAAGTTTCAGTGTTGTCAAAAAAATATTTACGCTTCTTACGTCAGACAACAAAAGAACATAATTCACTGTAAGCGACAAAAATAATCATTTAAAAACTCAACATAAACGATGACTTATTTTACTAAAAATATATGACTCGAAATCAGTTCGACTCGAAAGAAAAACGTAAAAAAACATAGTATAGTTGATGCCATTGATTTGGTTAATTTATTTGAAGACAAAATAAATTATTTATTTTATCAACGGTATAGGCGTTAACTTTGTGAAACTCCGTATTAAATTTATATGTTTTGAGGCTCTCTTGGTTCTTCGAATCAGTTGTACAAGGCCTTCGAACTATTGCAGTTTTCATATCCAGGACATGTTGGTAATTTATAGTGAAGTTGATTGAAACAAACCCTTTTGATGAAAACTGCAACATTTTCAAAACGTCCGAAAAACCTTATATATCCATAAAAGAATATTTAATATTAATTTACTTGTTATTCCATAATTTATATTGTTATGGATTAACTAAGTAATTGATTGTTAAATATTCTAAAATAAATTATTTTGAAAGCGTAAACTTTGATTAAAATATATTTGAATCAGTCGAGTTTCAAAAATAATAAACCAAAAAATTAATCCATCAATTATGTTTTGTTTGAAGTTAATCCAAAATATGTTTTTATGTCAAACTCGTATAAAGATACTTATTTATTTTTTTTACTCCATTAAAAATAGGATAGATTATGTTTAAATGTTTATTTTTACTCTCGTTATTTAAAAAAATAATTTTGAGTTGTCTACCAAAGGAAATGTTAAGTTTTATTGAAAACATTAAAAGGCAATCAATCTGTCAGTACTTTTTTGTACCATTAAGTGTGAATTGTCAGTTAAAAAAATGTTCGATTTCAGGAATGAAAATCATTTTAATTACTTGAAAAAAAATTATGATTGTTTTTTTAAATATCTGAATTGAGGTCATCTAGCGGTGTAAGTTTTAAGTAGCTTCTTAAATTTATTTCATTTACGGTTTCAATAAAATTATTAAGTACTATATAGTATTAAGTACTGTCTATCAGTAATAATATTGTAATTTTATAAATATAGGTAGATGGCATTATTTCTCTTAAATATGTACAGTTTTGCCAGTAAAAGAATTTAAAAAAACTTTCAAAATTGCATTTCAAACATTTTAAAATATTGTAATTTATTTTTAACATTTTAAAATATATCAATGACAACAAAATAAGAAGTGAAGAACAATTCAATTTTATAATTGAACGTGTGTTTTATTTTCGACGAATATCAATAAATTAAAAAATATATATGTTATTCGATAGATAAAATTAATTTAAATTTGATTTTGATAGGAAAAAAAAAATCTAACAAATTATTGAATCTCCGAAACCCCTGTATTTTCCGAATTTGTTCAAAATTAATAGTTTTTGCAATTATTACCTAAAAATTTTCACAATTTCTTTTTGATGTTGAGACTTTGATTTATATTATAAATGTTTAGAAAATTATATTGCCAATATATTACGTAGAAAATAAATTAGGAATTAAATTAAGTTTAAACTGTTTAATGCTTGAAATTAAATTATATAGGTTATCATATTTTTTTTTAATCCGATGAAGAAAATGTTTTAAAATGTCGCAAAAATAAATAGGTTCTTTTCATATACGAGTAATAGGCGTACTTTATTTTTGTTTTAATTACAATTTGTCGAAGTTTAAATTCAAATAAATTGCCAATGAATACGTTTCCTTAAGATATTAGTTATTGATATTTATTTTGGAGTTCCATAAAAAATATAACAATAATAATCATGATTTTGAAAAAAAAAAGAATTGACAATTTGATTAAAAACAAGATGAATTATTCAGTTAATAGTAAAGCTTATACGAAAGTATAATGTTTTACTTTAATAAAAGTTTTTTGAGTTGTATTTTATAACTTAAAACAAGTAACGAGAAAAAAAAAACAAGAACACAGCTAAAAACATAGATGTTTGAAAAATTCCATATATCTTTCAAAAAAACTTTCTTCAAAATAAAACATTTAGAAAACAACAGGTTGAGCACTTTCTTGTTCTATGTACATAACATATAATTTATTCTCAATATTATTATTAAATACCTCACACATTTTATTTTAATTAATTATAAAGTTTTTTTTTTCTAATAATATCACTTGCATGTACACTCAACGCACGTTGAAGGTATTAAAATGGCTTATTTTTTTTTTACAATAAATTAAAAACACAACATTTTTGCTCCGAACGAAAAAAATCTGCACATCAAATATATCATCTTGACGGAAAACACTCACAATTAATATTAATTTGAATAACTTTGGAACTGGAATTTTATTTACAAGAATTACTGGAAAAAAAGAAAGAGTAATGAGACCTTGAGAATTCAGTGAGTTTAAAATATTTACATCGAAGAGAAAATAACTTAAACAAGAAAAAAAAAAAAATTCCGAGTTTTTCAACAAAATATGAATTCCATTTCGATATTTTATTTTAATCGAAATAAAATAAAATTAATACCAAATATAATAAAATGAAATAAAATTTTAATGATTTAACAAGATTATTTTTTCGCACTATAAAAATCTGTAAATTAAGAGAACATTAAATTTTTGAGTTTCACAAAAGGGCATTTCTCGTATTTTATAAGGTATCTTAATATTTTATAAGGTACCTTAATATTTTATAAGGTACCTTAATATTTTATAAGGTACCTTAAAACAATGTGAATTTTAAATTTTTTATCACATTCGTATAATTTGTAATATGTATGAAAAAAAAAACAGGCCTCATTGCATTTTCACTTTTTTCCAAAATATTTTTAAGTCAATATTTATAAACGCTTGTTTTACAAACACACTAAGTCCGAAAATAATATGACTAATAAAAATTTACATTAAAACTTTCACTTGTTTATCAAATATACAGGCCAAAAGTACAGGGTGGTTAAACAACAATATTACACAACTTTACGATACATTGTATCAATGTCATTTTTCACTATAATATGGGGAAATTTTTCAAACAGCGGATAACAGATCTAGCCCATGATGAACGATCGAGAATCGAGCTTATACAGTGAATTTATTCGAATCTTTTTCGTTTACTTCATCAGCTATATAGCGTAGTTACAAAAAACATTTCTTTAAATTTTTATCAATCCTTTTGTTATATATTTTATATGTGAATGAAATATATAATGCTAAGATAAGTACATAGGTATAGTAAAAACGAATCGAAGAAAAAGAACTACTCATTTAGAAAAGAAATACTGTAGAAAGTTAAAGGATGACTTAATTTTAATATCAAAATAAATAAAAAATAACACAATGAAATGCTTCTTTAACAAAGTAAAGAATGTATTTTTAATTAAGTAATATTAAGAATGCAATATTTTCAAATCTTAAATATATAAAAAAAAAACTAAAATTCGAAATTGAATTTCAGTATATATTTGAAAATAGCCGACATTTATATTCTTACAGGCCAAGAAACGAATATTTTCACTGTGTCTTTGGCAAAGAAAGTTTCTCATTCTGTGCTCGTTAGACGATCATTCAAGTGGTCTCCGGTAGTCCAGCCCACCGGATTGACGTTCAATAAATCTGTTATCCACTATTCGAAAAATTCCACTGATCCTATGCGGACAGATGCGCGAATTGACTGGGGTGCAGGTCGAATTGGTAGGGGTGACCATACGGGTTCATGTGGTAGGGCACAATGTTCATCGATGCCATCTTGTGTTCCTTCTTCCACTTCATTCTCCGGTTCTGGAACCAGATCTTGATCTGTCTTTCCGTGAGGCAGAGCGCGTGGGCTATCTCTATCCTGCGTCTGCGGGTCAGGTAACGATTGAAATGGAATTCTTTTTCTAGTTCCAGTGTTTGATACCTCGTGTAAGATGTTCTCTGTCGTTTGGTTTCTCCATTGGCGTTTACGGTGCCTGTGAACAAAAGAAAAAAAAATTAATAAATGAGCTCGTTAAAAGGATTTTGGTCATAATTAATGGATGTGATGCCTCTTTCACCCCATAAAGAGGGTGATTAGTTCCAATCACAATTTAAAAATAAGAAGGGAGTGTAAATTATGTGGAAAACTATTTTATGATGATAGGTTATCCCTTGTGATCGAGTATGATTGTTAGACACCTTGTGGGTGGAAGACGCCTATTGGTTTCTTACGTGCAAGATATTGCATTTCAGCACAAATAGTTTTGACAGATCAAACCCAAAGTTTCGATTGCAAGGACTTTAAGCACTCAAGATGTTTGCCAGATTTAATCTTCTTCTGCCTGTCGCTAGGCAATGTTTAATATAGCATTACTCAAAACATTAGTACACCTGTAATACATTTTCACTGCGTGTATTCTTCTCAGTGCAGGCATTTCTTTAGCATTCATTTGACTTCTTTCAGTATTTTTTCATGTCTACATTTCACTTCCATACATCAAAGTTAATATTGTGGACTATTAGCTTAGCATATTATGACACTTTCCGATTTAAGTAAATGTTTTTGAGAACACCATTTACTTTGTTTGCTATTTCTCGTAGCTGTTTCATGGCCTGAGAAAATATTACTCAAATATTGAAATCCTTCAAAATATACGAATTCATCATCCGGATATGCTGAAGAACCTGATCAGAAGACAATATTGTTTTCGGACGAAGTAATCGAGCCTTCAACTTAAAAACTACTGGAGTAGGCAAATAACTCATAGTTTGCAATTGTGGGTGTGAAATACTATCAAGTACAAGAACTCTTTAGCCAGAATGGACCATTTTTACAGCCGAGTTTAACCCGAAATATTGATAAAAATGAATCTCTGTAGCCTAGTAGGTTAGACGAGTAACAATCATCTTACCAACTTGGCCACAGAGGCTTATCCAATTGACTTGTGAATAATAAAAAAAAAGGGAAAAATTAGTATGATCAGGAAAATTGACCACTTCTGAGGAAGGAAATATACCATCTGAATGTCTGGGCTCGCAGCCAGATTTGTGGTGTTTTCATATTTGATTATTTATTTACGAACGTTGGGATAATCCAATCGACCTACATAAATATATTTCTCTGGGAAATGCTGAAGCGACCACTTTATTCTGGGATAATTAGTAAACACGTTTGAATATCTCACTCCTATAAATAAAAGAGAAAATTAAATGTTTTAATAGAAAAGATATATCTAATCCTCAGCAAATTCATTATTATGTAGTTATGTCATGATTTTCTTAAATAAATCAAAATGCATGAGCTCGTATTATTGTAATATTAAAAGCATATTTCAATTGGTTTTGTTTATTGGCTATCTATTGTTGAAAATGACTAGCGACGTATTTATTGTATTTAGTAATAAATTATTTTTGCTCTTTTTTAGGTTTTTATTAATGAGAGTTCCTAACTGAATAATTTATTTTGCGTGATTAGAAAAAATCATCTGTGAAGTAAAAGTATTGCACATTTAAAACTATTCAGCCAAATAACTCATTTATGATATGTAAGTATTGAAAAATCATCTGTGAAGTAAAAGTATTGCACCTTTGAAACTATTCAGCCAAATAACTCATTTATGATATGTAAGTATTGAAAAATCATCTGTGAAGTAAAAGTATTGCACCTTTGAAACTATTCAGCCAAATAACTCATTTATGATATGTAAGTATTGAAAAATCATCTGTGAAGTAAAAGTATTGCACCTTTGAAACTATTCAGCCAAATAACTCATTTATGATATGTAAGTATTGAAAAATCATCTGTGAAGTAAAAGTATTGCACCTTTGAAACTATTCAGCCAAATAACTCATTTATGATATGTAAGTATTGAAAAATCATCTGTGAAGTAAAAGTATTGCAGCTTTGAAACTATTCAGCCAAATTACTCATTTATGATATGTAAGTATTGAAAAAAAATTACCGATTACTGAACCCTGAGGGAGTCCTTTGTTTAGGGATGAACCTTATTGATTTCATTTTGTAATTGACCCTTCCTCCCTACTCTCGAAATTTCCCAAAACATAGTTGAAAAATAGAGAATAGTTAATATTTTATATCGTTTCAGCAAGTAAAAGAAATTAATGTAAAGTAAAAAGCTAGTTCAGGATATTTGATTTATCAGAAAATATAAAATTATATATTTATAAATAAATTAAGTAATTTTTATTTTATTGAATAATAACTATATTAATTTATTACGTTATCAATCATCGTGATCTTCTTATATCGAGGTTCTTTTCTCCCGATTTGTTACGAGATGAATACTTATATTCAGTTTGTTATATATCATTCCATCGGAAGTATTACACTTTAGTTATACACAGTTTTATTACCAAGTAGGGATTTGTTACAAAATGAATACTTATATTCAATTTGTCATATATCATTCCATCGGAAGTATTACACTTAAGTTGTAAACAGTTTTATTACCAAGTAGCGATTTGTTATGAGATGAATACTTATATTCAATTTGTCATATATCATTCCATCGGAAGTATTACACTTAAGTTATACACAGTTTTATTACCAAGTAGCGATTTGTTACAAAATGAATACTTATATTCAATTTGTCATATATCATTCCATCGGAAGTATTACACTTAAGTTGTAAACAGTTTTATTACCAAGTAGCGATTTGTTATGAGATGAATACTTATATTCAATTTGTCATATATCATTCCATCGGAAGTATTACACTTTAGTTATACACAGTTTTATTACCAAGTAGCGATTTGTTACGAGATGAATACTTATATTCAATTTGTCATATATCATTCCATCGGAAGTATTACACTTAAGTTATACACAGTTTTATTACCAAGTAGCGATTTGTTACAAAATGAATACTTATATTCAATTTGTCATATATCATTCCATCGGAAGTATTACACTTAAGTTGTAAACAGTTTTATTACCAAGTAGCGATTTGTTATGAGATGAATACTTATATTCAATTTGTCATATATCATTCCATCGGAAGTATTACACTTTAGTTATACACAGTTTTATTACCAAGTAGCGATTTGTTACGAGATGAATACTTATATTCAATTTGTCATATATCATTCCATCGGAAGTATAACACTTTAGTTGTAAACAGTTTTCTTACCAAGTAGCGATTTGTTACGAGATGAATATTTATATTCAATTTGTCATATATCATTCCATCGGAAGTATTACACTTTAGTTATACACAGTTTTATTACCAAGTAGCGATTTGTTACGAGATGAATACTTATATTCAATTTGTCATATATCATTCCATCGGAAGTATAACACTTTAGTTGTAAACAGTTTTCTTACCAAGTAGCGATTTGTTACGAGATGAATATTTATATTCAATTTGTCATATATCATTCCATCGGAAGTATTACACTTTAGTTGTCAACAGTTTTATTACCAAGTAGCGATTTCTTTCAATCAATTTGAAACCTGTTCAAAACCTTGAGTGAATAATTACTGGATTTAATTTTTTTTTTATTACAACAGGAATTAAACCCACACATTCCGAGGTTGAAAGACAGACCTCTTACCAACTAGCCACGGAGGCTAGAAAATTAGAAATGAGAGTTTTTTACATTCTTTGGTTGTTTGTTACAATTTTATATTTGCTTATGGCTTTCTAATTTACAGTTAAATATTTTAATATGAAGTTACATAAAATTAAGGCCGGGACCTTTGATAAAATTAAGTAGTTATTTTAGACTAGTTAGTTTATGGATTTTATTATCTTTATTGTATTTTTTAATTGTTGTAATTGAGTAATCATTATTATTCCTTTTAAATTTATAAACGAATCATTGATTGGCAGATATGTAAGAAAAATGTATGTATATATTATTGTTTAATAAAATATTTATGTAATTACACAAAATACGAGTACAATCACCTTTATAATATGAGAAAAATTGGAAAGTAAAAACTTTGATTTGGGAAACATATTTTTTAAATAGTAAATACTTGAATAAAGAGAGCTCTTTTGATTGATTAACCCCAGTGAAATAAGATAAAATAAGCTTTCCTCAATAAAATATTTTTTCAGCTCCTTAAAAAAAAAAAGATTTAATAATTCTCTTACATATGTCAGACATGGTAGATTCAAATAAAATTTATATCAAGAGGTCACAAAATATCCACAATTCATTTGTTACTAGTGTGAATAATAAATTTAAAACGAGTTCAGAAACAAACACTTTATGATTTCAAAATCGTTAGTCTACGATTTATTTATGTGACCAGCTGTTGGTTATTAACTCAAAACTGGGAGATTCTGAGATATTTTAATTGACTTGTAATTCATTTGATATAGTCCTCTCATCTGAGTTGTAGTGTCGCTTTGATGTTTGTCCACTCCAAATGATACATTTGTCACCAATGAGTTGCAACAAATCGTTATTGTTTGTTAGTTAATATATTCAAAGTCGTTTTACGAGATCAAATACAGTAATTGATTGTGTCGTTTGTATGGAAAAAGATATACTGCTATGGATAAATTATTATACCATTTGCTTGATTTAATAAAAAGCTTGGCATAAGGATAGAGCTTTTAATCACTAAGTACATCGTTAGGATGTTAATAATTTTAACTTATAGAAGCAAAAAGTTTAAACTATATCTCTGAGTACTTACCACTAAGAATAGGGATTGATTCGAATTATTAAAGAACTTCATGATCTTTCTGAATACATTTTAACTTATGAAAGTAAAAGAGTTTGAACGATTATCTCAGAATATATGAGAGACGTACCTCGAGAAGAAGTAGAATTGGTAAAAGATAGCTAAAAGATAAGAAAAAAAGGAAGTTTCCTTTACGCCTATAGTAAAATGACATTAAAATATATACACTTGCACCGAAGAGCATCAACATTTGCTAAGATGATGTAGTACACAAAATAAGTTTAATAGCACATTTAATATATGGGAATGAAACGTGGACTTATGAAAATACTAAAAAGAACCTTATTTATGTTATAGAATGCATCAATTAAGATGGATACATGGAGCGACAATATATGGCTGAATACGGGGAAAAAAAATAGGTATTATGTGAACTTAAGACTGATGTATTGAGTAAGATGAAGAAGTGCATTCTGAGATGTTTGGGAACGTAGAACAAATGAATGAAAAAATACTAACAAAACAAATGTAATGTGAAAATATGAGTGGAAGATGTGCTAGAGAAAAACCAAGGTAAATATAGTTCGATCGAATGTATGTCATTTTGAAAGAAGTAATTGAAATCGTAGGGGCTGTACGAGAAAGTGTATATATGTGGAAGGTGTGAAATATGTGTATTGATATGGGAAAGTTCGTCGTTGAGTGCTTTTTGGCTACCCCAGTAGGAAAACTGCATAATATTATGTTTTTGTACGTATATAATAAAATATTTATGCAGATTACATTCATACGTGTAAAATTGCTCTCTGAGATGGTTTGAACATGTGGAAGGAATAAATGAAGAAAGACTAATAAAACAAATATACAGTGCAATTGTGAGGGGAAGACGTGGCAATAGAAGACCAAGGAAAGTATATTTGGATTAAGTGAATTATATTTTAATAGAAGGAAAAGAAGATATTAGATAAATCATAGGAGCTGTATGAGAAGGTGTATGATACGTATATGATGAGGCGAAATATGTGTGTCAAGTTAGGAAAGTCTAGTGAACTGTCATCTCTGCCTACAAATTTTAGGAATTAAACGAGAATCTCTATGAATTTAAAGGATGCGAAATATGTGTGTTGACATAGGAAAGTCTGGCGCTCTCTTGTGTTTGCATACCCCAAGAAGGAAATAGCGTGATAGTATGTGTTATTTTAAATTACTCAAATATTGGATGTGGGAGAGGATTGCTGAGGGGTTCGCAGGCAGAACAATGAACAAATTCCTCTATACGCTAGTCTTGGTGGTCTGGCGCTCTGTCCTTACTGCCTATTTGATGAAGGAAACAGCTTGATATTCAACGCTTCAACACTTTTATCGCAAATACTATCTGGCAGGATTATTTCCACGCGGCAATCTCTTCCAATCAACCAGACAAAAGTAAATGAGTTACATGGTCGCATAAAAAAACATTTAAATGACTATCCATTCCCACGAAATCCATGAACACATACGTGAGCATATATCTACATGAAGATGGACAATCACCTGAACATTTATTTTCATGTTAAGTGAGATATCATGAATCAATGGAAAAGGAAGGAATGGAGGAGAGGAAAAGAAAAAAATCAGGAATGAAACGCGTTATATTACTGACTAGAAATTAAGAGTTTTTTCAGTCGCTTCTTAAAGCATGCCAAGGACGGAGCGAGTCTAACATTGGTTTGTAACTGATCCCAGAGTCTCACTGCATGGACTGTAAAGGATGACGTAAAAAAGAAGAGCGGTGAACTGGAAAGGCCAAAAAACGACGTATGTGATAGTTTATACTCGTATGTATATAATAAAACATTTATGAAGATTGCATTCACACGTTGCACAAGTAGTGTTGATTCAGTCGTGAGTGACGCGCAGGGAAGTGTAGTGTCCGATACCCATACCACGTTGCGCCGGCCCACATAAATATCCCGGACGAGACAGAAACCACGAGAAGATACTCGCCAAAATAGTTCACATGAGAATCTTCGCTTGTTTAAGAATACTCGCCTGCTAGGGATGGGAACATTACTTTGCAGATAATTAATATTTGTAGTTCATACATTTGCCATTTCCCTATTGGGGTATACAGAGAGAACCAAACGCTAAACTTTCCGATTACCACAAACTGTGGGTGTAGGCTTAAAAAACATCTGATGCCTTTGCGGTCGGGCTCGCCCTACATTGGTGGTGTGTATCTCGACCGGGAGGATGATATGAGATGAGCCTAGAACTTTTGATACCTTTTCTCTTAAATGTATTTATGTGTTCTTGTGGTGTATTTAAATATATTATGTACATACTATGTTGCTGTCAATAAACCTATATTTATTTATTTATTTCGACTGAAGTATGTTTTGATGTTTTTGCAGTTTTTCGTATCAGTTGGTCTCTTGGAGAATTTTTTTTCCGAAAAATTCATCGTTTCGCAAGATGATATTTTTCTTTAGACATGTAGTAGTGGCTTGGGAATACAGCATTTTATCACTTCCAGGCAGTTACCAATATAGTTATCGATAAAGTAACCAAGTTTGGTAAAAAAATCCCACAAATGTGTAATTTTTCTAGCATGAAAAAAGAATAGGAATTGGGATACAAGAATAGATTAAAAAAATAAAAGGCTTCCAGATAAAAAAAAACTGGCACAGTCGGTAGTCAAACCCCAGATGCCTGGATGCTAAGAAACCACCCTTACCATTGACAGCCTCCGTGACCTATTTGATAAGACGCTAGCTCTACCAGCTCGAGGGCTGCGGGTTAAATTTCCGTTGGAACCAAGGATTTTTTAAAAGGAATCCAGTCAGATTTTCCCTTAAAGCTTTAATAACACATTTCTGATAGGTTGAAAGAGATTACCATATTATAGTTAGCCTGCCAAGTCGTACTACAATTCAATATAATTTGGTCAGAACGCCAATATAGGTACTCGTATTATAAAGGATTTCAATATTATAATTCCCATTTGATAATTCCGATGTAGCGACACTATCGTCAGCGTGAATGTAATAGCCAGGTGCGGTCCGTGTGACGGCGGCCCGTTGATTTATGGCAGAATAAAACAGATTATAAAACATTTAACGCACTTGATAGGGATTAGCTCGGAGATTTACAGCATGGCGAATATTCCCAACGACAAAAACGGGGCGAGCGATACAAATTATTGTACAAATACATGAAATTAGTGTACTGTATGAGATTAAATAAATATTATTACTTGTTGTAATATGAAAGATGCTGATAAATGATTTCGTGATTTTGCAAATTACACAATGGAAATATACCATTTTGTTTTAACTTGATTGCTTTGAAATTGGGACGAGAAAGATTTGATGTTTTTAGTTAACATACATCGAGAAATAGATGAAAATAAAACAAAATACGTTATCATGGGCCAATTCGAGACTGATTAAAGTTTGCTAAGAGATCACGAAGAGATCAACGAGTTTGTCTAGTTAGGTGCTCTTATTTCGAGGAACGGAGGATGCGAAGATGAATTCGAATGACAAAATCAGCTTTGACAAGTCTGATTAAGATGCGGATTAATCAGTTTATACTCAGATAAACCACCATCTGTCTGATAAAGTATCTAGGATTCTCTATAGTAATATATGGAGTGGAAACATGTGTGGTGAGAATGATGGAAAAAACATGATAGATGCCTTAGAGATTTAATGCTGGAGGCGGATTCATTGTATCCCATGGACCGCAAGGTGAATCGACGTCTCTTTTATCCAAAAATTGGAGTTGGAATTACCAAAATACTTTCGAAAATACGCAAAAAAAAAACTATGAAATTATGAATACCTGGATAAGCTGGTGATGATTGAGGACATTGAAGGAATGCGAGCAAAAGAAGGTGCCCTATGATATGGGTGGATAAAAATAAAGACGTTATAGGATCCTCTTTAAGCGTTGCATTCAGCATGATCCTTGATTACTAAGGATGAAGACATGTGGTGCGCCAAGTTCGAGATATAGCAGAGGACCACGAGCAGAGCATTGAGCACGCGATGAAGAAGAAAATATCCAGAAACTTTAGTCCTGTTGGACTAAGTCCTTGTTTCTTTATTATGGTGCAGATACCTGGATATTCAAGGCACGCGATCGACTAATATTGTCTTTGAAACGTGTTGCTTAAGGTGGCTGCTACGAATTCTATAGACATTCAGAAGAACTAATTAATTGTTTATTGAAAAGCTCAAGACTTAAAAACACGTTTTTCTGTACTATGTTGAGGAAAGATACATTGTGCGGTAAAATGAGTGGAGGATGGCGAGAGTGATAACATTGAGATATCGATTCTGACTGGAAATGGGATTGGCAGAAAGAGTTGAGTGATCAGGGAAGGAAGCAACAAGGAGCATTTTCCTAAATGCTCTGCATAAAGTAAATGAATGTTTCATTTGAAGGAGAAAATGGAAGAAATTCAAGGGTTACATACAATTTTAAACTACTTTGGAACGATAAAAATAGCATAATAAAAATCTGTTCGATGAAGGGCTACTACTAGTAAATTGAATTGTATTGTTCTTTATTTTTTATTTAAAATTGCATATTCTTGTCATAGAGACGTCAAGTTTGATCGGTCAAGACTATGTGCTTTCTAAACTGCAATACAAAGCAAAATAAAGCAATATACGCAAAACCATCATTTGTAAGCAAGATGGACTGCAAAAATCTTTTAATTGCAAAGGAATCCTTATTGTAACGCATATAAATATGAAAATTTATATCTAAAATAAAATCAATGTCTAAGCATGTACTTTTTCCTTATCGATATTCGATAAGAAAACGAAGACAGCATTATTTATCTAAAAGTATTCCGCATTTTTCAACTCCCATAAAATTTCCACACTAATCTCTATTTTCCTGGAGATAAATCTTTTATTTTAAATTTTGTTACTTTTTCAAATATTATTTTCATTTACTATGTTAATGACACTGTAATGGATCCATATAACAATAATTATGCAAGAAAAGCTTGTTGATTGAAATAAATTGCTTTAAAGTATATGTATCTATTTGCATGAAAGTGTTTAAAAAAACAAATCCACGAGATGTATGAAAGTATTGCAAAAATAAATTTGTCACGCATATTTATATCCAAGTACTCGTATTACGAAATTTATGAAAATGTTCCGAAAACAAAATCCGCCAGACTTACGAAAATGCCCCAAAATCAAAATCCGCCAGACATACGAAAATGTTCCCAAAACAAAATACGTCAGACGTACGAAAATGCTCCTAAAACAAAATACGTCAGACGTAGGAAAATATTCCAAAATCAAAATCCACCAAACGAACGAAAATGTTCCAAAATCAAACTACACCAGTATTTGCATGAAAGTGTTCCAAAATCCATGAGAGTTTTCCAAAAGGGTAAGAAAAAAATATATATTTTGTCTTTTTATTTTAATAATGTTATTTTAGCTTTATTCTTTTAACAATATTGTTAAAATAAAACAAACATCATTAACATGGGAATCATCTAAATTAAAATATATCTGTATGATCTTAATAATGACACAAAGTAGTACCATTATTAAGACAGTTGCCCCCCTTTACGCATGATTAATTGCATTTTTTCATTTTAATTCTTGTTTCTCTAGTTCGATAAAAGTTTTTATTTTTCCTCGTTCAGTTCAAGAGCGTTCAAAACCGGCCAATCAAATTAATAATAGTTGAATTATTTTCACGTTGCGGTATATAAATCTTTTTGCACATTCCATGTTTATAAACAATGCCAAAAGAAATAGTGGCTGTTGCACGTTTGCAAAAACAATGATGAAAGAAGCGAATTTATTAAAAATAAAGAGTTTATTAAGAAATTTAAGATCGTACGATATCTATTAGTTTTTTTTTTATTATTAGAATAGCCTTGTAACATACGTGCGCCTTGTTTTTGCCAACTAAATTAATTTAATCATTGCATTTCTCTCCCGTTGTATCAAGTATAATATGGCTTATTATTGTTAATTTTTTTTTTTTAAATTATTTATTCTTTGTTAAATTGTCTCACAGTTTTTTTTTGGAAATGTCTCTTGCTACTTCAATCTACGAGTACATGTACATGGGTGTGGGCTGAAAAGCATCTGATGTCCTTGCGACCGGGCTCACCCTATATAGATTGGTGGTGTGTATCTCAGCCGATGGGGTGTTATGGTATAAGCCCAGACCTTTTGATAGCTTCTCTTTAAAATATATTTTTTGCTATTTATCTTAAGATATAGATATGTGCGATTTTGGAATGTATTTGTATATTATATGTAGATACTACGTTGCTATCATAAAAATATATTTATTTATTTAAAGAAAATATGATGTTTTTTATATTATAATTAATAATCAAATTATAGGGAAATTAACAAAATTCACATGTAAAATTAAAGATAATTGAAATGCAATGTCCCAAGTTCAGATTATCATTAAAATGCAGATAACTTGATAATTATATGGAGCCGAATACGTTGTTTTTTTCTGAACTAAACTGAACTAAATATTGTATTACATAACAATTTCGTTGTATACAATACAACCTGATGGGCTTATTGTTGACATGTGACCATCTGTTTCAACCAACCAGAAATATGTTAAAGTTGCCTTATGTGAAAACCATGTTGGAATTCTTTTTAAAAAAAATCTAGGTTTCAGCGGGATTTGAACCCGCAACCTCCGGGCTAGGAGACAAGCGTCTTACTAACTAGGTCACGGAGGCCGTCAAATAAAAAAAAACTTATTCTCATTTATAAAAGAGTGTCTTATGTCACTTTTAAATCCATGTGGTAATATCCTACAACCTATAAGATATATATTAAAGATACCTTTAGTGAAAATCAGACTAAAACACATTTCGTTTGAATTATAGTAGGTTACTAATAGAAATAGAAACCAAATTTAAAATTTAGCTATTAAAGATCAAGGTAAGAATGATCTAATACCATCTTATTCTCACGTTGACCTTTTGAATGCATATAATTGTAGGAACAACCTCCGATGACCTAGTTGGCAAGACGCTTGACTTCCGGTTTGGAGGTTCCGGGCAGGACTCCAGATTTTTTAAAAAGGATTCCAGTCTGGTTTTCACAGATCTTCCTGATTCGTTGGAAGAGATTTCTATATAATAATAAGCTCGCTAGGTTGTGCAATATACAACGAAAGAATAAGAAAGTATTTACATTTTTTTAAAGGATTAAAAAACGTAGAACTATTTATTCATGGTAAATGCCGATCCCCAAAGTGATATTTTACAATTATTATGCTATGAGCGATTGCAAATAAAACTATCAAAAATGTTATAATAATTGTAAAGAATATATAGTAACAGCAGTTTGTTTAGCAGAGAGTCGTATTTATTTTTTAAACACATTAATGAGTCAGTTTGTATGGTCCCTTCATCAAACCTTAATTGGTAAACACATTAATGAGTCAGTTTGTATGGTCCCTTCATCAAACCTTAATTGGTAAACACATTAATGAGTCAGTTCGTATGGTCCCTTCATCAAACCTGAATTGGTAAACATATTAATGAGTCAGTTCATATGGTCTCTTCATCAAACCTGAATTGGTAAACACATTAATGAGTCAGTTCGTATGGTCTCTTCATCAAACCTGAATTGGTAAACTCATTAATGAGTCAGTTTGTATGGTCCCTTCATCAAACATTAATTGGTAAACACATTAATGAGTCAGTTCGTATGGTCTCTTCATCAAACCTGAATTGGTAAACACATTAATGAGTCAGTTCGTATGGTCCCTTCATCAAACAATAATTGGTAAACACATAAATGAGTCAGTTTGTATGGTCCCTTCATCAAACCTGAATTGATAATGAAGGTATGAAGGTAGATACATTAGCTTCACTTAAAGCTTTTATAACATATATGGTCGATTGGAAAAGATTGCCAAATCGTAATAAACCCAAAAAATAGTACTATATACAACGAAAGAGTAAAAAATAATAATACACTAAGCATAAAAAATATTTGAATAAATTGGATTGGTTTCCATGTCCTTGCAACCATCGGTCAGTCTGTCGCATTATTAAAATTATTAATGTCCACTGTGGACCATAAACAATCTCAAGAAGTGTAAATATGACAGGAACATCAGGTTCTTTATCAAAGACAATCCATCAGCGAAAACATTTGGAATTCGTGAGAGAGGAGAGGCGTTTGGGGTATGTAGGGGAGAGGTGGGTGCAGAGGATAGCCTCTCAATGATCTAGCGTTAATAAAATATTTTATTAAATATTCCCTAATTGTGCAAGATTTTATTTAATGTGTTTTTATTATATCATGTTTTGTTCATTTTTTTTATCATTGATCCATTTTAATGGAACTTATTAATTAAGCAAAGACAATGAATGATGAAATAAAACGTTACTGGGTCAAGTGGATCAGAATTTAAAAAAAGTTAGAGTGAGAAGTGTGAATAGTAGAAGATTGTGTATGAGGAGACGTATGAATGGAAAGGATGAAAAAGCTATGTGTTGTACAGAAAATGATGGAGATATTTTTTCTCTGTTTGATATACTCTACAAGGAAATTGACATAATAATATGTACATATAAATAAAAAGCATAGTTTTAAAAACTAACAATTACAAACAAAACAATAAACAAAAACAAAAAAAAAATGTTTTTATTAATCGATTTGTTCGGTAGCATTTTTTTCTAGCCAATGAGATTATTTTTCATTATAAACTAAATTTCATATACACATATTTCTTGTATACATAATAGTACAACCTGGCGCGTTTATTACCATGTGGCAATCTTTTACAACCAACCATAAATATACTGAGGATACTTGAAGTGTAAACCATACAATACTCTTCTTAAAAAAATAGGCACAAACGGGAATCAAACTCGTGATATTCGGATTAGAAGACAAATGTTTTACTAAAAAGATCACGAAACTCTCATGAGTTTAATGAAAAAAATAATCGAAAGCCGAGTGTGGGTAAAAAATGTATTGTATACTCGTATAACATTTTCGTTGTATACAGTGCAATCTGGTGGGTGTAGCCACGTGGTAAAAATATATTGTATACTCGTATAACACTTTCGTTGTATACAGTACAATCTGGTGGATGTAGCCACGTGGTAAAAATGTATTGTATACTCGTATAACACTTTCGTTGTATACAGTACAATCTGGTGGGTGTAGCCACGTGGTAAAAATGTATTGTATACTCGTATACAGTACAATCTGGTGGGTGTAGCCACGTAGTAAAAATGTATTGTATACTCGTATAACACTTTCGTTGTATACAGTACAATCTGGTGTGTGTAGCCACGTGGTAAAAATGTATTGTATACTCGTATAACACTTTCGTTGTATATAGCACTATCTGGTGGGTGTAGCCACGTAGTAAAAATGTATTGTATACTCGTATAACACTTTCATTGTATACAGTACAATCTGGTGGGTGTAGCCACGTGGTAAAAATGTATTGTATACTCGTATATCACTTTCGTTGTATACAGTACAATCTGGTGGGTGTAGCCACGTAGTAAAAATGTATTGTATACTCGTATAACACTTTCGTTGTATACAGTACAATCTGGTGGGTATAGCCACGTTGTAAAAAGGCCTTAAGGGAAAACCATACTGAAATCCTTTTAAAAAAATATGATTTCCAACGGGGATAGAACCCACAACGTTCGGGTTTAGAGATATACATCTTGCCAACTAGGGCACGGAGGTTGTCATTGAAATATCTCGAACAAATTAAGAATCCTTTATAAAATTCTAAAGCAAAGCCCTCTTGATGTAACATTTTCCTATGGAACAGGGCTACTGATCAAGATGGCTCGGTCTGTTTACTCTGTATAATAGAAGGCGATTCAAACTCTGAGACCCAGCCGACCTAAGTTTGTCACGTCTTCTAGTGGGAGTCCGTAAATGGGTAGGCACTCTATATCCCTCACTCCTCTCCAATGATCTGCATCGCGATGACACATCATGGTCATTTTGTTGCATTCCATTACTGACTGGATGGATTTGAGTAATTGATTGTCTTTGCAGCTTCTTGGGAGATCTCAAATGTCAAAAGTATTAATCTTTCACATACAATTGAGACGGTTTCAGCAAAAACAGTCTCACGTTTATGAATGTAACACGATTTAAGCTAAATGAGTCATTGAAATGATGGAACCGATAAGTGTGTTGGTTGGTATTTGTGTGCAAAATTAATACAGATTTGTTGAATACGGAGGCATTGACGTAACTAAAAAATACGATTGAATTTAACGTAATTTAATTCAGAGATTAATAAATATTAGTATTTTTTTATTACAGCTCAAAAAACACGTTATTGAATATCAATACTAACCATCGTCCAGTTGATAGCTCATTTTTTTTTCTAGCGTTTTATTTGTATTTTCATTTATGAAAATTTCTGTAAAAAGACTTTCAGAATAAAAATAACTTTTTCATTTCACTCTATAAATATACAATTTAAATATAAATAAATCAAATCTACTACAATATTATGGCAGCCGTTTATAGATCAAATACAGTGAACATTAATATTTGAAAACGTACTATATTTATTTTGTATCTATGTACTGAGCGGTGTCCTGAAAATATATGATCATAGATTTGTTAAAATCTAGTATTTTATACACATGCCATTGGCTTTTTATGATATTGGATAACACGTGTTCATAAATTAGTATTAAGGGCTTCTTAAAATTCAGGTAAAATAGATTTCCACTTTAAATCATTTAAGGACCTACCCAGAATAAAAACTAAAAGGCCAACATGCTAAGGAAGGGAAAAAATAAATTATTTAGAAATGCGTGCACTGAGAATAATACATAGGGTAATAATATGTGGCAGAATCGGAGGGATGAATGTAAATATAACGCTGATGTGTTGAGTAAGATAATTCTGAGATTGTTTGGGCATGTAGAATGAATTAATGAAGAGAGACTTTTTCTTCCCAGTTTCATGTCAGGTTCCCCTAACGTTGAATATCACCTGAGAGTAGGCATCTTTGTCCCCGGCAGTCCGAAAAATATCATCAACGCTCTTTATATAGTAGTATGTACAAAACATATTTAAATAACACTTCTAAAACACATAAATTGCAGATAATACATTAAATACAGAAGCTATCAAAAGGTCTGGGCTCATCTAATAACATCCCCTCGGCCAAGATACACCCCACCAATATAGGGTGAACCCAGCCACGGGGACACCAGATGTTTTTCAGCCCACACCCTTGAACACGTTGAACAATAAGATTAAAAAAAAATTAAAATAAATAGATGACAAAAAAAATCATTCAAGAGAGAAGACATTAAAAGGTCCGGGCTCATCCCACAAACATTCCCCCGGCCGAGATACACCCCACCAATGTAGGGCGAGCCCGACCGCAAGGGCATCAGGGGGCTTCCATCCCACACCCTCGCATATCTAGATTGTACTCGCATGTATTGATCTTATGGGAGACTATACTGAGCAATAAAGTGATTTCCCCCCAAAAAAAATGTATTTTCATTTCCGCTTTCAAAACTTTTTGACTAACCTAGTACCAATCCAATCACGTATATTACGGAGCCAGGAGATTTGCCTCCTGTCAACATCTCTTCGACCCTCTATTTTGCATTGGATGATCAGGTGCAGTAATTTGTACTTTTCTCCTCTAAGTACATGCCTCAAATAGGACAACTTTCGGATTTTAATATTAGTCAGCAACTCTCTATCAACTTTGGCTCTTGATAGAGAGACTAACGAAACAAATATGTATTGCAAATGTGAAAAAAGGTGTGGTAGAAGAAAACCAAGGGAAGTATGGTTGGATCAAGTAAATTACATTTAGAAAGCAGAAAACAAGGAAAATTAGAGAAATTATATGAGCTGTATGCGGAGATGTCTTGGTTTAGAAGACGCAAACAATGTGTGTCGAAATATGAAATACAGGCGCTCTGTCCTCATTGGCTACTCCGATATTGCCCCGTTACGCCAATGGTTTAAGAGTAAAGGAAAATCTTTTATTCGATCTGCTCGCTCACAAAGCGGATCCATGTTGAGATAGTCTGACGAGAGCCTGTGCCGTGCCTATATTAAAGTACTTCGCACAATCTAAGTCTTGGCTCTTTCAATGCTATTTTTCACTGCAAAATTATCAGATTTGAATTATTTCAAGGTAAAATTACTTGTTTATCTTCGATTACTTAGAAATACGAGTACATGACTTCATACTTAATTATTATGTCAAATCTCACCTTTAAGTATGGAAACGAGGCCTGGACATTGAAAAGAGTGATATAAATCAAATTATCTCAGAGTGCTGTTTTCATCTTATTCAACACATCAGTTTAAAGTTCATATACATCCCTAATCACTTCCTACAGTACCTGGCAGTAAGTAATACACATCGAGCTTAAGAAAGAGACTGCCATAATCGCCTAACTTCGGCTTTGTAGAGCGTCGTCTATGTCAGTCCAACAGTCCGGTATCTAGAAAGAACTAAACGACTGACAAATCGCGACGGAACACGTGTATGAATGACAGACGACGCTCTACAAAGCCGAAGTTAGCCGATTATGGCCGAGTCTCTTTCTTAAGCCCGATGTGTATTATTTACCGCTGGGTACTGTAATTGCATGTATTCTTCTCAATGCACGCATTTCTACAGCGTTTATTTGGCTTACTTTTCACCTACATACTCGCACATCAAAATTGATACTAAAATATTATGATATCTTAGCCAATTTTGATGATGCATGAATATTTTATTACTAATAAAGGCAATTAGAATAAATTTCCTCTGATGAAAAATACACAAATCAATCTACATGTTTTCTTTCCATAACCCCTTAAACTCCCGGTAGCAGTGTTTTCGACTCAGCAATGACTGAGTGTTTATGTACCTATTTTCAAATATAATCAACAACGTGGCATGTTATACCAGTACAAATAATTAAAATGGCGATACATCTGTGTAAATATTTATGAGGTGTTACTTGACAACAATAATATTTATATATCTCTTTCAATTTGAAATCAGGTAAATAAAAATATGAAACAAACCTGTAAAATAAATTTTATATTGTATATTTTTTTTTATTATTCGAAATATGCATGATAGGTGAGTTTCTTAATGTTTTATTTGTTAGGCCGTAGCTTAGGGACAATCACATTAAAACTCAATATGTTATCACGTCTTGTACCTTGCGAGGCAGAAGAGAGAACACACCTACACACTTTTCTCATCCCCACAAGCACACAACTTTCACCTCCTTCATATTCATACATCTCGCATAATCTTTTATTTCATTTACGTCATTTCAAAATCTGGTCCACTTGCTCCAGTTACGTTTTCCTCTGTTCACTCTTCTTCTCCCTGGCTCCATCCCAACTCACTGTCTGCGAAGACTTTTGGGGTCAGTTCTCCTCGTCCTTAGGTTGTATGCTCTTCTGTCCTGGATTACGTCCCCCAGGCCGTGCCTCTGCATCAGGTTATCTTTTTGCACCCCCCACGAATTCTTTGGTCTTCCTCTGGTTGTTATTCGAGGAAGATCCATGGAGATTGCCTGGTTCACAATGTGATCGGGTGCCCTGCATCCAACGTACCCATACTATCTCAATCGCCTCTCCTCCATCTTACTGTTGATGTCTGTAACACCTAGGCTTCCACGAATGCGTGAGCTTTTTATTTTGCCTCTTAGGGGTACACCAGCTGACCATCTTAGCATGCGCATTTCAGCAGTTTCTAGTTGCCTAGAGTAAGAGTTATACATCGTCCAGCATTCGGAGCCATAGAGGAGTGTGGGTCTGACAATCGTTTGGTATACTTTTCCTTTTAACTTTACTAGCATTTTCGGATCACATAGAACTCCCGTCATTGATCTAAACGTCATCCATCCCACACTAATTCTATGTGTTACATCTGCTGCACATCCTCCATCGCTATGGATGAGTGACCCAAGATACTTAAAGGAGTCACAATTTGGTAATGTTTCTCCATCCATTTGCATTACGGGAGTGACATCATTTGTGTTCTCGAATGGTAGGTACACATACTCTGTTTTATTTCTGCTCAGTCTCAATCCATTGTCCTCCAAGATTCTTCTCCACCTTTCCAGACTATTTTGCAAGTCTTTTAGTCCTTCCACACATATCTTGTATTTCTGACTTGTATGCTCACTTAGTCATTCATTCTTTCGAAATGTCCAAACCATCTTAAATCTTGTTTCTTCATATTACTTAAAACAACAATTTTATCAATTTATTAATTTCTAATGCCTTCATCTGGCCTTCTTTCATATATAGACAGTCGACAATTTTATATAAGTACTCGCATCGCTACAGCTTTAATATTAATTTTATTTTATTGTTTTTAGTTAAGTCATTAACATTGTGGAGGTTTAAAGACATTGTAATTTGTTTTTATCAAACACTGTTTATTCCAATTTTTGTTGCGGTATAACCCTACCGGTTTCAAGGCTTTCCCCTCATCAAGGGAGCACAATTATTCTGTCATGTTCAAATTTCATATTCATATGTCAAGATAAACACCACCACACTTTTGTATGTTGTATTTTTGCTTCTCTCGATATAGCGTGAATTTTGTATATTGCTTTGTTCCCTATCACTACCCGTTCTTTCAATATCCCTCTCAACTTACCCATCACACGTTAATATCCTGATCAGATAACATAACTCATCACCCTGCTCCAGTTTTTCTAAGTTAACTCATACATCATATACACTTTTACCACACTTATTTCTATACCTTTGATTTTGTTACATTCATTTTGAAACCTTTTATATCCTAGCATCTCACATACATCACACTTATCATATTCCTTAAACCTCAGAGGACAAGCCATGGGAGTCTATTCCGTTGCAGAAGAAGGTTTTGTCAACAAAGCCTTTTGAGAATGGTATTTTTTAGTTAATTTAAAGTATCAACCATTATCATGAATTTTAATGTAATTAAACTTTAAATACTCTTACTAATCCATGTTCTTTTCCTGATAGTTAACGATTTTTTTCCATTTGTGTAAAATTTTTACTTGAGGATTAGCAGATAAGTTATTCAACTATCAAGACAGTAGTTTTTAAAAAGGGGATACTTTACAGTAAATCCGAAAACTTTGATTGATTCGCGATATGAAAGTGTGGTACTCTGTCTTCTCTACCTACCACAATAAGGAAACGGCGGGATCACTTTCTTAGAAGCAAGTTTATCATAGGCACACATACTAGTTAAATTAAACTGTATGTGATGTATCCCGTCTTAACAACCAAAATACATCTGAATGCAGTCATCGTCATATCACTGATGAATCGTTTCTTTTACTCTTTGTTGCTTCTTGAATCGGTTCAGACATGTGCTTTGTTCTTGCCTTGCATCCCGGCCGAGGGACTATTTATACCCGAGGTGGTATCCCCTAAGATCTGAGGAATGCAGGAAGTGGGGTTTGTTTGCTGTATTCATTTTTAATTATATTTTCATTGTGATTCTTCTCAAAAAGAAAACAAATAAAATATAATTTATCGCCCTTGAATACAACACCAAGTGTTTAACGCATCAATTAATGTTAAAATAAATGTTTTGACATGAAATTAATTTGGATGAGTTTGAAAAAACGTTATTGAAAATTTGGTTGAATAAATGTCTGATTGATACCGTGTCTCGTGGTAAATAAAATATTAGCAAACCAAAATTTCTTTTCATTAATTTTTTATTGAATTCTTTATATTTTGATTGATATTTTATCAGTTGATTTATATACTTTCGTGGCTTAGTTGATGGCCTATGTAGCCTAGTTGGTAAGACGCTTGTGTCGTAACCAGGAGGTTGCGGGTTCGATTTCCATTGGAACCCAGATTTTGATAAAGTATTCCAGTCTAGTTTTCACTTGAGGTATCCTTCACATCTTTCTGGTTGGGTGTAAGATATTGTCACATGGCAATAAACCCGCCAGGTTGTACTGTATACAATGAAAGTGTAATACAATATAACCTTTCTAATGGTGTTTTATATGATATATCTCAATGATTTTATAGTGTTCCAAGAAATGCCCTCTTTGGCGAGCTTATAGAAGGAAGCACGGTGGCGCAAGATGTATTAAGGACGTACTGTACGAGATATTAAAACACACTAATGCGTTTAATTTTTTTATCTTGGTAGCCCTAAGTTACCCCAATAAATATCGTTGGTGCACACCAGCGTTAACATGTTATAAATTATGTTCAAGTCTCATGAAACTTTAGTATTTTGACGCTTGCTTGCTCGCTCGCGTACCACTAGACTGGAGCTCGTCTACCACTAGTAGTATACGTATCATCGTTTGCGGACTGTTGATCTAAAAAGATCGAGGAATCTTAAAGAAAACAAAGACTATTTGTTCAAATCCTCGTCTTCTTCAATTTCTTCAATCACTAAATAAATTATTTATGCCTTAAATAAGTGGTGTTGGAGATGGCTTTTGTGTGTTCATTGCCTGGCAGAAAGATAATATGATCCATTATTGAAAATTTCGGGGTTGAGACGCATCTGTCTGTGCTGTGTGTAAGAATAATCTTACGATATTTCGCAGCGAAAGGACAACAGCCTTGCCCAGTCAATTTTCTACGGAATATGAATGACAAAATTAGCAAAGGCTGAAGAACCGTCCGGAAGAGTGATCAAGTGAAGGATGCATACAAAAGATGGAAGGCTGATGACAATCTTCAGAGAATGACCATGAAAAAGTTATTATTTTTAAAACACTTATTATTTTTAAAATAATTCTTTTTAAAAGCGAGATTTGCCATTTCTTATTTTATTTGAGATGCTGTAAAACTGAATGGGGAGGAATGCTGTCCAAATGACCAGTCACAAGAAGATTGATTTTCCCCTGCGTGGCATGACGGGTGGGATCTCCAGGAGGTCATGTATCTGCAGGAGGTCATGTATCGCGGATTGGACATGCCGATACCATGACACAATGCCCCATTAGGCTGGGTCTTATCGTACTACAAATACTCTCGATATCATGAACTTGTTTTACATGACACAGGGGTGGCGAGAAGATATTTTTTTCTTCTTTTTTTTTGGCAATTGCTTTTTGTTAGTAAATGTTTTATCTAGGAATGTTTTAAGAGTAGATCTGATTGGAATAATATTTACTATGAATACCATATTTTATCTAAAATGAATTTAATGAGGTTCCTGACTTATTGTGTTTGTATAATAATTAAGCGGTAAATATGTACGTCAATCGTAAGTCAACTTTCTCAGAACAAACGATAAACATAGTGAGACAGCTCATGTTGCCCATTTTTCTTATGTAAAGTAGAATTATGTAAATATTAGAATAAAATAAAATAAACCATTTACTATTGATGACTTCTGACCTGGGGGTTGCGGGTTGAAATCCTGTTGGAACCCAGAATTTTTTAAAACCAGTTTAAAGTCTAGTTTTCAATTTAGGCCACCTAAAAATATTTATTGGTTTTAAGAAATTGCAGCAACTCCGTCAAGTTGTACTGTATACCACAAAATTGCAATACTACGAGTATTATGCTACCATGCCGATTTCTTGTCGGGGGACAGACTTTTTTAGTCAAGACATACATGTACACCTTTCACTTCCACAATATCTACACATATTCTCAGACAGCTTCTACGGTTTTCCTTCCCTCATAATTTAATTCATTTGGCCCAACCATATCTTACTGGGTCAGAAGATTTTATCTATATTCCAAGAATGTAATATTTACAGACTTCCATTCCTCTCCCTTATTTTCTTTACTTTGCACTTATGATAGCCACTAATATATTGCAGAAATCACTAATATATTGCACGACACTGAAAGAGAAAATCTAAAAATAAAACTGTTGAATTGCAAAAAAAAAAACAAAAAAAGATGGAATAACTAATCTCCCAGTCAAGCCCTAGGATTGAGTAAATGAAGAAGAAAGACCTTCCTAAACTCAACAACATGTACTTTAAAAATATCTATCCAACTAGACACACCGTAACACAACTATTGAATTTTCACGATTGATGCGTGCACCTGTCGCTAGAAAATTGCTGTTGATACATTTTAATTGTAAATGGTTCCATGTAGCAGGAGTTTGGATACCAATTTGAGCTAATATACTGCTAATAATCTTATTAATACACACACATATCATCACACCATCTTCCTGATGAAGTAAGCAGATAAACTTTCCTACCTCTATATACATTATTCGCCTCTTCTACACTCATACACATTCTCATTACGATTTCTCTGACTTTTTACGTTTCCTTCTTTCAAAATATCATTCACTTGATCTAACTTTACTTTCCTTGATCTTTCGCTCCCACGCCTTTTTCGACTTCCATTTCCACTACATATTCACATTGACAAACCATCTCAGAGTGCTGTTCTACATCTTAATCAACACATCATCCTTAAGTTCACATTTATCTCTAATCCCTTCATTCTGTCATACTTTGTCATTCCACGTATTCTTCTTAGTGCACGCTACTATCAGTATTTTTCCACATGTACGTTTTACCCCCATATATCAACGTTGGTACTAAAATACTGTGGTGGATTACCCCATTAGCAGATTTTAATACTGCCCGATTCGAGTATTAATATTTTAATGCCTCATTGACCGTGTTTCTTTTCACGGCACGCCGCTCGATATCTCTTCTTAACTATTTTATTATGAGAGAAAAATACTACCGACATAGCAGCATTCCTCAACTTACTCCAATCATTCCCTGTTAATCCATACTTCGCAATTAATTTCCTTTCTCACTTTTCTATCACCATGACTTTGGATTTCGCATTAATCTTACAAAGAAACAACATAAGTCAAATAAACTCATTCTTTTAGAAAGTTTAGAGATTATTATCTGATATAGATTATAATAGCTTCGTCTCATTTAATTTTTATTTTCTTTTAATATTTGCGGGCCTTGCGTTTATCGCCTCTTTCTCAGTATTTATCGCGTTGACTTGGATTAAAGAATGTAAATTAATTTTCTTAAAGCCGGGTTCACGGCAGTAAAACACCGAACATACTAACTAATATGTGAAAGGTTAAAAATTCATGCGTGTGTATAGTCTGTTGCCACTTACACTTAAAAACAATCATGTTGAATTATTATCAACGAAACACATAAATATTTTTGTTGATACCAATTTTATTTGAATCGGTAATAACATATAATCTGAGGAATTATTATTTAACTTTTAAGTTAAATGGATAACCAACATTATTAAATATTTTTTTAATTAAAACCTTCATTTTCGAAGAACTGAAAGTCACCTACAGAACTGTCTCATTGACCACAATCACAAGACTCTCCAAACTGTCTCATTGACTACGATCACAAGTCTCTCCAAACTGTCTCATTGACTACGATCACAAGTCTCTCCAAACTGTCTCATTGACTACGATCACAAGTCTCTCCAAACTGTCTCATTGACTACGATCACAAGCCTCTCCATACTGTCTCATTGACCATAAACACAAGCCTCTCCAAACTGTCTCATTGAACACGATCACAAGCCTCTCCAAACTGTCTCATTGAACACGATCACAAGCCTCTCCAAATTGTCTCATTGAACACGATCACAAGCCTCTCCAAACTGTCTCATTGAACACGATCACAAGCCTCTCCAAACTGTCTCATTGAACACGATCACAAGTCTCTCGAAATTGTCTCATTGAACATGATCACAAGTCTCTACAAACTGTTTCATTGACCACGAACACAATCCTCTCCAAACTGTCTCATTGAACACGATCACAAGCCTCTCCAAACTGTCTCATTGACTACGATCACAAGTCTCTACAAACTGTCTCATTGACTACGATCACAAGTCTCTCCAAACTGTCTCATTGACTACGATCACAAGTCTCTCCAAACTGTCTCATTGACTACGATCACAAGCCTCTCCATACTGTCTCATTGACCATAAACACAAGCCTCTCCAAACTGTCTCATTGAACACGATCACAAGCCTCTCCAAACTGTCTCATTGAACACGATCACAAGCCTCTCCAAATTGTCTCATTGAACACGATAACAAGCCTCTCCAAACTGTCTCATTGAACACGATCACAAGCCTCTCCAAACTGTCTCATTGAACACGATCACAAGTCTCTCGAAATTGTCTCATTGACCACAATCACAAGACTCTCCAAACTGTCTCATTGACTACGATCACAAGTCTCTCCAAACTGTCTCATTGACTACGATCACAAGTCTCTCCAAACTGTCTCATTGACTACGATCACAAGTCTCTCCAAACTGTCTCATTGACTACGATCACAAGCCTCTCCATACTGTCTCATTGACCATAAACACAAGCCTCTCCAAACTGTCTCATTGAACACGATCACAAGCCTCTCCAAACTGTCTCATTGAACACGATCACAAGCCTCTCCAAATTGTCTCATTGAACACGATCACAAGCCTCTCCAAACTGTCTCATTGAACACGATCACAAGCCTCTCCAAACTGTCTCATTGAACACGATCACAAGTCTCTCGAAATTGTCTCATTGAACATGATCACAAGTCTCTACAAACTGTTTCATTGACCACGAACACAATCCTCTCCAAACTGTCTCATTGAACACGATCACAAGCCTCTCCAAACTGTCTCATTGACTACGATCACAAGTCTCTACAAACTGTCTCATTGACCACGAACACAATCCTCTCCAAACTGTCTCATTAAACACGATCAAAAGCCTCTCCAAACTGTCTCATTGAACACGATCACAAGCCTTTCCAAACAGTCTCATTGACCATGGCGTGACGGTGGTGATATTAATTAATTATTAGATTGACCAGAAAGAGTGGTCTTTAAATATTACTGTCTCATTAGATGTACTCGTATTATCGTGCCATTGCCTGTTGATGGGGGCAGAGAGAACAGAGCGCTTATCTTCCTATTGCGGGATGCATTATTCGTCTCCTCCATATCTATACATCTTAGGAAGTGTCAGATAAACTTGCGCTACGCTCGTCATGGACTTGCGTTATACTCAAACAGAGATTGTTTATTGGATTTTCCAAATATTTCTTTACATCGTCGTTTACTGTCCATGCAGTGAGACTCAGGTACCAGTTACAAACCAATAGTAGACTCTCTCCGTCCTTGGCATACTTTAAGAAGTGACTGAAAACAACTCTAAATTTCCAGTAATATAACGTGTTTTATTCCAGATTTTAATTTCCTCTCCACCTTTCCTTCCTTTTCCTTTGATTGATGGTATATCATTTTATATGAAAAAGTATGTTTGGTTCGTCTTTGTGGGGTTTATGAGCGTATGCTCATGTATATGATATGTTCATGAATTTCGTGGGGATGGGTGGCCATTTGAATGTTTTTTGCGACCATGTAACTCGTTTGTTTTAATTTTATCTGGTTGGTTGGTTGAGATTGCCGCTTGACAACAATTCCACCAGATAATTTTGCAGTGAAGCGTCAATAAACATAAGAAAATTTAAAAAAGGATAAAACATTATAAATCGTAGATGTACAGCAGACGATAAAAATGTGTCGCAATGGAAAAGTTTGGCACACTGTTATCTTTACCTATTTCAATAGGGAAGTGATGACTTGTATATTGAAATATCAACAAACATTTACATAATTCCGCCTGGGAGTATCAAACGGAGAATAACAGAGGTCTGCGTAGTCCGTAGTTCTGTCCGTATGGGAGAGTAGACCGGCGCGGCGCGGAGTGGTGCGAGGAGGGTCCGCCAGATCACGGCACAATCTGGTATAGGAATCGGTAAGGAGCGTCCATAAATTATCTTATAAGTCAGGTGACTTGAAACAAAATTAACCTTATAAATAACCGCTGGGGAATACAGTTATAAACGGAGACATTATTTTATTTTTAATTTGATCCTTTATCGATGCGGTTCGAGTCAATTTACATTTATTTCAACTGAAAAAAAGTATTTAACTAGTACCTTTAGAAAAGACGAAAATAATGAATACTGAGTTGTATTTTACTGTTATAAATTTATGCGAAGTCCATAACCTAGATGATACGAGTAAAACGTCTGTTGTCCAGCACAAGGGTTCGATTCTCGTTGGAAACTAGTTTTTTTAATTAAAGATTCTAGTCTTATTTCTGCTTAATACATTTTTCTGGTTGGTTGCAAGAAATTGATACATGTTAATAAGCTCGCCAAGTTGTACTGTATATAACGGATGCATAATAAAATATTTTATTTATGTGTATTCAAGATTTGCTATGCAAAACGGGATTTCGAATATATCTAAGATATTGCTTTTTACTTACAGGTACAACATAATATATGTTAATTACCTTATATGTTTTATCAGGATCACAATCAACATAATAACCTCATATATTTTATCAAGAACAAGGGACATAGTGAAATTCATTCGTACAATTTGGTCCACGTCAACTCGAATCTGTCGTAATCTACCTATAGTAATGCCGGTGTGTGGTGTAGAGTGGGCACCGATTTGCTGAGTTCTTCTTTGTGTATTTGGATATAAAAGTTTGGAAATCTGTTCTCTGCCTATCCAGCAAGGTAGACGGTGTAATGATATGTAACATATGTATATCCGAGTATGCATCTCTTTACCACGTGTTTTTTTATAACTTTCAAATATTAACGTCATTTTAAAAACCAATTTTTATTTTATTGGGATATTTGAAATAAATATAGCCGTGCAAGGAATCACCTTCTGTTCTACATACTAACTTACATGACGAATATCATGGCTAAACACTCAGTCACGCGTGGTATAGATATACTGAACCAACTGAATGATACTGTTGATATATTCTCGGTACCGTCTAGCAGTATGAGAAGAATCCTGGCTAATATTCTTCATAACGAATAAACTAACGCTAGAAGCAGACCCTCTTTGTGTAATAGGAGAAATCCGTGCAAAGTGGATAAAAAAAATCTTTTGATATGGGAAGTCAAAATACAACATAACTTTTAAAGTTTATATTTTAGTTAATATGAAAACTATCAGTTTAATATGTTGTATTCTGTATCAATACGATAAATCAAGTTAAATCAAAAGTTTGATTAAGATGCTCGTAATTGGTTAAATTTATTTTAAAAGCAGTTGTGTCCTGGACAGAAGAATGACGTTCGTAGGGTTAAGAAGGGTTTGTATCCTATTTAATAGTTAGTAACATAGGATAAAAACCCTTCTTAAAGGGTTAAGACCCACTTACTCCCGTTCGTAGGAACGAACGTAATATTTTTTTGATCAAAGCACTTTTTCGAGTCTAGGCATTTAGTACAATAACTTTTCTGATATATAATATAATAAGAACAAACGTATTTTTAAGAAAATTATCGATATTTAATTTTCTATTTTTATTCTAGTTGTAATGATATTTTTCATTGAATAAAATCTTAATTTTGTTTACATAAATTTTTAATTTAAGATTTTAGATAATAATCTGTTGTATAGCAGATATAAAAATTCGTATATATTTTTTATTCGACTCATCATTGCACAAATGTTTGATAAATTATTTCATAGCCCTACGGCAATCTCTTCCAGAAGTTACACATTTTATGCCAATTGCTGGTTGAGAGATTATTAGACAACAATGTTTCAAAATTTTCAGAATAAAAATTACGAATTAAAAGTAGGGAATGAATATATAATAAATTGTATTACTATTAGCTGTAAACAGTAAAATCTAACCGATTTATTGCTGTAGGGCGATCCCTTCCAGCAAACGAAAAATAGGTTAAAGGGGTCTTAAAAGTGAAAACTACACTGGAACTTTTCAAACCTTTTCAGACCTGGCGTCCATTAAAATGGACACAGAGTTTATATACACTTTGTATACAACTTTGTGGTATTTTTTTTTTCTCAACGATAACAAATGAAACGTAAGATACTGTATTATCAACATTAAACTAACATGACATAATATTGAATTTAGCGTAAATAACATATTCACAACTAAGAATACATTTAAAAAAATCTAACAATCAATTCAGATCTGAAGAGTTTAAAATAAATTGGGTACCGACGAGACTCGAACCCGTAACTGCCGGGTTGGAATTCAGACATTTAACCAACTAGACCTCATCGATCGTAAATATAAACGGAGATATATGATACATCTTCTCAGAAATTCGTTTTATATATGGTAAGCGTGATTTTTATATATGGTAAGCCTGATCTTTTAATTCATACTCCAAGGTATTCCACTCTGATCGAATCTCCCCCTCAGACATTCTGTTCTGCCAGGGTTATTTATGAGTGAATCAAAGGTATCTTCTTTTTTTCTTCTTATTTGAATTTTTTTCTATTAATACCATTTGTACTGGATGAGACCGTGTTGATGAATCATCATACTTTTTTTCACATAAATAAATATCAGATTAATGTTAACCATACGTAATTATTGAGTATAACATTTTCTGCTGAAACTCACTTTTATAAAAGGACGATTATTTCATCACTAAACATTACTCGCTAAACTACGGGCTTTTATAAAAGGACGATTGTTTCATCACTAAACATTACTCGCTAAACCATGGGCTTTTATAAAAGGACGATTATTTCATAACTAAATATTACTCGCTAAACTACGGGCTTTTATAAAAAGACGATTGTTTTATCACTAAACATTACTCGCTAAACCCTGGGCTTTTATAAAAGGACGATTATTTCACCACTTAATATTACTTGCTAAACCCCGGGCTTTGATTGGGCAAAATTTAGCTTTGTGTTCATTGACCTTATTTATTTATTTAACACTTTTATTGCAAATACTGTCTGGCGGGTTATTGCCAGGTGGCAATCTCTTCCAGCCAACCGGACAAAAAAAATGAAGTAAGTTACATGGTCGCATAAATCATTCAAATGGCTATCCATCACCACGAAATCCATAAACATATACGCGAGCACATGCCCACAAACCCCACAAAGAAGGACAATCACCCGAACATTATTTTTCATATAAAGTGAGATGTCATCAATCAAAAGGAAATGAAGGGATGGCGGAGAGGAAAGGAAAAGAAAAATCAGGAATGAAACACGTTATTTTACTGACTAGAAATTAAGAGTTTTTTTCAGTCGCTTATTAAAGCATGCCAAGGACGGAGCGAGTCTTATATTGGTTTGTAACTGATTCCAGAGTCTCACTGCATGGACAGTAAAGAACGACGTAGTGAAATAGGAGCGGTGAAATGGAAAGGACAATAAACAATCTCTGAAAAGAAACACAGTTGTTTTAAGAGTTTGATTGTTTAACATATAATACAGAAAAGTAGAATAAAGGAAAGAATAAATTATATTTATGTAATTTTTATGTAAATATTTTTTACTTTTTAGCTATCTTGTGTATCGTTAAAACTTTCATTGGAAGAAATGTAAAAATGAAGAAGCTACTTTAATGAACAACTGTTCCATTACATAAAATATTTTTTTGTAATCTAATGTAAGTTTGAAATACGGATTTGCAATATTTGAGTATGTCATATTTGTTGCTGAATAATATAATTCTGCTTCTTTGCCTGTGGTGTTGTATGCGTGTGTGTAGACTTTTATATTTTTGAAAAAAAAAAAGGGATCACAGGTTATAGGCAAATGTGGATTTAAGTCGGAATATAGATGGACTTCGCTTCACTCGTTCATAATAAATGTGTATGGCATAGTCAGGCGCTTTATAAAATCAAATTTAAATCCCTCAGCCATCTTTTGGCTTCGGTCGTCAGTTTGTTTATATCCTTCATCGCTCCGTGGAACCTGTGTTTAGGGCATTCTCTTATAATGTGGTGTAGGGTCTGAGCCGCAGCACCGCAGTCACAACTTGGGTCATCGATGTAGCCCCATCTGTGGCGCTCGGCTGCATTTCTGCTGCAGTCTGTTCTAACACGGTTCAGTGTTGCCCAGTTTTTGCGGTCCAGCTCAAAGCCGTCGACCCTCTTAGATGGTTCCGCAATTAGGTATTTATTTCTTGTGTCCCCATTTCTACATTCCTCTGTCCAGGTCTGTTCAACCGTGAACTCATTGCTCTCTAAGGCTTGTGCTCTGGCCCAGAATGGTTTTTTTCTATTACTCATTTACAGAAGATGAAGGCCGTATTTCTATATACATGTTATAAGTTCAAGAAAGTAACGTTTAAGTCAGTGAATTGCAAATATGATGATTAGAATAATGTGTGATGCGTTAATACGGAAATACTCTGCTGTCACAAGATCGGAGAGACAGTCCAAATTCAGAAAGAAAATCGATTTTTCTACGCAGATACTGATGACAGCTTGGATTATTCAATACTTCAAATAGGGTTAACAGAACGTGGAGATTTCATCGCTGTTTTATTTTAAGTCTGGTCCGATATTAAAATTGTCTGTTCTATGAAGAACATTATTATTTTGCCTCTACTGTGTAATTCGCAGATTTTGAGTTGTTTCAGTTTTCTTGAGAATATGCTATATGTCTTTGAGAAAGTTAGGCTGATTTTTATCTTTCTTGGCAAATACAGAGTTAAACACATATTTTTAAATCATGTTCTCCCGCAAAAAGTATATTGTATTGTTTCTTATGACTCATTAATCGAAACTCGAAAATGTTTGCAAAAATTACCCAACCCACTTATTCCATTTTCGGGTTTATTTGAAATAAATATGAATCAATGTTGTATGTGAAAAATGTTAAACCAATATAAATGAGTTAAAATTTAAGTTGAACAAAATTGTTCAATAAAATCCCTTAAAAAGTAACTGAATATTTCCTCAATTATCTCAGAACAGATAAAATGTAGGTTGGGTCCTTTTTGTATAAAATCGCCTAAATGATGTCCGCAAGTGTTTTCATAAACAAAACGTAGTTGACCCTAATATAATAACCGGCGAGCGTTCACTCATAGCGGTATTATTGCGACTAGTGACTAAATTATGATATTTTCATTTAGTCACAGCTAAATCAGTAACTGTGATTTTTAACAGTGCGTAGTGTAGAAATAAAGCGAAAATATAGTTATTGGATAATTCGAAATTAAATTTGATGATTTTTTTTCATTTCAAGCTAAAGTTTGCCCATTTCCTAAATATCCAGTCCAATCAAAGCCCGGGGTTTAACGAGTAATATTTAGTGATGAAATAATCGTCCTTTTATAAAAGCCCATGGTTTAGCGAGTAATGTTTAGTGGTGAAATAATCGTTCTTTTATAAAAGCCCAGGGTTTAGCAAGTAATATTTAGTAATGAAATAATCGTCCTTTTATAAAAGCCCATGGTTTAGCGAGTAATGTTTAGTGATTAAATAATCGTTCTTTTATAAAAGCCCAGGGCTTAGCAAGTAATATTAAGTGATGAAATAATACTCCTTTTATAAAAGCCCAAGGTTAGCGAGTAAAATTTAGTGATGAAATAAGCGTCCTTTTATAAAAGTGAGTTTCAACAGAAAATGTTATACTCAATAATTACGTTTGGTTAATATTAATCTGATATTTATTAATGTGAAAAAAAAAGTATGATGATTCATCAACACGGTCTCATCCAGTACAAATGATATTAATAGAAAAAAATGTTAAATGAGAAGAAAAAAAAAAGATACCTTTGATTCACTCATAAATAACCCTCGAACCACGAACATTTGTGCAACCAAATCAAAGTAACTGTGTAATTATATGGGTCAATATAATAAAATGAATTTGAAAAAAGTCATAATTTTAGATAACTTAAAGTTTCAACGTATTAAACTTAAAAAAAATAACAATCGATCTATATGTTAAGTGGAAAGTTCCACGAAGAAAAAAGAAACGAAACATTCATTGGACACGGTCAAGATATAGTGTTTAGTAAATCAAATCTGTCCCGTAAAAGACAATCGTGATATTTATTTAAACATACATATTGTGACGAAACGTCCCTCTTGGGGTGGCCACATAGAACTGATCGCTACACCTTTTTTATCCAGACACATAGGTAACTATCGCGCCTTGTTCACATAACAATTGTGCAGTGGGTGTGGTTTGACGGTTAGCATTAACGATAAGCAAGCGGGCGCCCCAGGTTTGATTCCTAGCAGATTCATATTTAGACTGGTTCTACTCTTATACTATTTTATAACACAATTACTGTAGAACTATGCTGCTTATCATAAATGATTGTAGTGCTATTATATCGCTATATCATCGGATCTATGGGTTTCATCTGTCAAAACTGTGTATTATATTACACTTTCCTTATATAAAGAACACACTGATGAGTTTATTCTATTATAGCAGTTTCTTCTAACCAACCAGAAAAATATTAAAGATACATGAGAAAAAAACCAAACTAAACCTTTTTTATAAAAACTTGGATACCGAGAGGAGTCGAACTGGCAACCCCTTGGTTTGGGAGACAAGCGTCTTATTGAATAGAAAGCTACGAAGTTTATCCACGTATTCCACGACATTGGCAAGATTTTTTTTTAAATAACATTATCTTCTTCCCAGTGTCATGTCAGGTCTCTCCAACGTTGAATATCACTTGAAAGAAGGCCTCTTTGTCCCCGGCAGCCCGAAAAAGATCCTCAACGCTCCTCATACTAGTCCAATCACGTATATTGCGGAGCCAGGAGATTTGCCTCCTGCCAACACCTCTTCGGCCCTCTATTCTGCCTTGGATAATCAGGTGCATTAGTTTGTACTTTGCTCCTCTAAGTACTTGACCCAAATAGGACACCTTTCGGATTTTAATATTAGTCAGCAACTCTCTATCAACTTTGGCTCTTTGAAGAACCCTCGTGTTGCTGACCATATCCATCTAGGGCAGGGCTTCTTAAACTTTTTTCATTCACGACCCCATTTATGATTGCGAGTTTCCTGGCGACCCCATATAAATATAAAAGAAAGATAAATAAATATTTTTTGATGATTTATTTATTAGGTAACAATATACATATACATATGAAAATATATAGTTTTAGAATTCGTTTAGAAACATACAAAAATCTATATTTTTTAAATTAAAAAATTGAAATATTTGACATTAAAATCTCTCGCGACCCCAGAATTTTGCTACGCGACCCCATTTTGGGTCGCGACCCATAGTTTAAGAAGGCCTGATCTAGGGTATCCGTAACATTCTCCGATGCATCCACATTTCGAATGCTTCCAGTTGGTTCATACTACCAACTTTGTGGATCCATGATTCCATTCCATGCAACAACACTGACCAAACGTAGCATTTGACTAGCCGTTGTCGAAATTTCAAGGTTAGATTATCATCGTCGAATACGCTTCTCAAATAACATTATAAAAGTTTTAGATATAAGTTCTCTCAGCTAATCCATTATAGCTTGATACAGATTGACTATGAGAATGTAACTAGAACATTCGAATTAACAAATTTCGTAGCTAGGTTTAAGTATAAACAATGAAAGGGTGTCAGGGTGGGCGGAGCAATATAATAGGTTGGAAATAAACTACATCCTTCGCGACTGATTTTAGATTAGACCACTTCATTAGGGGTAAAAATACCTATTTATTTGGACGGGAAAGGGGGAAACGGGGAAAATATAGGGGAAAAAGGGGAAACTCACACCTATTCGTGTAGTGATCGGCCGATTTATACTGCGGTGCTTGATGCTGCTAAGGGGGTATTTCGTTTAACCCCGCCGTGGTCGGCACGCAGCCTTGAATGACGAAGCACCATAAATCTACTGCATGCAAATTTGATCCTTCGTGCTCGAGTTCGCCGCTTTTTTTTTTCTTCAATCATTGTAATTTATGGAATTTGTTAACCCAAATAATCCCAATAATGTTTACAAATCCGCACCGTATACATTATTTATAATATTGTGACAACGGAAATTTTGCAATTATCGTTGCCGAATTTATAGCGTTATTTAAAATAATTCGCGATATTTCGTAATCAGAATTAATACAGTTTGTGTCGATTCAGAAAGTGGGAGAAAGTATCTTCCAATTATACAATATTTGGCTTTCTTTTACACACATACCATCACGCCATCTCCCTATCGGATTAGGCAGAGAATACATAGCGCCAGCCTTTCCTTTCCGATACACGTCCTTTGCCTATTCTACATCCACACAACTCCTACGATTTCTCTGACATTCTACGTTTCTTTCTTTTACAAAATATCATTTACGAGATTCAATCATACTCTTTTTAGTCCTCCTCTCTTACGCCTTTCACTCACACTATATATTTATTATCCCTTCATTAATTCGTTCTACATGCACAAACCAATTCATCGTGATCTTCTTCATCTTACTCAATACATCAGCCTTATCATTTCAGGTTTGTCTCTAATCCCCTCTTTTCGTATTTTGTTACACGCTGTAGTTATTAGATTATTTATTTCGTATAGACGAGTATTATTTAAAGCAAAGGAATCCTACCAGACTATCTATATTTAGCAAACATCATGGCTGGAAAATAACATAATGATAGCTATGATGGTGGCCAACCTCCAGTTGGAGACGGCACTTTGAGAAAAATATCATATATACAGGATAAACCCGATTATATCCAAAGTTTAAATATACAACGTACACCAATCAAATAAGAAATAATTGTTTAACCTCAATAATTACTCCTTAACCTTTCCTTCCCTGTGTTGGGTATCTTCTACACGTTGCTTCTAATAACCATCAATATCTCTATAAATATAATAAATACAAGGTAAAGATTTTAGGTATTCCTCCATAATATATTTACGCATTGATTTAAAAAATAATATTAATAATAATCAGAATTTATCGACTACATCGTAGGTGTTTTGTAAAGATCGAACACAAATTCGCATTTAAACGCTGCGAGTGCCTCGTCTTGACGATAGGTGAAGAGTATGCGGAAAGCGCGACACTATATTCGCATCTCACTCTTGCATACTCCACTGAATTGCGAGGAGCTCAATTGTCTCAATCGTCGCAAGCATAAGCCACGCCGGAGTACCGCTCCGCGCCGCAGTAGATTCTGGACTTGCAAATAGATTAGACCTACGCCCGTTCCGTGAGCGTTGCCAGATGGTTTTTTTAATGTTTTCAGCAAATAAATCTCAATTATTATAATTTTTAACTTAAATTATAATTAATTAAGGGGATTATCTATGAATGTTCTTATTTTTCCGATTTAAAATCGTTAATTTTTGATCGCGTACTCACTACCCAACACCGGAGCGCGCGATTCAATTTTAGCACCGTAAGGGAAGGGTTAAGAAAGATCAACATGCTTTTTTAATAGTATTTTTTTCAATATTAATGATGTTAATACAAGTTATCCTATTCAATAGATACAGCCCGGAAAATAAAGACAAGTTAGGTCTACTTATTGCCAGCAGTGGCGGCTGGTCTGGAGGCACGCTGGTGCGCTGAACCAGAGAAATAATTCGGAATAATCAAATAATATATTCGCAAATATGACTTCCAATAATATTAAATATTAGTATAGATTAAATATATATAAGAATACTGACAAATAGTACAAGTATTTTTATTTAAGTGAAAATTAAAACAAATTAAAGTAAAATTTTAAAAAATATTCCTTCAATTTGACCGGCCAAGTTTGCCGATACTACCAGAGCGATCTCAAATACGCACCGGACGGTAACGCAGATTCATATAGCGCAGACAGGGACATACAGTAAACCGTGAGAAAGCGATATTTTATATTCGTTCAGCGTCTCGAGGTGCGTTGGGGCTCAGCGCACCAGCGCACTTCGGGGCCAGCCACCGCTGATTGCCAGCCACAAATCAATATTTCTATATCTCAAATAGTTGTCAGATTTTTCCCCAATAATACTATATTTGGATTAGATGTGTCTCCCGCCAGCAATCATAAGACATAAGTAGAGACTAATATCTTCACATCCCTCCTCACGCTTAGAAAGTAGTATCCCAACATACCCTGAAGAAAACTTATTTAATATAACCACGGATAGAAATCGAATTTGGTAGAAATCCGCAAGTAGAGGTATGGCCAAAAAAATTATGTCTTTAATTAGTTATCGTTAAAATAAGTTCATATAAATACAATATCACGCCTTTTCAGAGGACATTTACCTGGTTGAACATAAGAAGTCGAAGTCAAGTGCATCTATTGTAATTTCTGTATTACATCTTCAACTGTGTCATCACTCTTTCATAAACGGTAGAAAAAAATGAGATGTAATATGGTTTAAAAGTAAAACCAGTCCAATAGTGAATCGAATGCCAAACGCAAGACCACGACCAGTTACTTATTTGCAATAGTGCGATTCAGAATAATGAATATTTTTTTGAGGTTACGCATTATCTCGAAACAAAACAAAACCTTTGCGACCTTCGGCTGTCAAATATTGAGAAATTACTTACTTCATCCACTTTCGCCAAACATATTGGTTTTGTGAGAAAGTTTTGATGTGGGTGGCACGCGTAGACATGTGTAATGAACAAAGTGAAACATAGGGTTTCATTTTCAAAAAACAATAATTATTATTGTTCTCGTTCGAGACAAAACACTTAAATATGTTTGAAAATTTTACTAAGTGTTATTTATGACCTGGACTTTAATGGGTAAAGTTTTTAAAGACAGTTATTTAAAGGGTATAAACAACAAAAGAATGCATTTTGAGAAATAATGGTATTTGCAAATTTTTACAACGGTTATATATTTTGAGGATCAAAAGAAACATATATGTTTTTATTTAAGAAAAACTTATGTTATGTACATATGATACAATCCAACTAGCGAATAAACCAAATGATATCAATCAACTTATTGCAATAATGGAAAAAGTCAGTAACGACATTAGAATCAAAATTAAGGTCAAAATGGTGATTGTCATGCATTCAAAACAATAAAAAAAGCGAAAGTAATACTCATTAATTATTGTGAGACCATTAATAGATATATGTGTTGGTTCTGTGATATGTATTTATTTATTTGGACACTTTATTGTAAAGTTTACACATGACTAGTTTAAAATTTGTTTGATCAAACACTGTTTGTTACACTTTTTGTAACGGTATAACCCTACCGGTTTCAAGGCTTTCACCTCATCATCAGGGGAGCAGAAACAAGTCTTGTTTGTGGTCCCCTGATGATGAGGTGAACACCTTGAAAACGGTAGGGTTATACCGTAACAAAAAGCGGAATAAACAGTGTTTGATAAAACTAATTACAAAATCTTTAAACCTCCACAATGTTATTGCCTTAACTATGTATAAATAATACAGGACTAGTTTATTGTCCTATGGCAATCTTTTTCAATCAACCGGACAAAAGTTACGTAGAATTAACGTTACAATCTTATTTAAAAAAAAACATGAATAGTTAAGTCAATTACCTACATCAAATGAAAAAAAAACAGCAAAACAAAATATTTTTTAATGTTACCAAAGACTAGGAAATAATAAGAGAATATGATTTTTTTGGTACACATTTAATACGTGAAAAGAGATATTACCTATATTTCATTCCGGTTAGGAGATAATTTAGAAATCCCTCAGATACGAGTAATTTATTTTTTAATTGCTTCAAGATAACTCTATTAACAAAGTATTTCTTTTTCTTCAAAAATCTTTGATATCTGCTATGTCGAAAGTTGACCTGCCTGTTCTTTCCGTAAAACTATTAAGTGTGTCAATTTACTTAATGTATGGTTAGCAAATAGGTAAATGAATTCTAACAAAAAACAAAAGTGAGACTATAATCGCTAAGATTATCCAAATATTTTATACATTTGCCAAAAAATGCGCATACGTTGACCCGAATTTGTCAAATAAACCGACAACAATAGATTCATTTCAATGGTTCTTGCGAAATGTTTTTGGCAGTCGAGAGTTTCTTTTAATTCATTGCAACATATTTTCTTTATTTTATTTACAACTAGAAAAAATAATTCTAAATCTATTTCGCAGTTTAAAAACGTTAAAAAATGCAATATTTCAATGGCACGTGAAGACAATAATATTTTCTTAGTATTTCGTATGTTCATCGAGAAAAAATCACGTGACTTAGAAGGTTAAATGTTTGAATTCAATTTCGAGGTTTTCGGGTTTGACTCCCGATGGTGACAAAAAAAGAGGCTCAGTCTAGTTTGAAAGAAATTTTATGGTAGGAAAAATATATATGGTAGGAAAACCACAAATAAACTATCGATGATCTTCCGATATATAGTGTTGTGTAATGTTCATATATAGTACATTTTGGTAAGACCTTCCAAAAAATATTATCTTCCAGCGCTTCCTAATGCTACAAACGTTACCCAAATCTCGGGCACTAAGATGAAAACAATCCCACGCCACAGTACCAGCAACTACAAAAGTTCTATGTATTCGTGGAATAAGTCTAATTCGAGCTGCATTTTATCAAACTTAATTTTTTTAATGGCCAAGTGAGTGAAAAATTAACTAGAACTTTTTTGGTCACCGTGAACAATCGAATCCAAAATTTCTAGATGGAAATAAATTATTCTACCTCGAGGCCAAAGATAATGTTTTGATGTGTTCCACAAACATTTGAACGTCTACAAATTATACTAAAAATATTAAGCAAATGTAAATAGAAATGATTAGAATTATGATAAACAGGAGAGTATCTATGACGAGATGTAAATGGAATGTAGACAAGGTGAGAGTTATATTCGTGGATAGAAAGAGCAATGCATTGATAGAAAGTTAGAACGATATAAAACAAATGGCGTTGGTATTATGTAAATAGAAAATGATTTCAAATAAGTTAACCCCATACCTGAACTATATTTCAAAAAATCAAAATGTATCACAAGAATATATAAAAAAACAATAGAACTCGATTCAAGACGTAATATTTTAATCTTCGCGTTAACCACAAGATCTTGTTCCTCTATTAATATATTTATTAAAGCAAGAAAGACATTTTACATTTAAAACTATCGACATTTATTTTCAGTGAAACCACAAGCTGGTAAAATATTTAGACTTCTTACGGTGTAACTGCGGACTGCCGTTTTACAAAAATAAATATAAAACGATTAATGGATATACAGTAGACTTTAAATTATTCGAGGTTCCATTAATCGGGTTATGGATTAATCGGGGCATTAAAAAATCGATTTTTTTTTACAATATTTTAAGTAATGTTTCGGAATGTTATAAAATATTCGGCGTATTTTACTACCCCGATTAAGGCGACCCCGAATGATCAAAAGTCTACTATAGTATTTTGTGTTATAGTGACCTAGTTGGTAAAATGCTAAAGTCCCACCTGGGAGTTTCGGTATTGATTTCAATTGTATTCGAAAAAAAATGATCAACAAAAGTATCCAATATACTCGTACAAAGTATTTTTTTTTAGCTTATTAAAAATTTTGCATTAGTTCATAACGTGCCAAAATATCAAGCTCATATAAAGTGGCGATATACTCGTACATACCATATACATATACCATCACGTTATTTCTTTGAGGTAGGCAGAGAGGACAGAACGTCACTCTTTCATATCTCATCACACATTATAATACAACTCCTACGATTTCTCTGACTTTATAGGCTACCTTTTAAAATATCATTCGAACGATTCAAATATGATACCCTTGGTTTTCCTCTACAAGCCTTCTGCACTTGCATTTTCCATATATATTTGTTTTATTGGTCTTTCTACATTCATTCGTTCAACATGCCCAAACAATCTCAAAGTGGTCTTCTTCATCTTACTCAGCACATCAGTCTTAAGTACACATTCATTCTTAATCTCTTAATTCGACCCATGTATTCTTTTCAAAGCAATTTCAACAGAGTTTATTTAGTGGCAATATGTTTGCTTAAACATATCATAGACGGTGTAACGAGAACGTGGGTTAAATCCTTTTAAATTTATATTCTAAATTTAATTACTACACATATTAAATGTAACATTATTTTAGTTTTAATTATACATAAATACAATTGGATATGTATAAGCAAAAATATCTAAATAATATATCAGTATTGTACTGTATTACTCTTTCGTTGTATACAGTACAACTTGGCGGGATTATTGTCATGTGACAATATATTCCAACCGACCAGAAACATGAGTCTATACATAGTTCTTAAGTGAAAACCAGACTGGAATCCTTTTTTTTAAATCTGGGTTTCAACGGGAATCGATCCCGCTACCTCCATATTGAGAGACAAGCGTCTTGTCAATTGTTTTTTAAGTTTATTTTAAATATCGAATAAATCCTATATGTACGAGTATATCCAAAAATATCAAGAAGTAATTATTTTATAGTTAGATTCAGTATTGTAAAAAATATTTATTTAAATGTTGCAAAACAGGTAAATGTAACATAAGTAAGATTATTTAAATACACAAGATTCATTATTGAAAACGTTTTTCGATACAAGTTTATCTTATAAAGTGATTATATGTTATTTGAATATCGCAAAACAGGTAAATGGAGGTGAGGCAATTTTCATTAGTTAGATTTAGTATTGAAAATTTCATTCAATGCAAGCTCATCTTATAAAGTGATGATGTGTTATTTAAAAATCGCAAAACAGTCAAATGCAGGTAATGTAATTTTCATTAGTTAGATTCAGTGTTTAAAAATTTATTCTAAGTATACAAGTTCATCTTATAAAGTGATAATATGTTATTTAAATATCGCAAAACAGGCAAATGTAAGTTAGGCTACTTTCATAAGTAACATAACTTACTTTTGCTTGTTTTGCGAAATTTAAATAACATAAGTAAGATTATTTTAATAAGCAAGATTCATTATTGAAAACGTTATTCGATACAAGCTTATCTTATAAAGTGATTATATGTTATTTAAATATCGCAAAACAGGTATACGGAGGTGATACAATTTTCATCAGTTAGATTTAGTATTGAAAATTTCATTCAATGCAAGCTCATCTTATAAAGTGATTATGTGTTATTTAAATATCGCAAAACAGGCAAATGCAGGTAAGGCAATTTTCATTAGTTAGATTCAGTATTGAAAAAAATATTCTATACAAGATTATCTTATAAAGTGATAATATGTTATTTAAGTATCGCAAAACGAGCAAACGTAGGTTATGTATAATAATTTTCATTAGTTAGATTCAGTATTGAAAAATTTATTCTAAGTATACAAGTTCATGTTATAAAGTGATAATATGTTATTTAAATATCGCAAAACAGGCAAATGTAAGTTAGGTTACTTTCATTAGTTAGATTCAGTATTGAAAAATTTATTCCTTACAAACTCAACGTGTTATTTAAATATTGCAAAACATGCAAATGTAGGTTAGGTAATTTTCATTAGTTAGATTCAGTATTGGAAAAATTATTCTATACAAGCTTATTTTATAAAGTGATAATATGTTATTTAAATATCGCAAAACAGGCAAATGTAGGTTAGGTAATTTTTCCCGTTCAATTTAAATATTCGTGTCCATAGACATGTTTAGACACTAATGATAAGGATTTACATACATAATAAAGTTGACCAAGTATTACATTTTTTGTCATTTTTATTTTTTACTCACTTTGCATACTTAACGTTGCTACGCAGGAATTCGCTAAAAGTTGGCGGTTGGTAGATATTACAGAAGGTGACCTCGTAGTTACCTTGATGAATTATCGTGTGTGTTTGTGAACTGTGATTTATTGTTGTGCGAGATGGAAAAGTATATTGAAATGATTTTTTGCCGACTTAACTACGTTAGGTCATAATATTAAAGAAAAATGTTATGATAGTTTTTACCATTACATAATTTAAATAATTCATTAAACAATTAATCCACGTTATGACTTCACCCCAGTTTTTTAAGCATTGACATTTTGAGTTCATGGACAGTCACTTAAAAGAGAAACAATTTCTATAAAAATAATATCTGTGGTTCTAAATAAAAGGGGCAGGTTTAAATTATTTTTTTAAATAATAGATATAATATTAAATATAAAGATGATTTGTGCCAAATAATTATATAAAAATAATTTTGGTTAAGTATTTATTTTATTTATTTAACCCTTTATCGGTTTATTGCTAGGCAGCAATCTCTTCCAGCCAACCAGACAAAATTAAATGTAGCAAGTTACGTGGTCGCATAAATCATTCAAATTAATATACTGTCCATCCCCACGAAATCTATTAACATATACGTGATCACATGCCCACGAACCTCACAAAGACGGACAATCACCCGAACAATCTTTTTCATATAAGTGAGATATCATCAATCAAAAGAAAAGGAAGGGATGGTGTAGAGGAAAAGAAAAAAAAAATTTACCGACTAGAAATTAAGAGTTTTTTCAGTCGCTTCTTAAAGCATGCGAAGGACGGAGCGAGTCTTATATTGGTTTGTAACTGATTCCAGAGTCTCACTGCATGAACAGTGAGCTCACTGCAATGTTATAATTGCTGGTAAAATAACTTTAAATGTATTTATAAAATTTGTTGTAACTAATGAGCATTATTTAACGTTTCGTTTTTTAACGTAAGAGGCGCGCTGCACCATTTCGGTGTTGGGCCGCGGAGAACCTAGTTTTGGAAATATTCATTTTGTGGTACCAGATTTTAGATTGAGTAGTTTGTTGTATCCTACAGTGTACCTATTAAACCACAGAGTAGCAGCAAACATTTCTTCATGCAATCCGATATAAGAGAAGTATTGAGATATAATTGATAATAACATAAATATAATTTCTTTTCTGCAAAAAATACGCTATGAAAAATTAAAAACAACCGAGAAAGTTAAACTAGTAACATATTAGTGATTTTTGACATCCTTTTTTGTATTCCTATTTCTCTTATATTCTTTGGTTGAAAATATCTTTTATTAAATTGAAATTATCAAAATAAATTACAAAATACAATTTGGATTATAAATACAGTTTACGTCACAGTGACTTACAGAAATGTATGGCAAGAGAGGTTATGTTTTGACGGGATGTCGCACCGCATTTCTGTCGAGTTATTCCAACGCCACTAAAACTATCCAGATATTTAATTATCTAAGAATTTTCGGATCGAAACCGAAAATAAAACAGAAATAATAATACTGAATGAATTTCTAAATGAAATATTCGGATGCAAGACGTCGTGTGATATTTTTCAACAGTCATATATAATTCATATAAAAATTCTGAAGACAATTTGAGATCAGGTCCATAAGAAATAAATCCAAATAGTTGAATTTTCAAAATATTGTTTATTATTTATTTATATGATACGCCTTATGTGACCCAGCTGGAAAGACGGTTTTCTTAAAACTCGAGGGTTGTGGGTTCAAGTCCCGTTGATACCCGATTGGTTTTCATATGTTGTCTCTTTATCATCTTTCTGGTTGATTGAAAAAGATTGCAACATGACAATAAATCTGCCAATTTGTACTTTATACAGTGAAAGTGAAATACAATACGCTACATACGGTTACTTTGATAATTTTGATCACCAAGAGAATTTAACAGTACCGATATCCTTCGAAACTTATATATTTATCTAATTAGAACCAAATTAGAATATGCATCTACAGTTTGGGCTCCTCATCAGCTCAAATATAGAAAATAATATAGAACAAATAAAAAAAATCCTCAGATATCTATGGTACAGAACAAAGAGCGATTATCCAAAATATGCTCACCATGTCGAACTTCTCACGGTGTGTAACTATAGAAGCCTCGAAACAAGGATAGCACGAATCCATTGCGATATTCCTACTTAAGGTTTTTCAAGGTTGCTTTAACTGTCCCGCGTTTCTAGAAGCACTAAGTTTATATGTACCTAATAAATATAGCCGTGCAAGGAATCGCCCTCTGTTCTACATACCAACTTACAGGACGAATATCATGGCTAAACACTCAGTCACGCGTGGTATAGATATATTGAACCAACTGAATGACACTGTTGATATATTCTCGGTAGGGTCTAGCAGTATGAGAAGAATCCTGGCTGATATACATATATAATCCTGGCGGATAACAAAAATGTACAGAATCACAAAACATATATCATCAATACCGAGTAAAACACAGCATCCATAAATTAAAAATAAGATGTAAGGTTGTTGACGGGGGGGGGGGGGGGGGAGAAAGGATTCGATAGTAAACATGTATGAGGTGTATAGTACTTTGCGGGCTTATTGCTATGTAAAATTCTCTTCCAGCCACCCAGAAAGGTGCTGAGGAGGCCTTAAGTGAAAACCAGACTGAAATCCTTTTAAAAAAACTCTGGGTTCCAACGGGAAATAAACCCGTAACCCCCGGGTTGGAAGACAAACCTCTTACCAACTTGGCCATGAAGGTAGTCAAGTATTTCTCATTCATTTTCTCTCTCTTATTTTTCCTCTTCTTTCCTAGTTTTAAGTAAATTTGAAATAATTTGTTTTGCTTACTATTTTGTGTTCATTTACTTATCTTCTGTGTTTTATTTACTTCGTAATTATTTTCTATTTTAACACCTAAGAATCACCCAGCAAATGTCACAAACGGCGTTATTATTGTCTGGTTGGTCATAAGAAATTATCTTACGACAGTAAACCCGCCGATTATATATTGTACTATAAAATTTCACTATGGTACCAAAATTGTACATTCTATAAATAATAATAAATATAACATTTTTATAGCGCCGTTTAGACAGCAAACTGCTTTATTTCATTTCGTATTCCCAATAGATCCACAAGACAGTTCAATCCATTTTATACCGAAAATTGCTATACTAATATAATTATAAAATTAACTCCTCTATAATTCGTATGCAAGGACTTGGAAATGAGTTTTGCAACAATTTAGATATTTTTAATATAAGTATATACAGTATTCGCCAAAATATCACAACAATATTTAGAAATAGCTACTGACTTTGTGCTCTCCTTTATTAATATAAATTACCTAGTATATACAAAACATTAAGGACAATACTTTGCCTCTGGAGTTGAGTAACCCTGCATCAACATGTGAAAGGTTTCGATTCTGCAAAGCAACTTGCATCTCGTTCTACAAGTGAGCCCATGTGTTTTCCATATCTCAATATCTATCCATAAAATTCCCAAAAAACCCAATTTTTGTTCTATGTAAGCGTTGTTCCACTTAAAACAAATCTAAGTTCTTAACCACTATAAAATAATTTTTCGACAATTACGTAAGTCTGCTTGGTGAAGTTTGGTAATATTTTGTGGTATGCATACATATATTAAACTTAAATATATATGTTAATATTTAATGATTTTAAACAATGACTGTAATATATTATGTTATTACTACTGCTTTGTATCTCCATTTTAGTTAAATATAGAGTTTTGTATTTTTTGTCAATAATTTTAAGTACTTGTACAACTTGTCATATATTCATTTGCATATAAAAGACACTGTTGTGTCGTTAATAAAATAAAATAAAATAACTTGGGACTTGAAACCGCTATTATTGATAAACTAAAATATTATAAAATAAATATTTATACGTTGAGTGTAAGGATTGGAAGGTAGTGGGTGTGGCCATCAGATGTTACTTGATTTTAAAATATAACATAACATTTTCTATTATAAGTAAGGCAGTAAATTGAGAAAAGCTGACACACGCTTGCGTGTAGACATTTCCCAGCGTCCGAGAGAATCCACCCAATGACAACTCGATGACAGGACTCAGGCCAACAGCACGCTGGCTCTTGGCTGTTAATCAAGCCAGCATCCAGCGCTGGTGAGTCCCCGTGTTCTTGTCTCAGCTGAGACTGACGTACACCAGCCGTAACAATCATCTTCATGTTCATGCGTCACTTATTTTTAGCACACATATTAGCATTTATGCGATTATGAGGAACAAAGTTTGCCCATCTGTCATACTTGTGTATTTAATGTTGATAATTTTGATTCTAAAACACATATAATTACACACCACTACAGTGTATCCCTGTTTGAGTATACAGAGAAGATTTTCAGATTTTTTATCCCAAAACGTATTCTGTTATAAAAAAAAGTGTAAAATTCTGTTATAAAAAACTTAACCTAACGTTCTCTACATATTTATTTATATATTTTCTTTTATATGACAATGAAATTCCGTTGGAACCCGGATTTTTTAAATGAAGTTTAGTCTGGTTTCACTTAAGACCTCTTCAACATCTTTTTGGTTGGTTGGAAGAGATATCCACATGGCAATAAGCCCACCAGGTTGTACTGTATCCAACGGAAGTGTTATGCAGTACATACTATGTTGCTAACAATAAACCTGTATTTATCTATTAGCATACATCAGAAGGAAAACCATTTTGTGGATGAAAATAGAATGGTTAGTTAGAAGAAATTGCTGCTTAGCAATAAGCCCGTTAGATGTATTATAGATAACCATGTACACAAAATAATAAATAATGGCTCTAGCATCAGATTGTAAACAAATCATGTTACAGTATACTGAAAACATAACTAAAGTGTAATACATTACAATACAATAATAAAAAAGCAATAGTTTCAAGATATACAAGTACCTACAGTCTGTTTGACAAGAACGTGTATGGCGAAACCCGCAAAACTATTTGGGGTGATATATTAAAAAAAATACACACATATGTAAATGGATTTTGAGGAAATTTTTTGGTTTTAAAGACGGTTGCACTTTTGCTGATTATAAAATAGTATCACCTGACGAGTTTATTGTGATATGACAATCTCTTCTAGCCAACCAGAAATAAGTTAAAGAAACCTTGAGAGAAAATCCCACTGAAACCCATCTTTTTCAAATTCGGTATTAGCGAGAATCAAAACCGCAAATTACGGGTTGGAAGACAGGTATTTTACCAAATAAACCATGGAAGTTGGTCATATTTCTGAATGGCTGGAAGATATTGCTACATCACAATTAATTTGTTAGGTTGTAATATATACAACGAAATTGTAATATAATATAATACTTTGTTGTGTATGGTATAGAGCGGATATTAAATTTTAAGTCAGCTGAGAGATAGATTAGGCATAGATGTTGTGGTGGTATAAACGCGCCTTAAGACAGTTGAGTTATGCTAATATATCTGGTTCGGAGTGGGAGGGGATGCCATCACATACCATCACGCCGTCTTTTTACTGTCTAATTTGACACGGCTGTCGATATAGCTGACAAGACAATTATTGAAAAAAAAAAACTCGAAGCGTTTTGCGTAGGTCGCTTTTGTTGTAATATTCAGTTAAGTTTAAATAAATTAAGACGTATTACAAGTAAATAGTTTTTTGTTTTTCAACATGTGTTATGTTGTCGCGAAAATAATGTGGATACCCGTGGCCTAATTGGTAAGACGTTGTCTTCCAACAGGAGGGTTTGGATTTGTTTTCGTATAGTATTAAAAAAAGTTGCAGTTTGGGTTCGAATTAGTCAGCGAGATTGTTATAACCTCTCAAAGTGCAGTAGTATTACAAATACATATGAAAATCAACAGTGAATTACGTGTTTTAGGTTCAATTAATGAGACAGAAGACAATACTGTTTCCCAATAATGTCTCCTGCCTTAGCTCTTAAACATGTCTGCATCACGAATGTACATTAAAATTCAAAGGATAATTTAATATAGCGCCATATAGTGAGCAAACTCTCCTTAAATTAGCTCTTACTTGGGACTCTAACCTATTATTATTAAAAAATCACGCAGGTATAGCAGCGCCCTAGCGAATCATATTTTTTGTCAATTAAATACACTTTCTTTATATACAGTACAATCTTATGAAATTATTGCCATGTGACATTTTTTTCCATCACACAGAATTATGTTTATGAGGCATTATGTGAAAGCGAGACTAAAAACCTTTTTTGCTTTTTATAAATATCTGGGTTCCAGCGAGAATCAAACCAGCAATCTCCAGGTTAGAAAACAAGCGTCTTACAAACTAGACCACGGAGGTTGTCAGATATTTTGAGGATTATCATAGAAGTAAATTATTGAATTTATTAGCGTGTTTTATTAAACAACTACTGCTATTGATACAAATGATCTTTATGTTCAAATCCACGTAGGACTCAAATACGAGTATATTATGCTTTTACTGAGTATTTTGTAAATTAGCTAAAAAAAATCGAGAAATTACGTTGGCTTTATAAGTTTATCGTATAGAACAATGGTTCACAAACTATGATCCGTGGCCCCTCGGGGGTTCGTGAACTTTTTCTAAAATTATAACAATAATACAATAAAATATCTTCTCTCTTCTCGAAGGTTCGATGAATGAGACAGAAAATAATGTCTCCCGGTCATATTCTTCAATACATCTGACTCATCAATTCAGATAAATTGAAAGATACCGTACGAATTAATGATGAGTAATTTGATATATAGTATATCATATGTTATTGATCATTGCCATATTCCGGTAGCAAAAAGTTCTGTCAAACTTTCTGAATTAATTGTCAGGCTTATGAGCTTTTTACATACATATGATATACAAGTATACCATCAATCAATTTCCTTGTTGGGGTAGGCAGAGGGGATAGAGTGCCAGACTAACCTATCTTAACACACATGCTTACTTTAATTTTCATTAATACATCTTCTCATACAACTTTTACAATTTCTCTGACTTTCAAAGTTTCCTTCTTAAAATATGATTCACTTGATCTAATCACGCTTTCTTCAACCTACATTTAGATTTAATTTACTGATCTTCTTTCATTCATTCGTTCCCCATGTCCAAACTATTTCAGCTTACTCTTTTCAAGTTACTCAACACACCAACCGTAAGTTCACATAATATATCCCTAATCCCTTCATTATGTATTATATCATACATTGTAACCTATTGTGTTGTTCTCAATACACCCATTTCAAAAGCATTTATTCGAATCATATCAGTCTTTTCCACGTCCATATTTCATTCCCATACATCCAAGTTGGCAACAAAATACTCTTAGCATATTTTGATACTGTCCGGTTCAGTATATTTGCTTTTTGTCTCTCATTGATTTTGTTTCCTATCGCTTTACACGTCAGCAGCGGCGGCCGGTCTAGAGGTGCGCTGAACCGGGTAAATAATTCACAATAATTAGATTATATGTTCGAAAACATGACTTCCAAAAATGTTAAATATAAAAAATACGAGTATTTTTATTTAAGTGAAAATAAAAATTAAAAATTTCCTTTCAAATTGACCGGCCAAGTTTGCCAATACTACCGGAGCGATCTTCAATACGCACCGGACGGAAACGCAAATTCATATAGGGCAGACAAAGACATGCAGTAAACCGTGAGATAGCGATATTTCATATTCGCTCAGCGTCTCGAGGTGCGTTTGTGCTCAGCGCACCAGCGCACCTCGGGACCGGCCGCCGCTGCCCGTCATTCAATATCCATCTTCCATCATCTGAAAAAATACTAGCCTAACGTCAGAATTTCCCAACTTGCTATTTTTTTTCATTATTCGCCCATATGTCATATTTACTTTTTTTTTTCATACGTTTTTACACTATCACACCATGGGCTGCTTTTTATTAATGCTAAAATAAAACATAAAAATTTTTTTGCGATATTATGATAAATAAGTCATTTATCCTTAATTAAATGTATTTTCCACCTTCATTGTGAATATAATCCACTCGTTTAAAAAGTGTTCTCAGTGTCGCGTCTTGACTAATCGAAAAGCGATGTCAAGTCAGAACTGTGCATATCCACTGATATCACGTCCGACATAAAAGTGTTGAAAATACCGAGGCATTTATATTTTATTTATTTTTTGTTCTAATTTCGACATCACTTCCTCTCTCTCCCACTCGATTACCCGCCCATCTCCTGTCACACACATGCGCGGTGGCTCATATTGCGCCAATCACTGACGAGGGCTGTCACGTTTGCCATCTTAATTTCATCATCTTTTTGTGTCTGGATATAATTTTGGCATAAGAGGAAAACACATACGAGTACCTATATTAAACCGAAGATTTTAAGACCATCATTTCTTCTTTTAATACCACGTTTATGCAATGTATGTATATATAAGGTATATATTTTTATTTATTTACTCATGACAAGAAATATACATAATTTGCTAAAAAAACAACAGGTAATTTAATTTGGACATACAATTTTAATGGATCTGGGTTTGTTGCCTTTCATTTGTCGTGTCTCCAGTAAACTAGGCTTCTGCCTGTATCTCACTGAGGATTAGACACATAATATGCCTATTTAGTAAAATATTTTTCTTTGGTTTATGAATGATGTTGATTTTTAATTTAAAAAATCAATTTAATGGGAAAATATAAATTTTAGGTCGCTAATGGGATATGTCAATTGCATGTTTTAAATATGTGTCTAAGAGATGTTCTTTAGGAGAGGAGTGGAAGCTAGAGGTCGATTTTATCATCATCGAGTCTCGATTCTATAGAATTGTTTTTTGCCGTTGCTGCTCGTGAGGTCTGCTTCTAAATGTTAGGGATATGGGTGGCGTGTGCAGCTTTAGGAAGTACTTGTACACAACCTTTTTTGGGGGATACAGGACGAACAAAGCGTTTAATTGTGATTTTTAATTGGGAAAATATACACTTTAGGCCGCTAATGGGGTATGTCAATTGCATGTTTTAAAATATGTGTCTACGAGATGTTCCTTAGGAGAGGAGTGGAAGCTAGGGGTCGTTTTTATCTTCGTCCAATAAATTTTCTGTTCCGTCTCGATTCTATAGAATCGTTTTTTTTGCAGTTGCTGCTCGTGTGGCGTGAAAGGTCTGCTTCTAAATGTTAGATATATGGGTGGCGTGTGCAGCTTTAGGAAGTACATGAACACAACCATTTTGGGGGATATATGGTAAGGCGACGAAAGCGTTTCATTGTGATTTTTAAACTATAAAACAGCAAGTTTGATGTTAGAAAATTGACTGCTATGCATTAAATATGTCTTTTCACAAAGCCAATTATTTTATTTCTCAAACGGAATATCTAAAATATTCTTTTCTTTGTCACTTATATTCGAGGCTATTTATTTGTTTGCTTGGTTTTTCTTCTTTTTATTTTTACACTCTAATTTAAAGTTGACAATATTTTTCGTAACAAAATTTATAAATACTATTGATTTTTATTAATTCAGTTTTAATTTCACAATTTCTTTTACAAATATTCACAATAGTTCCGATAATTAAAATGGTGTATGAGACATCCCAGAAAATCAAACAGTCACCTCTTTTCTCATGGAAGACGACAGCATGTCATCGCGTCCACAACGTCCTGATATTCCTGTGACATCAATCAAAGCATTATACGTTGCAAGAATGCAAACGAAAATACCACCATCGATCACTTGGAATAAGGGTCAGAATTAAGTGCTTTTAAATTGTCTGTTACGACCAATCGATCAGAGGTATCACCACATTTAGCGTTAATAACATGAGTAAATTTCTGTCACTCATAATATGAGCTTAGTTTGATTGAATTTTTGCAATAGACGACCAGATCAATTTGAATTGCTTTTCAATCGTTAGAATGTTGCGAGTGTTTTTTTACATTTGTGGGTTGGTTGCTTATTGAATAATGTTGGATCGTTTTGAATATGGCAGATACGAGAATTGAAAAAGGTGATTATACTGGGATTGTAAGCTGAATCAATATTTTGCAAAATTTCTTCCATGATAACAATTCACTGACAAACTAATTAACGTAACTAACTACGAGTAATTACGTTAAAAAGTAGTTATATTAGTAAAAAAAGGTGTCTTCATTGATAAATTCAGATAATTTTATGAACTTTTTTAAATAAATTATAACCAATAAAAATACATTAATTTCTCAATTTACTGTCTTCAAAATCTAAAACAAACATGTCATCAGCATAAAGAAAAAATACAATAAATATATTACTACATTTCTTTGTCCGAGTATGCAGATAAAACAGAGCGCCAGATTTTTCTATCTCGACATATGGTACATCCATTGTCTACACCCTTACACATCACAACAATATTTAGAAATAGCTACTAACTTTGTGCTCTTCTTTATTAATATAAATAACGTAATATAAACAAAACATTAAGGACAATACTTTGCCTCTGGAGTTGAGTAACCCTGCATTAACATGTATGAAGGTTTTAATTCTGCAAAGCAACTTGCATCTCGTTCTACTAATGAGGCCATGTGTTTTCTATATCTCAATATCTATCCATAAAATTCCTACAAAATTCTCAAAAAATCTAATATTTGTTCTATGTATGCGTTATTTCACTAAAAACAAATCTGAGTTCTTTACCTCTATAAAATAAGTCTTCGACAATTACGTAAGTCTGCTTGGTGAAGTTTGGTAATATTTTGTGGTATACAGACATAACATTTATTGAACTTAAATATATATATATAATTATTAAATAATTTTAAAACGATGACTGTAATTTATTATTACTACTGCTTTTTGTATCTTCATGTTAATTTAAGATAAAGTATTGTATTATTTGTCAATAATTTTAAGTACTTGTATAACCTGTCACATGTTCATTTGTATACTATATAAAGACACTGTTGTGTCGTTAATTCAATAAATAAATAAATACACACTTTCCCATACAACTCCTACAATTTCACTGACTTTCTACATTTCACTGTTTTTAAAATATTATACACTTGATCTAACCATACTTTACATCCAAATTGATACTAAAATATTGTTGTAGACTATCGTCTTACTGTAGCTTATATGTTGCTTCTTATAAATTATGATAAAACAATACAAACCGCAATTTAAAATGCCGTCTAAAAGAAGGCTGCAGCATATTAAATCCGCCAATCGTCTTGGAAGTTTAACCTCCCTGCCATTGGAACTTTGGGTCTGATATGTAAATACAGTGCGCTTGCTGAAGTGCAACAGCATACACACAAATACACCTATATACGCATAGGCGTCTTCCATCTACAAAATGGCTAACAATCATACTCGATTACGAAGGATAGCCTATCGGTATTTGGTTTATATCTTCAAAATATGCCCTTCTCAACACGATATCCAAATTTTTTTTTATAAAATCAATCAATAAATTTATGTGGTTAAAAATATAAATCGAACAGAAGATAGCATCAATTCTAACAAGTTTTAGTAAAAAATAAATCATGAACGGATGCATGGAATAGTTGTGTAATTAAACATCAAAATCATAGTAAATGTTTCTTGAATCTTTTAAAAGACTATAGTTTCACTTTGAAGTGACATGTTTTATGTAAAAAGGAAAAATAAGTAAATAAAAAATTTATTTTATATTTTTGTGTTCACCACAGGTTTATTTTTGGGTTTACTACCCGTTTCGAAGACCACCGTCTTCATCGTCAGGTGAAGATAAACTAATTTTTTAAAAATATATATCATCTCTCTTATATTACTCGTATACTCTGGAATCAGTTACAAACCAATATAAGACTCGCTCCGTCCTTGGCATGCTTTAAGAAGAGACTGAAAAAACTCTAAATTTCTAGTCAGTAAAATAACGTGTTTCATTCCTGATTTTTCTTTTCCTTTCCTCTCCACCATCCCTTCCTTTCCTTTTGATTGATGATATCTCACTTTATATGAAAAATAATGTTCGGGTGATTGTCCGTCTTTGTGGGGTTCGTGGGCATGTGCTCACGTATATTTTATTATTTTTATTTATTTATTATTACACATGACAAGAAATATACACAATTTGAGAAAAAACAACAGGTAATTTGATTTGGACATATAATTTTAATGGATCTGGGTTTGTTGCCTTTCATTTGTCGTATCCCCAGTAAACTAGGCTTTTGCCTGTATCTCACTGAGGATATTTAGCATGAAAAAATAAATCGATACTTCTTTCCGATTTTTGATAACACAAAAAACCCCGTTGCACGCTCTCATCAACCTGACAAACAGTGACACTCAACTACAACTGGAAACATCTTGCGAAACTCAACTCTTCACACATTATCGCTCCAGAAAGACCAAAAATATTCATCCCACAATATACTGCACACAATCATAAGAATAAAAATCAAAACAAATTCAAAACAAAAAAAAGAAAAACACACAGAAACACAAATACAATAACAACCAAAATTAAAACAATAATAAGAGACCCACACTCACGAGCTCACATAAATCCTTTCCACTCGTCATTCATCCTGAAAGCCCAAGTACTCAAAATCCTGTCGCAATAACAACCACGCTCCGATCGACTGTCTAAATGGTTTTCCTACCTTTACTTTTATTGAAGTCGGCACGCCATTGTATGTAATGGGAGCCAAATAAGCATATTGCCTTTGGGCAAAAGAGGTTTTAACTCTAGGGATGGTGAACATTTCATTAGTTGCCATGCGTGTCATGTGTGTCTGCTGAGTTTGCATCTTCCCCTCCTCTCGATGGTAGTGCCAGAGAATGGATTTGAGATGTAAATTGGCTATGTTCAGGACCTGATACTCTCTGAAAAGCTCCGCCGTGGGATACCGAGCAGGAAGTTTATTGATTATTTTCACAATCAATTTTTGGGAAACCTGTAATATATGTTTCTGGGTTAAGGTGCATCCCCCCCAAACTGATATACCGTAAGAAAGTGCTGACTGACATAAGGCGAAGTATATACTTTTAAGAATATTTTCACTGAGCACATTTCGAATCATACGGAATATGTATCCTAGTTTTCTGATTTTTGCGCTCAAAGTGTTAATATGGACCTCCCAACGAAGGAACTGGTCAACATAAACTCCAAGGTACTTTATACTATCAACCCTTTCCAAGGAAACACAACTACAGTCAGACATGGGTGAACAAGTGTGTAGTGTTATGTATTTATTTGTAGGTGCTTGAGTTCTTGTAGATATGCTAAATGTGATGTATTTAGTTTTTTGGGAATTTAGAGTCAATAAATTTGAGTCCATCCATTCTTTAACTACACGCAATTCTTCGTTAGCCTTTAAGAATACATCATCCCATGTTCGGCCCTCGAATAGAAGAACCGTGTCGTCCGCAAAAGTAATAATCTTACCCCTGAGAGAAAGATTACACAACTGATTGACATATATCAGGAACAATATAGGTCCCAGAACACTACCTTGAGGTACTCCGAATCTTACAAAAAGAGGCTCACCAAATACACTATCACCCAATTTGACTCTCTGAGTTCTATCAGACAAGTAAGAAGAGAACCAACTAGAAGAGCGCCCACATATGCCCACCTCCATCAATATGTTTATGGATTTCGTTTCGATTTGGATTAATTTGCTTCATTTACGTTTGTCTGGTTGGTTGGAAGAGATTGCCACCTGGCAATAAGCCCACCAGATTGTATTGCAATATAAGTGTTAAATAAATAAATTTACACTTGTAGAGGAAATATATTTTTTAACAATTTAGTTTATTATCACCTGACGATGAAGACGGTGGTCTTCGAAACCGGTTGTAAACCAAAATAAATCTGTGGTGAACACAAAAATATAAAATAAGCTTTTTATTTACTTATTTTTCCTCATAGTAAATGGTTTAAAATTTTCAGTTGGAGTTTTCTATAAGAACAGATTAATAACGCAAACCATTTTAGTTCTTTTATTAAATAATCAATTATACTGTTAAATATTTTAAAATGTTTTCAAAAACTAAAGCTAAAATATTTGCAAAATATATTTGATGATTTCACCGAAGTTATGATAAATAGGAAGAGAAAGAGTACGCCATATTAGTTTGGACATGTTGAACGAATGGGTGACGAAAGACCGTCTAAATCAAGCATAAGTATTAGTCGTGTTAGGTGATGATCGAGAAAGTATGAATGAACCGCGCAAATGAAATTTAAAAAAAAAAAAGTAAGATAAGGAATAAGAGAAAGAACTGTATGACAAAATGTTTGGATGTGGAATAGGCTAAGAATGTATGTCAGAATAAGATAATTTGGCACTCTGTAAACTCTGTCTATCCCAATAGGGAAATTACGTGATATTATATACGTATATACATAATATCACGCAATTTCCCTCTTGGGATACAATCACGACGAAAATGTGTCCAGTAAAGTCTCTCGTCTTCGTAATATTCATGTATGGCGCGGAGACATGGACTCTGAGAGCAAGCGAGTGACGTATAATAGATGCATTTGAAATGTGATGCTGGGGAAGGATGTTACAAATATCGTATATAGCAAGAGGAACTAACGTCTCCATTCTCGAATATGTCATAAAACACAAATTTGACACTCTGTAAACTCTGTCTATCCCAATAGGAAAATGACTTGATATAATATATTTAATTAACTGAGGGAAATTTCATGAAACGCCATTTCAGGAGGTATTAGATTTTAGATACTATGAAATATTCACAAAAAAATGATAAAAAATGAGTTTTTAGACAAGTCTTATCAATATATATCACAACAGGACCAATTTTTCTCCACATTCCATGACACATCTTCATTAATTACACGCAACGTCAACGGTGAAATGATAATTAATCGATTTATGAAAATTTAATTTCCTCCAACATGTTTTGTGCATTAAAGAAAACCATTAATTTATTGTTCGGACTCGATCTTGGATAAATTAGAACCCTTACCCCAAAAAAAAATGGGGAAAAGGCGCGAGTTTCCGTTCTTGTTCGACATGTTTTAGCCCCCTAATTTCTGCCATCTATCCGTGAAAATCTTAAGTTAAATATGTCAACATATCGAATATTTATTTTCCTTATGTTACATTATTTTCAATTTAAAAAGTTGATGGCCTCCGTAGTCTAGTTGATAAGATGCTTGATTTATATGTTACATGTGTGTTTCGGGTTTGATTCCCGTTGATATAAAAAAAATACTAGTCTTAAAAAAAAAGGTCGTTTGATAACAATACTCGCACACACCGAGTACTTTTGCAAATGTTATTTTACCAGCACGTGCAATGACGAACCGTGAGTTCCGTGCATATTCCAGTGATTCTCAATCCAAAAACTCAATTATTACAGCCGAAAACAATATGGCCTCCAGACGACGTTTTTCAAAATATCCGAATTACGATTTTGAATATATTGAAAAACACCAAACCAATGCAAAAAATATAAAAGTCCTGAATGTTCTATATAAATGTAATATTTGATATTTAAATATTAAGTTTGACTTTAAATTGAATTTTATTAAATTAATTACTTTCGTTGTATACGGTTAAACCTGGTGGTAACTTCTAAAGGTTGGTACTAACTGAGAATGGTATGGATTTGTTATTAGAGGCGCTATCTGTTGGTTAGTCTCGGGACTTATTGATCGATGTGTTATGTTATTTAAGAATTTAGTTGAAATAATTCCTTCTTGATAAATAATATTAATTCAAAACTCATTTGTAACAATTGTGTTGTATTATTGTAGTACACTTTCATAATATAAAATACATTTATGTGAATGGTTTGCAATAGAGCAATTTCATCCAACCAACCAGAAACATAAAAAAACAACGCTGATGAGACCAAACAACGCTGAAAACTTTTTCATAAAGAAATCGGATACTAACGGGAATATAGTTCGCAACGCTTGGTCTAGAAGACATGTCTATTATTCGGTTATGAACTTATATTGATTAAGCAGTCGATTTTAAGCGACATTATACTTAAAACGTCTTAAACGCTTCACTCTTAAATATATTTAACGCAGTTTATTTTGAAATGCGTATATGTACTGTTGTGTGTGTAGTATTCATGTACAGTCACACATTTTGACAAGACCTCCCTAAGAGAGTTGTTTTTACATGTTTCCTAATGCTACACACGTCACCCATATCTCTAATACAACCATTCTATCTTTCGTTTTTGCTATCTCCATATATCTTGTAATATTAATTTACATTCATCCATCATTCAGAATTCGATTAATTTGATAATAAATTGAAAACGATTAGAATACTTTATCATTGTTTGATTAGTATTTAAACTAAATCTTTAAATTTCAAATCAAGATTTCAGAAAAAAAAAATGATGATAAAAGGAATTTATAAAGTCCTTTTCATTCATGTTTGTATTCTTACGCATAAGTTCTGATAACGTTCCCGAAAAAAATCTTATACAAAATGTATAAAAAAAATCAAAGGAAAATCCCTCCAAAATACCTCCCCTATCCATTATGCTCCCGTCCACATTGTATTAAAATTGATGGATTATGATGTTTACTCTGCAAGGATGTTTACGGTCTATCCTCCCGACCTACCTTGGGAAACTAAACCGATGTGAAATGTTTCATGAGAAAGAAAACTTCGTAACTTTTCGTTTACGAATTTATTGTCGCTTTCTAAAATATTTCTTTTTGCAATGTTGAAAAGAGATAGATAGATTGAGGAAATTCGGAGAGAAATGTTTTTTTCTTCTTCTTTAAACAGTGTTGTGGAGTAGGCAAAAAATCTGACTTCAACTCCAGAAATTGACTCAAGCCCCGACTCCAACTACAATTATAGTACATATATTGCTAGCCATATGTTACTTAATCAAGTGGCATAACTACTTAAAAGTGTTTTTTTTAATCATGTCTACAGAGATAGCTCATCCTAGTACACGCTATTTGTATTATATGGCACATAGTTCATAACTTTATAATGTAATAACCGATAAGTTTTAAACAATGTAAAAATTAGAAGTCAGTGTCGATTTTAGAATACCATCTCTCGACTCCAACTTTGATTCCAACTTCACGAAAAACCAACCGATTGCACGACTCCGACTCCTGACTCTGACTCCTAATTCCGACCTCTGATTCCGACTCCTGACTACGATTCCTGACTCCGACTCCTAACTACGATTTCGGACTCCGACTTCTGACTCCGGCTCAGAAGTCGGAGTCCGAAATCGTATCCTTCTTGTTCAGTTTTCTAATATAGTTTTATTTATTTGAGAATTTTTCTTTGTCCGATTACTGAAAAAATATTTCCGGTGCTAAGCGACGTTACATTAAACATTTGAACACACGTACAACGTAGAAAAATATAGCAAATGCTTGCATATATTTTAATTTCCAAGTATGTTTATAAGAAAAAAAGATGAGCTGAATAAAACATTTGCAAGCAGTTAATAGTTTGATTGACAGGGGCGATCAATAACACGCGCCGATCATAAAACGGCCTGTTTACTTAAATATTTTTAAATTCCAACGTACTTTCGGTCGCGCATTCTCAATATGTGTTTCGAGTGTATATTTAATAAATAGAAAAAAATAATTCCAAAAGCTTTTTTATTTTCTTTTAAGTAATTAAAAAATATATTAAATACTTACTAATAATTCCCCAATTAAAATAAATTGGATAATAAAACATTGTGAGAAAACGTGAGTCAAAAATATAAAGATATAAGTAACATATATGATCACAGTAATGGTACATTAATAACTTCTTTGGAAGAGCAGTTTGAATACACATTTTAAACACGTTAATATTAGGATAAATATTATAGTAAAAAAATCGATTTCTTGACAAACGGAAAAGTATACGTTTTTAGTAGAAAAACTGACACTGTAAATAAAAATATTAAATTTAAGAACTTAAATTTAAAAAAAAAAAATTAAAGCGAATTTTACGATATAAACTTAGAATACACATGTTTTGGTTTATTGGAGTACTTTCGAATTTCAGAAGTTTCGAGCGAAGCAGACCTGTCACTTATTGTAAGATTATCACACAGATGTTTTAATCAAAACTCGGTTAAAATCATTTAGTTTAAAATTTAATTCTACAACATTAACACCAATTAAATACATGATACATAGGGTGGCCACTAAAATACCTACTGAAGGGTTTCAAATAGTTATAACTTGTTCATTTTCAATATTTTTATTTTATTTTTTTACTGGTTATATAACTTTACTATTCCAAAATACCCAACAGCACCTGCAGAACATCATTTGATTTCAACACCTAACCATAGATAACAAAATCTTTTTGAACAATTTAATAATGAGTAATGAGGTCCATTTTAATTTAAATCAACAAACAAAACTGCAGATTTTGGGGTATTGAAAATCTCAAGGAATTACATAAGTATCAATTGCACCCCAAAAATGCACTGTTTGGTGTGGTGTTTTGGCTGAAATAGTTATGGGCCCCTATTTCTTTGAAAATGAGGAAGGTCAGCCAGATAATATCAACGGGGCCCTATATAGGGCAATGCTTGAAATTTTTTACGCCCAGCGATCGAAAATAATTATAAGGTATAGTTTCAACAGGATGAAGCTACTGCGCACATTGCCAGGACGACGATGGTAGTGAATGCAGTACAGCGATGTAAAACCTTCAGTCTTTCATATGCCACCCGATGTTAACTACTTTGGGGCTGTACTTATAGGGCCGAGTATATAAAATGGAATGGTCATAGGATGAGCCAAGGAGGAAGAACAATTTACTGATTTAAAAAAACTGTATATATTTTGAAAATTGTGTTGTTTGACTGGTGATGCCGTATAGTGTAAAATGCCCAGTACACACTAGATCACAGGAACCAAAGTATCATGTAGTAGAGATGAGGATGTTAACTTGTAGGGACAAAGTGTGATAATAATGTATCAAAGGAATTCTCTAAGTAGTTCACATAAATACTAATCAAAAGGGAGACCAGATTGCGGTGGTTCGGACATACTCCAAGATTACCCGATATCTTGGCTGATCGTTGTGTGGGTCAGAGGTTGGTGTGGAGGTTGTCCTAATATAATGTAAACGGATGCTGCAAAAAAAGCGTCCGAGTGAGTTGTGAGGAATCTTTTCCACAACAGGTAACTTTGGAGAGAGAGAGAGGACTTGAAAAGTTAATCCTCAGTCCTGGGATGGACCAAGAAAAAAATAACATGTTTTTGTTTTCAAAACTGTCCATATGTTAAAAATTGTATTTTTTCTAAAACTTTGACAATCGGTGGGTAAGTTTACATAATTTAATTTGATATTTTTGCAAACATAGTTGTCACAAGGCCACACGGAGTCAACGCGCTATAAATTTACTTTAGAAAAACTCAAAACATTTTTCTTTCCTTTCCGTTGACTGAAAATAGAGCGAGATAGAAATTAAATTTTCCGCATTTCAAAATATCAATTGATTTTCTTAAAGATAAAGGAAATAACCTATTCAATGTGAGAGAATATTTAATAGATCCAATCAATCATTCCCAGGACCGGGATTATGTTCATCAGGCCTAGAGCTAAAATAAAAAAAACGCATACTTTAAATGTTTCAAAACGTTTTACTTAGATTAGTTCACTAGAGTTTTTTTTTAAATAATCATTTCATCATAGCGTTTAAATAAAACGTAAAACTTATAAATTAATTATTTCACAGTTTTGGTTATTATTGAAATCAATGCTAGAATAATTTAAATAAGATTATATTTAAAAAATGTAACTAACTTATTTTGATGGATTCGTAAATTGATAAAAATGCTAAATGTTAAAAAGAAATTATTATTTAATATTAAAATACTTAAGTGAATTAGAAGATATTCATAAAAATTGAGCTTATTTGATAGACTAAGCGTGTACAAGTCAAAATATTTATGTTTACAAAAGTCAAGTATTTTCTTGGCATTTGATAAATTGATTTTTACTATCGCCAATTCTTCATTCTTTAGAATTCTCGTATGAAAGATTAAATAAAAAAAGATAATTTATAACTACATTTAATCATAATCTTACAGCTATTTACGATTTGAACTATGTTTACATATAGCTTTTTACTAAAAAAAATCAACGTATGACAATCTTTGCTACAAATATGTACTACCTACAAAATTAGAGTTAAAGCAATTGCAAACACAATCAATACCCAGTAACAGTAGCGCATTTAGTCTATACCTTAGAACAGCCCTGATCATCCTTCACGATCATTCAACGGACAAACCAAAAATCAACGAACGGAATGAAAATACATTTTTGGGTATCAAAGGCGGTTGGCTTTTGCATACACATTAGTTGACAAACTATACTTTTAAGCTTATAGGTTTATCTGTTAAAATTTTTGACTCGTACAAATGCTACTGCGTCATCTCGTAACGGTTTTTACTTCAATTCATTCACACAATCACTCTTCGCCTGACTGTCAAATTTTATGTTCTGTTTATTATTTAGCTTAAAACAACTGTATATCTGTCATCCGAGTTTCATCGTTTCTGTCAACAAGTATCGGCTATCATATTTTTTCCACATTTTTCTTTATAATTGAGAAAACAAGTTTTTTGAGCAATAAGTATTTTTTTGTATGCTTAACTTAGCACATTCGATATAAATTAGATTTCGTACTTATATTATAATAATTATGTGCAAAAAAACTAAATGTTTTGATTATATGGTTACAACCATGACGACCTCAAAAGAGGGGAACCAAGAATTAAAAAAATACCCAGTCTGTTTTTCACTTAAGGTCTCTTAAACATCTTTCTAATTGGTTGGAAGTAATAGCCACATGGTAATACACCCATCAGGTTCTATGTACAACGAAAGCGTTATAAAATACAATTATTTCATAAAGGTTATTTTGACATAATAATGACGAAGGATAAGTCTAATGGGACTAATGGTGCTTTTTAAATACCATTGCCACTAGTAAGTGGTCAAACAAATACCATTGGCACTAGTTAGCGGTCACACAAACAAATTGTTATGTACAAAGCACGGCTTATAATTAAATAGGTGAAAAATAAATGTTTATTGATGGCCACATAATATGTACATATGGTATACGAGTATGTATCTTGAAATGACTTATATATACTCGTAAGTCAATTGTGAAGAAAATACATTTGAGAAAGAAGCAATCAAGCCGTCTGAGGTAATCTCATAATATTTTTCCAATCGTGATACGCCCCTACCAACAGGAGGGCGAGATCGGTTACAAGAGCGTCCATTGTTTTTCAGCCCATATCATTGAACACGTAAATAATAATACTAAAACAGTTTAATGGTGCTGAATAAGTAGTCAACACAATTATAAACTCAATAATAATGTAGAAAATTAAAAATATATATAAATTCACATAGACACGACCCTAGATCCATTGCCAACGTAAAGAAACAAAGTAAAATAAGAGTCAAAATTTTGATAAAACAGAAAATTAAACTAAACGATCACTTTTTCACACGAACTTCTACAACTCGTATCTGTTGAACTATCAACGTGTTTATGTAAAAATTTCGTAGATGTAAGTCAGCTGTCTCAGAACAGCTAATGAGCCTTGTGAAAGGGTTGACAAACAAAATTTAAAAAATATATCAGGCTTATTGATGACTGTGATTTAATGAGAAATTGATTGCTTGAGAAACTATCAAATTATCTTAACTCTGTTTATAAACTGTTCAAAATATTAACTCGTAAGATTTCCAGGTTTAATCAAAAAGCTTTATTAGTTTACCGCCATAGCATACCGATTTCTGGGAATTCAAAGTTTATAAACTTTAAATGAGTGTAATACTACGTAATATGCAGTAGGTTGTTAGTTACATACTACATTACATCATGCTGTTAGTAGCGAGGTCGCCCATAAATCTTGTCGTGACGTTTAAAAAAAATAAAAATATATATATGACGCGCTTTAAAACATCGTTCTAATTGGATTAGCCGACATTAATCAATAAGCAATTTATCATTGAGCTAATCGTTAATGTGTATTTAAAAGTTCTTTACAATCTTTTGACATCGGCGCTCTCCTGCCGGGTGCGTTATTAATGCCGGGCAGCCGCGCACTGTCGTGTTGGAGTATTTGTCAAAGTAAATTATGCGACATGCTTCATCTTTGTGTGGACACGCGATGTAAATGTACCGACTGGGGCAGAGGCACTGCCTAGGAGGGTTAAAAGGGTGCTGTGCACTTGAGAGGTACGATTCCAGGGGCAAAATCAGTTTAAATGTTAAGAAATAAATAATCCACTGCTTCGTTAAAAACTTATTAATTATCATGAGACGCGAACGTGAAAAGAAAAACGAATTAAGGAAAAGAGCGTCCAACACCAAATCGTTTGATACAACCTGGAAGGGTGTGTGGATCCAGGATTGGACTTTTAAGCCCCCTCAGAGTGCACGGAAGAGATTCACAATAATTTTTGTTTACAAGGGACTTCCTAATGAAAAAAAAAAGTTTATCATGTTAATATTATTTCCATCCAATACACCTTTTACCTTTTCTTCCCATGCTTTTTTCTATCTGTTCCATAGGATTGGACGCTCATTTATGTGGTTAGTTATTTCCAGTGACTTCTCTGTTCCACCAGAACCACGGCATATTACGAGGTTATTGTTACCTGTTCGTGCATAACAATATTCAATAATTTATTCATATGGCAAGTCTTAACATACTCGAATAGATTATGTGGATAAGTTGAAGTGTGGTCAGGAGACACAACTGTCTTTGGCTTCAGGTTTGGAACCACTGGAGTAAGTATGGAACTCACGGTCGACCTCACTGCTATCTCACACGTAAATAGGTAACTTCACTCGTAGTCTAAAAAGTACGAAAATTTGTATCGAATGAATCATTTACCAGGCTTATTTATTGTTTCTTTTCAGGTACCATCGAGAATCTAACCAGAAACCCCTGAGTGGATATCACGTGACTTACCATTGCTTGCTCGAGTAGTTCTTAACTCGAAGCTCGCTTAAAAGGGTAAAGACGATGGGTGTAGTTTCACGGCCACAGTCTTCATCATGTCCTAATAAAACTGTGCATTTCTGTCCATGTAAACAATTCTCACCTCTTTCACATCCATACATCTCATCATACGAGTATGTGCTTTCCCTTTTCTAAAAAAGGGTATTAAATAACATATTTTTTACTGTCGGCCCTGTTTCCTCTCGGCACATCCCAGTACGAGGGTTACTGCTGGGCTGCCGACAGAAGGAGAACAACGGACAACTGTCTACAGAGCTTGAATTGTGGCTAGAAATGTGACTGCGGTGCACGGCATGCCTCGTGCGAGGGTAGGAGACGGAGACCAGCTTTCTTTCATATAAGTTTCAAACTACCTTCTTTATATTGGTCATTGTAAAAAATATGTTTTCCATGGAAATTATTGTTGAAGATTTACAAATATTAAATATAACAGACTCGTTTTTATTTGTAAAAGTTTCGAATCGATTGGAATGAAAATTTAACATTTTATTAAGATCATAAATGATTTAACACTTAAATGTAAAAAAAAAAACACAATAATTTAAATTAAATTGACAGGCTTGTATAACTTTTCAAAAGTATTAACAAACTTTATACAATTTGATAATGCTTTTGTAAATCGAAATTGTAGAACATATTTAAATTTCATTTATTAATTTTTTTTTTTAGGTCCTTTGCATATTACAGGTTTCTCTAATTTGTACAAGGACCAAACATAACAAATACAAAAAAAAAAACATCTATGAATCAATTTAACGTTTTAAGACTTATGAAAATAATTGTAAAAATGTTTATTTTACACTAAAACACTATGACATATGTAGTATGTACGATAACATAAAAAAATATATTTCAAGTACTACACTCAATTTAATATATTTGTCCTGAAGAAGTTGAGCGACACATGAAACACGTCTATATAAGGACACACACGGTCAAAAAGTGTGATTGCTCTACCTACCGACATGTCCATTGGTGGTAGGTTGGTTCGACTTATATGTTGATAGAAAATCTATGGGTGCGTTGTCTTTTGTCAGGGGTTATATCATTACTCTCTCATGTAGAGACAACGGAGAACCTTTTTCTGAACCCTATGTATAATATTTTGTAGATTTTTTTTCATATTTAAGCCTTAACCCTGAGAGCGCTACGAGAAAAAAATATAATTGTCTATCTAATGCTGAGATATATTTACGATTCGGACGTTCGTGATAAATATTTATTTTAAAAAACAAAAAAACAAAAAAAAATATATTTTTACAACATAAATATATTTTAGAATATGTACCCTTGTATTCTAAATGAATGATATTCATTTAGAATACAAGGGTAGAACAAATTTCTTCCACTGCTATAGCAGTGCGCCGATCTCTCAGGGTTAAGTATACCATTCAGTTTCATAATGTATTTCTACAATATAATAAATACCAAATCAGTTAATTTTTTATATAATTCTAAAAAAATATATATTGTATTGTAATACAGACCCTCTTTGCGTAACAGGAGAAATTCACGCAATGTGGAAAAAATACACTTTCGTTGAAAATATATATTGTATTGTAATACAGACCCTCTTTGCGTAACATGAGAAATTCGTGCAAAGTGGAAAAAATACACTTTCGTTGTAAATATATGTTCGATTGTAATACATACCATATTTTCGTAACAGGAGAAATTCGTGCAAAGTGGAAAAAATACACTTTCGTTGTAAATATATATTGTATTGTAATACAGACCCTATTTGTGTAACTGGAGAAATCCACGCAAAGTGAAAAAAATACGCTTTCGTTGTAAATATATATTGGATTGTAATACAGACCATATTTGCGTAACAGGAGAAATCCGCGCAAAGTGAAAAAAATACACTTTTGTTTTAAATATATATTGTATTGTAATACAATATTGCGGATTTATTACTGGCATGTGGCAGTCTTTTTCAACAAACAACATTTTTTTTAAGTGAAAACCAGTATATAATTTTTTTTTTTAAATAAATTGGTTTCCAATGGGAATCGAGCCCAATGTCCCGGGCTGATTTCGATTTTTCTTACTTTTACGTTTCTTACTGACAATCTCCATGGTCTTATTATTTTTATTTTCCTTTCCAATCTATAGCAGTCGTTTGAAAAGAAGATATAACAAGGTATGAGACGTAGTGGAAATAATTGCCCACTTTAAGTAGAAATCGATAGACCGAATTGTCCCAATGTTTAAGGAGATTTTGACAATTTTAAATACTCGTACATCTGACAAAAGATATGTCTGCAATATATTAAAGCTAAGTCGGAAAAAGACCCATTCTTTACAAATCAGGTTGTTAATGTTGTGTTTTGATTTTGTATGAAAATGAGGTACACTCAATTGAAAGAAAATTTCTTAAGACAGAGGCGTAGCATACTTCATGGGGTCCTGTACGCAACAATTTTTAAGAGCCTCATTTATTATTATGAACATTAAAACTGTAAATAATGATTTTATTTATTTACTAATCATAATGGTATATCATAATTGTATCCCATAACACATGCGGATTGGTGATTTGGACATAGTGCACAGCGTGAGGCATAACAAATTGTCGTCGGCCGTATTCATCGATCCTTTGGACTTTGACTCACTTGAGTAAGGTCTGAACTAACAGTTAACTAAAACAAAATCTTCACATTCTGGCTAGTATAATTCTAGTTCACAATAGTATTTTATCACCAAGTTTGATGTATGGGAGTGAAACATAGACGTGGAAAAAAACTAATAAAACCCAAATGCTGTAGAAATGTGTGCACTGAAAATGGTGACAATGTATGACAGAATATGGAATAAAGTGATAAGAAATGAATGTGAACTTAAAGCTGATGTGTTCAGTCAGATGAAGAACACTTTGAGATGGTTTGGACATGTGGAACGAATGAATGAAGAAAGGTTGAAAGAGGAAAACCAAAGAAAGTATAGTTGAATTAAGAGAATAATATTTTGAAGGAAGGAAACGTAGAAAGACAGCGAAATTGAAGGAGTCATATGAGAAGGTTTAGGGATGCAATTAATATCCATGTCCAGACTATCACTTATCTCACGTGCTTCCAGTATGAGGCAAAATAGATCACTCCATGAAATACATCAATCAGGTCCTACTCAAAGCATATAGAACCGATGTTCAGGAAAACTAGTATCGGTTGTGAGTTGTATAAATCCCCACAATCAAGATACCTCATTTTTGCATGTTCAACTTGCATCTAATCCCTACTCGGAGTATATTCAGTGATTTTTTATTTATTTATTTTCTCAAAACAGGCCTAGCCCAATTACACTGAAAAATATAAGATGTGTTAACAATGAAAATAAATTTATATACTAAAAAAATATGTAGGTATTATTATTATGTATTATACATATTTACACACAAACATAGACATACATACACACAAACATACACAAACGTACACACATAAGAGTATATTCAAAGCCTCTTAAATACGTTGATGAGTGCTTTCTAACGCGCTCAATCTTAGAAGAAAATTTACTTTTGCTTTTGGTAATGTGATATAAAATATGTCAATATCCGAAGCAGTCCCGTTCAAAAGAGTTAAGGCCCTTCCAACAGGCATAGCGGCTGGAAGATCCGTTGTGGCGTATTTTATTGAGAACAGTTCTTGCTGGCGCAGTCTAGTGTAATTGTTAGGAACATTTAACGCTAATCTTTGTAGTAATTCTGGACCGCTCATAGCTCCTCGAACGAGTTTGACAACGTATACCAGGAGACGCAGATCTACGCTCAAGGAGTTATATGATCTCTAAGTAACATCTATGGATGTAGAAAATGCAATAATATGCACCTAAAAAGGAAAGTCTAGCACTTTGTCCTCTTTGCCTACCCTGACAAGCAGATGGCGTGATTGTGTGTATATGTACATATATGTATAAGATTCCGGTTAGATTAAATATTCAAGTACTCGTATTAATCCAATGTATGTTATATTCTAATTATATCCTATACATATTCCAATTATATTCAATACATATTCCAATTACATCCAATATATATTCCAATTATATTCAATATACGAGTATATGAGATATCTGTGATTCTTTGTAGGGGGTCTCATTGCCCCTTAAGGACCGTATTTCTATGTGTTCTATGTATTCGCCGCTGTCTGAAACAGCAATTTGAAGCGCGTGGCACCCAAGGCAGATTGCCCTCATGTAACTAAAGGAGTTCACGATTGCCGTGGAAGCTTACACGATATGCTCGACTCGTGACTACCAATGAGAAGTCATCAATTTAGATAAGATTTGTTGGCATATTATTTACTTAAAAGCAGATATCTCAGTATGTACAGTATTATCTATGGGTTGTTGTTATGGCGTCGAATGATGAGTGTGCTTTTTTTTTTGAGATGGGGCAAACCAAAATTTGAAAGATTACCTCATGGTGTTTTTACGAGTTGTTGAATTTACAATACTCGGCCATTATTACGGCTTAGTAATTTAAATATCTGCTCAAACATCAGATACATTATTATCGGAATTGTTTGATAATTTTGGCATTGTTTTATAATTGAACTCCATAATTTCACTTTCAATTACAACTATTTAAATTGGGGCGTGGAATAGTCTACCTCTAAGTATTATTTTTTTCGTACTAGTTGCAACCAGTGAAATATTCACGGAAGTAAAACAAATTCTACATTTGTGAAAATATGTATTCATAAATATAGAATTTGTTTATATATATATATATATATATATATATATATATATATATATATATATATATATATATATATATATATATATATATATATATATATATATATATATATATATATATATATATATATATATATGTTATATTTTATATTTTCACGGAGAGGAGTATACGTTGATAAGAAGTGTCAAGAGCAAAATACCAAATGAAAATCACGGGATATACCAGATACCGTGTTCAACATGTGAACGACCATACATAGGGAAGACTAATCGTCGAGTATCGGCTCGCATCGCAGAACACCGCGTAGACGTCAAAAATAAAAATCCAACATCAACCCTAGCATTCCATGTTATGACAGAAGGGCATAAAATAAATTTTGATGATGCAAAAACCATAAAAAACGTTGATAGAGAGAGAGCCAGAACAACAAGAGAAGCCATCGAAATTTACCTTCAACCAAACTGTCTAAACACACGTGATGACACACTAAGAATATCAAAAATATGGCATTCAATATTAAATGAACGCAAGAAACCGATGATAAATAAAATAATAAAAATAACCAAAAAAGTAGCTACAAATCAAATAAATATTTAAAAGAAATTCTAATGAAAACTTATGGATCTATGGTCACAGAGTAAATAAACCAAAGCGCTAATTAACAAATGTCATTTTGACAGGAAAGTCAATTCTAAATCAATCTTTTCCCTGATGATGTTTTGGTGTAATCCAGAACGAAATATTGGAATATAAAGACCACCACGATGACTACACGGAGTACTCCAGAAGAATATTCAATATATATATATATATATATATATATATATATATATATATATATATATATATATATATATATATATATATATATATATATATATATATATATATATATACGGTTCAAAAATTGTTAGCTAGGTATTTAAAATTCGTTCAGTTATCACGGCCCCATCGAGATTCAAATTTCGAATTACTTTCGGAGAGAATCCAAGTATTCATCTCTCGCTCTCTCGTATTCAAAATTCAATTCTCGTATTCTTTCTTCGACGACAACCATCGTATGGGTTTTGCCCTATTTGTACTATGATTTAAAGACAATCTTTTATTTTGGGAATTCTTGAATGAAAACTACACACGTACACTACCCGACACCTAAAGGTGAATGTTTCACTATCAAATATCAGTAGATGTCTTTGTAGATCGTCTTTTTTCATACCAAATATATTTTTCGAAACATATGCAGATGCGGGAAAGTACTTTATCTGTTGGCTGCAGCTATACAAATAAACAATTTATTGTTATTATTGTAAATAATGTACGAGTATTATGGATGGAAAAACATCAGTATAAAAAACAATATAATAAAAAAACCATATATAATATTGAAAAAAACAATACATAATATATAAAAAAACAATATATATTATATAAATAAACAATATGAAATATATAAAAAAACAATATATAAAAAAACAATAAATATTATATAAAAAAACAATATATAATATATAAAAAACAATATATATTATATAAAAAAACAATATATAATATATAAAAAAACAATATATAATGTATAAAAAAACAATATATAAAAAAACATTTATTATTATTATTATTATTATTTATTTTTATTATTATTATTACACATGACAAGAAATATACACAATTTGAGAAAAAACAACAGGTAATTTGATTTGGACATATAATTTTAATGGATCTGGGTTTGTTGCCTTTCATTTGTCGTATCCCCAGTAAACTAGGCTTTTGCCTGTATCTCACTGAGGATATTTAGCATGAAAAAATAAATCGATACTTCTTTCCGATTTTTGATAACACAAAAAACCCCGTTTCACGCTCTCATCAACCTGACAAACAGTGACACTCAACTACAACTGGAAACATCTTGCGAAACTCAACTCCTCACACATTATCACTCCAGAAAGACCAAAAATATTTATCCCACAATATCACACAATCATAAGAATAAAAATCAAAACAAATCCAGAACAAAAAAAAGAAGAAAAAAAGAAAAACACACAGAAACACAAATACAAAAACAACCAAAATTAAAACAACAAGAAGAGACCCACACTCACGAGCTCACATAAATCCTTTCCACTCGTCATTCATCCTGAAAGCCCAAGTACTCAAAATCCTGTCTATCAATCTACAATATATATAATATATAAAAAACAATATATAATATTTAAAGAAACAATATATAATATATAAAAAAAACAATATATAATATTTAAAGAAACAATATATAATATATAAAAAAAAACAATATATAATATTTAAAGAAACAATATATAATATATAAAAAAACAATATATAATACAGAGTGTCGCAAAAAATGTATCCACACTTTAATTGCTGGTAACTTGCTGATTGTTTTTGTTTTAGATTTAACCGTTTATAAATATCATAATGGCTGAAATCAGACTAAGTTTTGAACAAAGAAAGTTTATTTTGAAGTGCTACTGGAAGTACGAAATCGCGATGGTAGACTTTTTTTTTGGAATTTCTCAAGAATAAAGTTTACGCTAAAAAACCGAAACCATTGATGAATAACGAGTAGCCATTGAAAGGGAATGTGCCCAAATGAAATGATTTTCGATGTTTGTGATTCCGTTGCTTCGTGTTGCCAGCAATGTCTAGACCAGAATAGTCATCAGTTTGATAACAGGCGCTCAGTATGAAATAATACTTTTATTTAGTTTATTGTGAACGTTGAAAGGGAACTGTAATAAATACAGATTTCATAAATATAAAATTTTTGGATACATTGTTTGTGACATTCTGTATATAAAAAAAAACAATATATTATATAATATATAAAAAAAAACTTCCTCATAGGCTTCCCCGTTTCATAATTCCACCTGATTTTTTTAATGGCGATAATGAGCTGTTTTTTTAAATCAAAATTAAAACGCTCGTTTTTTTTTCAAGTACAATAGGCCACAAGTCAACTACAATATATTTTTGATTTTATTATTAGCATGTTCTCGATCCTAGCTTGATCCCCTACAGATTCAATTAGATTTTTTTTGTTGTTGCATTGTTGTGCTATATAATACTTTCGTTGTATGATATACATCAACACTTAGCAGATTTATTGCCACGTGGTAATGTACTCAACTAAACATAAATAAGTTGATAAGTCGTTAAGTGAAAACCAGATTCGAACCCTTTAAACATTTGTAATATAACTACCCCGGGCTAGAAAACTGATATCTTACCAACTAGGCTATTGAATAAATGTTATAATAATATTAGATAATTTATATAGCATTGTTTAAAGAACTATCTTTCTTAAAGGGCGCTTCAATTCATGAGTCGAACCCACTGTTATTGAGAGATTAAAATATAATAAAATAAAATTTATAAAAGTTGAGTGTAAGTGAGTAAAGGAAAGTAATTATAATTCCGTCATCCGAATACTCGAAATGTTATTATTCGATAGCAGAAATAAATATAGGTATACAATTGAAATACTCCTGATTCTCGAATAGTGGCGTGAGTTTCTCGAATATAACAAAAGTTTGAAGTTTTCGCAATCCGAGGGGGAAGAATTCCTCTCCTCTTTTTTGCAATATATCAAAGGCATATTTCCATTCGTTTCCCGAAAGCCCGGCAGTCTCGTCAAATTTGGGGATATTATATATGAATGGATCTGTGAGCTCTGTCAGATATCTCTTAGCGGCGATAATTTTTCCATTCATTAATATCTGTCTGTCTATTTCCTTTCTGATGTCTGTTGTGCAGCGCCTCCCACTGAATCCACCCCTGACTCACCCACCCTCCTCCATTTGCCAGGTCCGGAATAGGGGGAGATATTGGGAATTCTTATAAACAGCCAAGATATTTTTAAACATATAACAGTTAGCTTTGATGTAGATATTGTATAAACAGCATATGTGCAACCTATCGATAATAATATTATTTATTTTGTAGAGAAGAAAGGGCTTGTTTTACATAGTAACATTATGCTATTTTTTCGTCGGTGTAGGCAGAGAAAACATAGCGCTAGATTTTCCTATATCAATACATGTCCTTCGCCTCTTATATATCCATACGCCTTCTCATACAGGTCCTAGGAGTTTTCTAACTTATTACGAGTACGTTTTTGTTCTTCAAAATATAACTCACTTGATACAACAAAACTTTTCTCTACTATCTTCCACTCAAATTTGTTTTGTTAGTCTTTCTTCATTTATTTGTTCTACATGACCACGCTTGTTTTAAAATAGTAATTTTAACATCAAAAAATGTACAAGAGATCAGTTTTTCAGTTTATCACGTAAGTTCTCGTTAATAATTTTAAAGGTTACTAGAAAACTCTTAAAAATAATAATAATGTTCACATGTAATAAATATCTCGATGAAATTTAGTTTGGAGTTTTTTTGACATAAAATATTGCTACACAAGTGTGGTTTATTTTCTATTTAATAAAAGGTAAATGTGAACAGTAATAAATAATCCACTTGGAATGAGGTCAGAAGATTTGAATTAAAACTGAAACATCAATAATGCATACTAAGTTCATATTAACAATCAACTATGCATAACAAGTTCATGTTAAGAAAAATATAACAATAATAATAAAATAACCATTTAAATAGAGCTTTTAAAGAGCAGCATCTACTTAAGGGTGTTCTTATTCGGGATTTGAACTTAATGGCAGATTACATACGAGTATATTTGATTGAATGACAGATTACATTCGAATTAATGACAGATTGGAGGGATTCGAACTTAATGACAAATTACATATATTTGATTGAATGGCCGATTAAATTTGAATTAATGACATATTACAGGCATTCGAACTTAATGACAGATTACACAACAAATATACATAAGTTGGGTGTAATAATCGGGAGGTAGTGATTGAGACCATTAGATTAGGAACTTTCCCGCATCTTTATATATTTAGAAAAACGTATTTAGTAAGATACCACAGAAAGTTTATCAAGGGAAAACGAACAACAAAGAAATATTTGTAGATCTTTTGATGTGATAGTAGCACGTTCGGCTTTAGGTGGAGTGCAGTGCTAAAAAATCAAGAACATACTCTATCAATAGTGTATAACAAATTTAAAGTCAGAATCATATAAAAAATGCATAACATGTTCATATAAAAAATTAAACCATGCACTTTATCATATTGATAAAAGTTCATATAAGAAGTTCAAAGCAACGCATTACAAATTTGGTCCATTATTGGCACAGATTTTTTTTCTGCAGTGTTCAGACAGATCTTTATTTGTTTGTTTGAATTAATCTGAGGTGGTATTTGTGGACATGCTTTTTTTTTTTTTTTCTTATTCTACATATGCAAGGGTGTGGGCTGAAAAACATCTGGTGTCCCCGTGGCTGGGCTCGCCCTCTATTGGGGGGGGGGGGGGGGGGGGGGGGGGGGGGTGTATCTTGGCCGAGGGGATGTTATTAGATGAGCCCAGACCTTTTGATATCTTCTGTTTTAAATGTATTTTCTTCAATTTATGTGTTTTTGAAGTGTATTTAAAAATATTATGTACATACTACGTTGCTATCAATAAACCTGTATTTATTAATTATTTATTTATATTTTAATTATTTATTAAAATTAGATTGTGTGACAAAGTACGCTCAGCAAGGTAAATTGCCTAAACAAAAAAAATGGGCTGGCATAAATGACCACCAAATAATTTTAATGGCCAATATTTCTGTAAGCAGCAAAAATAAAAAGTTTATCATTTTCATCATCGATCTTTAAGATTTGTTTAGTCACTAAAGGGCCGTACAGTGAGATATAAAATGAAAAAAAAACATAAGCTAATATTTATACCAATATCTATTACATGATCTGTCCCCATGAATTTGTTTTCATCTTCTTCAGCAGTGATTTACATTGAAGAGGGTGAATTCTAAAGCCAGAAGAACCAGGGCACTTAGGATCTTTAACCTTTACAGCTCCACCCCCCGCAGAGATCAGCAGTTAGAACATAAGCCACAGGGGATTATTATTTGATTTTACAAGCACCAAGAGATTTCAACCCTCTGACTAAGGGGAAGGGGGAAAACATCTGTAGGAACAAATGTCATTGAATTTTATTTAAAAAAATTAACTTGAACTTTGAATCGTAACTGTTAAATTACACTGTTGATATTTTGATAAAGGTGTTAGATGCGTCTCTATAAATGTCATATTTAACCAAAACTATTGTTTGTTGATACGAAATATTGATCCAAAATATTAACAAAAAGTGAATATTAACAAAAAGTTAATATTAACCTGTCGTCAACTCACAATTAGTAAATGGACGTAATTATGATAATGGAAGCTATCCACAAAGGCAGTATGATGGAATAGAATATTTCAAACGATAAATTAATAATAATAATAAAATGATTATTTATATAGCGCCACTTAGATAGAGACCAGACTTTCTTCGAGGGCTCACTGACTCGGGATTTGAACTCACCATTATTAACAGGTTGAAAACATTTAAAAAAACAAGAGTACGAAGATATAAAGCTACTCGTATTTATAAAGTACGAGTACTTACCAGCATTAGCAAACGTTTATAAAAACACATTTGGTTAGAAAATCGCAGAAAACGTATCAAGGGAAGACAAACTACAATGTTTTTTTATATCTTATGAAATGCGATAGTAACACATTCGACTCGAGGTGAAGCCAAAAAAGTGTTGTCTTCAAGTGCTTCGTAAAGCTGTACACACCACTCATATCCATAACATTAGGCCTTCAGTGAATAGTTTGTACCTTCAGAGATGCTCTAAAGTGTTATCTTCTGGGTGGTTAGTGGGTTTCTTAGTAGTTAATAGGTCTCTTATTTGCTTTTATTTTTAATTCTTATATTACTGCTTAACTATTTCAATGTATTGTGTCGTGTTTTTTTTTATGTGTAAACATCATTTCCTATTTGTCATTTTACTTTCATAAAATTTGGACTCCTTTGAGGCTTTTATTTTTTTCGTTTTTGCTGACAGTAAACCTGAGGTGGTATATATGTGGGTTTTATTTTTTATTTTGTTTTCTGCCATACGTTTTTTGTTTTTTAATCTAGATATGCGGGTGGTGTGGCTGGAAGCCCCCAGATGCCTTTGCGGTCGGGTTCGCCCTACATTGGTGGGGTGTTTCTCGGTCGGGGGAATGTTTGTGGATGACCCCAGACCTTTTAATGTCTTCTCTCTTGAATGTATTTTTTTGTCATCTATTTATTTTCTGTGTTTTATCTCTTCTTATTCTACATGTTCAAAGGTGTGGGCTGAAAAACATCTGGTGTCCCCGTGGCTGAGCTCGCCTTATATTGGGGGGGCATATCTTGGCCGGGGGATGTTATTAGATGAGCCCAGACCTTTTGATAGCTTCTGTTTTTTAATGTATTCTCTTTTTATTGTGTTCTTGAAATATATCTAAATGTATATTGTACATACTATGTTGCTATCAATAAACCTGTATTTATTTATACAAGCAGCAGACCATTCCACGCAATAGAACAAACGGTTAAGCTCACAGTTTTTGAGAAATGTAACATGATGACAACGTAGGCATCCCTTGGGGAAGAGATCTTTGGTTACTGTATAGTGTTAGATAAACTAGTCATTACCACGATTCCTAAAGGAGAGCACAGATATGCACTTCATTTTATATTGACACACATTTTTCGCTTTGGCCACATCCATTTACCTTATCATACATACTTTTCTATTTTAAAGGATTTTAATTCTTTCAGAATTCAATTTATTAAATCGTGCCGTGTTTTTAGGTCTTCCCAAACGGTGTCCTGCCTTCTATGCTACTCGTGTAAATTATTTTCGTCGATCTATTATCATTCCTTCCTTCTATGTAGACGAACCTTTGTAATTTTTTTCATATCATCTTAAGTACTACATCTCCTTACAATTAGCATTCTTTCTTAAAGTCATCATTCGTTCTTCTGTTATACATGTGTTTTGCTACACTTTTTAAGCAAGGCTCTTATTTATCTCGCATTAATTTTAGTTTTATAACTTTTTGTGACTTATGTTGGGTCCAAGATTAATCAATATTAATGTAATATTGTATATTGAAATACTAAAAAAATACCGACTTTTTTATTCGATTAATTATAATAATCACCGATACACGTGTTTCTATCTCCTATTCCAAGGCTCTCTTCAAGCAGATTTATTTTATCTGCTATGCCTAGACTCTTTTCAATCCTTGGGATAGGAGATGTGTATCATGCAATTAGTGAAAAAACACGGGAATTAATGGAATGACTGTAAGAACAAAGTAATTTATCGCTACATATTCTAATATAGAGTGGCACAAAGTTAAAGCCGATACCTTTGCTAAAGTAATACATCGAATTTAAATTACCAACATTTAAAAAAAATGTTCTTTGTTCTAAAGAAAAGCAAACATTTACGTAATATCATGCAAACGTGACCCTATTTTACTTTTCTCCAAAAACACTTATAAAGGTCTGTCTACAATTCGAATTTGGAAATTCAATCACTCCGTTTCCCGCCCTCGGAACATTCCACAAGTCTATCGGGTCGTCCTTAAATCGGATCCATTAGGGAGATTCAAGGATATCTGGGGAGATTTGAATATCGGAGCTCCTTAGAAGAAGGGTGGAAATATTATTGAAAACATTTTGTAAAGATGAAATAATTGAATAATTTCTTTTATTTGGATATGTGTTCTATTCTATTCTATTCTATATGTGTTCTATTCTACTGGTTTTCCTGTGAATATCAAAAGTTAAGATAAAATATATACGATAAAAAGGAAGTTTAAATGAAAAGGTTTTTGAAGCACGTATATCAGATTTTGAAAGCCTTGTCAAATGTAACCTAGGTTAAGGAAGAAAGAGTTAGTTCTAATAATAATTAATGATTCAGCATTAAATAAAAAGTTCAAAGAAACGATCAAATAAGAAAATTACGCGTTTGTGCTCAAATATTTATAAAAATCTTCCATCAGAGTGAAAAAGTGCTTTGTGACTGATAAAATGTATCCAAAAGGAAACTAAAATACGAATTGTCGAATTTCTGTCACACATTGGTAAGTGGAAATTTTCGAAAAATTTGATATATTTTGACAATTTGCATCAAAATGGCTGATGTTTGCCTGCCAAAAAAATTGAACTGATATTTCAACTGAAAATACTATTTTAATAATAATAATACGACAATTTTATAAAGCGCCACTAAGAGATCCTAATCTCTTCGAGGACGCACTAACTCTGAGAAACAGCCCATTTCCATTGACGGACTAAAAATATTAAAACAAATAAAATAAGAAGAGTGTCAAAATAGAAGGTGGTGCCTGCGGTCATTGCATTGGGTATCTGTATGTGCATATGCTCAGAAAAGTACATTAGTAATAAAACCGCAGAAGAACTTCCCACGGGAATATGGACTGTAAAGAAACGTTCTGTAGATTTTCTGTCTACAAACGAGTCTTGTGACATTTGAGAAGTGTAATGTATGACATTTATAAAAATGAAGTCGTATACAATGTAACAACGCGTTCAATTTGTTGAATTATTTTATTTATTGTAATCTCC
>OX463850.1:6595834-6722428 GCA_949825065.1 Odontocerum albicorne
ATATATATATATATATATATATATATATATATATATATATATATATATATATATATATATATATATATATATATATATATATATATATATATATATATATATATATCTTTATCTTTATCTGCCCTTTTTCTACTCATTGCTGAGTGAGGGCACCCCTATGACTTAAGTTTTGGGCTTCACATCTGTTCACCGGTTGTCTTAGTGAAACCTGCCAGGTTTTGTCATATTAGGGTAGTGGCTACCTCCGTTTTCTGTCTGCCGTACAGCTTTGGAGGACACCTAGTGATTTTGTCTCAGCATGAAATGCTTCGATTTTAACCATATTGGTACACTTGGTGTGGTATTAAAATGCTGGAAAGAAAGAATTATTAGTACATACATTAGTAGCCTCAGTAGTTGAGAGCATAGATATTAATTTAAAGTAGTAATTTATTTTCGAATGAATTAGCATAAAAGTTTGTGAATATGTCGGGTTCAGGTTTAGATTTACTTGTTGGTCGTTTTGTTTGGTTTTAATCTTTATTGTTCTTCTGTGTCTTGATTTGATCGCTGCTGGGTAAAGGCGCTTTTCAAAGATTTCCATATCTTGCGGTCTCTCGCCTCTCTTTGCCAGGTCACGCCTGCGAATTTTACGAAGGGTCTGTCCCATCTGTTTATATATATATATATATATATATATATATATATATATATATATATATATATATATATATATATATATATATATATATATATATATATATATATATATATATATATATATATATATATATATATATATATATATATATATATATATATATATATATATATATATATATATATATATATATATATATATATATATATATATATATATATATATATATATATATATATATATATATATATATATATATATATATATATATATATCATTTATACATCGTCCCCTTTTACACCAGTTCAAAAATTGTTAGCTAGGTATTTAAAATTCGTTCAGTTATCACGGACCCACCGAGATTCAAATTTCGAATTACTTTCGGAGAGAATCCAAGTATTCATCTCTCGCTCTCTCGTATTCAAAATTCAATTTTCGTATTCTTTCTTTGACGACAACCATCGTACGGGGTTTGGCCTATTTATACAATGATTTAAAGACAATCTTTTATTTTGGGAATTTTTGTCGTGAAAACTACACACGTACACTACCCAACACCTAAAGGTGAATGTTTTACTATCAAATATCAGTAGATGTGTTTGTAGATCGTCTTTTTTCATACCAAATGTATTTTTCTAAACATATGCAGATGCGGGAAAGTACTTTATCTGTTGGCTGCAGCTATACAAATAAACAATTTATTGTTATTATTGTAAATAATGTATTATGGATAAAAAAACATCAGTATAAAAAACAATATAATAAAAAAACCATATATATTGTAATATTAAAAAAAAAACAATATATACTATATTAAAAAACAATATATAATATATAAAAAAAACAATACATATTATATAAAAAAACAATAAATTATATATAAAAAAACAATATATATTATATAAAAAAACAATATATAATATATAAAAAACAATATATATTATATAAAAAACAATATATAATACATAAAAAAACAATATATAATATATTGTATAATAAACAATATATAACATATACAAAAACAATATACTCGTATATTATATAAAAAAACAATATATTATATATAAAAAAACAGTACATATTATATAAAAATATAAAATATAATTTATAAAAAAACAATATATATATTATATAAAAAAACAATATATAATATATAAAAAAACAATATATAATATATATAAAAAAACAATATATATATATTATATAAAAAACCAATGTATTATACATAAAAAAAACAATATGTATTATATAAAAAAATAATATATTATATAATTTATAAAAAACAATACATATTATATAAAAAAAAACAATATATAAAAAAACAATATATAATACAGAGTGTCGCAAAAAATGTATCTACACTTTAATTGCTGGTAACTTGCTGATTTTTTTTTTGTTTTTGATTTAACCGTTAATAAATATCATAATGGCTGAAATCTGACTAAGTTTTGAACAAAGAAAGTTTATTTTGAAGTGTTACTGGAAGTACGAAAACGCGGTAGGAGACTTTTTTTTTGGAATTTCTCAAGAATAAAGTTTATGCTAAAAAACCTGAAACCGTTGATGAATAACGAGTAGGCATTGAAAGAGAATGTGCCCAAATGAAATGATTTTCGATGTTTGTGATTCCGTTGCTAGCAATGTCTAGACCAGAATGGTCATCAGTTTGAAAGCAGGCGCTCAGTATGAAATAATACATTTATGTAGTTTATTGTGAACGTTGAAAGGGAACTGTAATACATACATATTTCATAAATATTAAAATTTTGGATACATTTTTTGCGACATTCTGTATATAAAAAAATACAATATATTTTATAATATATAAAAAAGAAAACTTCCTTATGGGCTTCTCCGTTTCATAATTCCACCTGATTTTTTTAATGGCGATAATGAGCTGTTTTTTTAAATCAAAATTAAAACGCTCGTTTTTTTTTCAAGTACAATAGGCCACAAGTCAACTACAATATTTTTTTGATTTTATGATTGGCATGTTCTCGTTCCTAGCTTGATCCTCTACAGATTCAATTAGATTTTTTTTTGTTGTTGCATTGTGCTATATAATACTTTCGTTGTATGATATATTGTACACCAAAACTTAACAGATTTATTGCCACGTGGTAATGTACTCAACTAAACAGAAATAAGTTGATAAGTCGTTAAGTGAAAACCAGATTCGAACCCTTTAATAATCTGTAACATAACTACCCCCGGGCTAGAAAACGGATATCTTAACAACTAGGCTATGGAATAAACGTTATAATAATATTAAAAAAAGGATAATTTATATATCATTGTTTAAAGAACTATTTTTCTTAAAGAGCGCTTCAATTCATGAGTCGAACCCACTGTTATTGAGAGATTAAAAAATCGTAAAATAAAATTTATAAAAGTTGAGTGTAAGTGAGTAAAGAAAAGTAATTATAATTCTGTCATCCGAATACTCTGAATGTTATTATTCGATAGCAGGAATAAATATAGGTATACAATTGAAATACTTCTGATTCTCGAATAGTAGCGTGAGTTTCTCGAATATAACAAAAGTTTGAAGTTTTCGCAATCCGAGGGGGAAGAATTCCTCTCCTCTTTTTTGCAATATATCAAAGGCATATTTCCATTCGTTTCCCGAAAGCCCGGCAGTCTCGTCAAATTTGGGGATATTATATATGAATGGATCTGTGAGCTCTGTCAGATATCTCTTAGCGGCGATAATTTTTCCATTCATTAATATCTGTCTGTCTATTTCCTTTCTGATGTCTGTTGTGCAGCGCCTCCCACTGAATCCACCCCTGACTCACCCACCCTCCTCCATTTGCCAGGTCCGGAATAGGGGGAGATATTGGGAATTCTTATAAAGAGCCAAGATATGTTTAAACATATAACAGTCAGCTTTGATGTAGATATTGTATAAACAGCATATGTGCAATCTATCGATAATCATATTTTATATTTTGTAGAGAAGAAAGGGCTTGTTTTATATAGTAACATTATGCTATTTTTTCATCGGTGTAGGCAGAGAAAACATAGCGCTAAATTTTCCTAAATCAATACATGTCCTTCGTCTCTTATATATCCATACACCTTCTCATACAGCTCCTAGGATTTTTCTAACTTATTAAGAGTACGTTTTTGTTCTTCAAAATATAATTCACTTGATACAACCAAACTTTCCTCTACTATCTTCCACTCATATTTGTTTTGTTAGTCTTTCTTCATTTATTTGTTCTACATGACCTTACCACGCTTGTTTTAAAATAGTAATTTTAACATCAAAAAATGTACAAGAGATCAGTTTTTGAGTTTATCACGTAAGTTCTCGTTAATAATTTTAAAGGTTACTAGAGAACTCTTAAGAATAATAATAATGTTCACATGTAATAAATATCTCGATGAAATTTAGTTTGGAGTTTTTTTGACATAAAATATTGCTACACAAGTGTGGTTTATTTTCTATTTAATAAAAGATAAATGTGAACAGTAATAAATGGAATGCCCCACTTGGAATGAGGTCAGAAGATTTGAATTAAAACTGAAACATCAATAATGCATACTAAGTTCATATTAACAATCAACTATGCATAACAAGTTCATGTTAAGAAAAATATAACAATAATAATAAAATAACCATTTAAATAGAGCTTTTAAAGAGCAGCATCTACTTAAGGGTGTTCTTATTCGGGATTTGAACTTAATGACAGATTACATACGAGTATATTTGATTGAATGACAGATTACTTTCGAATTAATGACAGATTGGAGGGATTCGAACTTAATGACAAATTACATATATTTGATTGAATGGCAGATTAAATTCGAATTAATGACATATTACAGGGATTCGAACTTAATGACAGATTACACAACAAATATACATAAGTTGGGTGTAATAATCGGGAGGTAGTGGTTGAGACCATTAGATTAGGAACTTCTCCGCATCTTTATATATTTAGAAAAACATATTTAGTAAGATACCACAGAAAGTTTACCAAGAGAAAACGAACAACAAAGAAATATTTGTAGATCTTTTGATGTGATAGTAGCACATTCGACTTTAGGTGGAGTGCAGTGCTCAAAAATCAAGAACATACTCTATCAATAGTGTATAACAAATTTAAAAGTCAGAATCATATAAAAAATGCATAACATGTTCATATAAAAAATTAAACCATGAACTTCATAGCAATAATCATATTGATAAAAGTTCGTATAAGAAGTTCAAAGCAACGCATTACAAATTTGGTCCATTATTGGTACAGATTTTTTTTCTGCAGTGTTCAGACAGATCTTTATTTGTTTGTTTGAATTAATCTGAGGTGGTGAAGCATTTGTGGACATGTTTTTTTTCTGCTTCCTATTTATTTTCTGTTTTTTTTTCTTCTTATTCTACATGTGCAAGGGTGTGGGCTGAAAAACGTCTGGTGTCCCCGTGGCTGGGCTCGCCCTATATTGGTAGGGTGTATCTTGGCCGAGGGGATGTTATTAGATGAGCCCAGACCTTTTGATAGCTTCTCTTTTAAATATATTTTTTGCTATTTATCTTAAGGTATAGGTATGTGCGATTTTGGAATGTTTGATAGCTTCTGTTTTAAATGTATTTTCTTCAATTTATGTGTTTTTGAAGTGTATTTTTAAATATTATGTACATACTACGTTGCTATCAATAAACCTGTATTTATTTATCTTTTCATTATTTATACAGCGTAATTAGGCGGATTAAAATTTGATTATGTCACAAAGTACGCTCAGCAAGGTAAATTGCCTAAACCAAAAAAATTTGATTATGTCACAAAGTACGCTCAGCAAGGTAAATTACCTAAACCAAAAAAATTTGATTATGTCACAAAGTACGCTCAGCAAGGTAAATTGCCTAAACCAAAAAAATGGGCTGGCATAAATGACCACTAAATAATTTTAATGGACAATATTTCTGTAAGCAGCAAAAATAAAAAGTTTATCATTTCATCATCGATCTTTAAGATTTGTTTAGTCACTAAAAGGCCGTACAGTGAGATATAAAATGAAAAAAAAAAACATAAGCTAATATTTATACCAATATCTATTACATGATCTGTCCCCATGAATTTGTTTTCATCTTCTTCAGCAGTGATTTACATTGAAGAGGGTGAATTCTAAAGCCAGAAGAACCAGGGCACTTAGGATTTTTAACCTTTACAGCTCCACCCCCCGCAGAGATCAGCAGTTAGAACATAAGCCACAGGGGATTATTATTTGATTTTACAAGCACCAAGAGATTTCAACCCTCTAAGGGGAAGGGGGAAAACATCTGTAGGAACAAATGTCATTGAATTTTATTTAAAAAATTTAACTTGAACATTGAATCGTAACTGTTAGATTACACTGTTGATATTTTGATAAAGGTGTCAGATGCGTCTGTATAAATTTCATATTTAACCAAAATTATTATTTCTTGATACGAAATATTGATCCAAAATATTTACAAAAAGTTAATATTAACCTGTCGTCAACTCACAATTAGTAAATTGACGTAATTATGATAAAGGAACCTATCCACAAAGGCAGTATGATGGAATAGAATATTTCAAATGATAAATTAATAATAATAATAAAAGGATTATTTATATAGCGCCGCTTAGAGACCAGACTTTCTTCGAGGGCTCACTGACTCCGGATTTGAACCCACCATTATTAACAGATTGAAAACATTTAAAAAAAAAACAAGAGTTTAAATATATAAAGCTACTCGTATTTATAAAGTACTTACCAGCATTAGCAAACGTTTATAAAAACACATTTGGTTAGAAAATCGCAGAAAACGTATCAAGGGAAAACAAACTACAATGTTTTTTTTATATCTTATGAAATGCGATAGTAACACATTCTGTATCTTATGAAATGCGATAGTAACACACGAAGTGTATGTGTGTTAATTTATGATCATCAATTTTGATAAGATCTCCAAAAAAGTGTTGTCTTCAAGTACTTCCTAAAGCTGTACACACCACTCGTATCCATAACATTAAGCCTTCAGTGAATAGTTGTACCTTCAGAGATGCTCTAAAGTGTTATCTTCTGTGTGGTTAATGGTTTCTTAGTGGTTAATAGGTCTCTTATTTGCTTTTTTTTCATTCTTATATTACTGCTTAACTATTTCAATGTATTGTGTCGTGGTTTTTTTTATGTGTGAACATCATTTCCCATTTTTCATTTCACTTTCATAAAATTTGGACTCCTTTGAGGCTTTTCATTTTTTCGTTCTTGCTGACAGTTAACCTGAGGTGGTATATGTGGGTTTTATTTTAATTTTATTTTCTGCCATTTCTGCCATAATAGGACAAGTGGTTAAGCTCACAGTTTTTTAGAAATGTAACATGATGACAACGTAGGCATCCTTGGAGAGAGATCTTTGGTTACTGTATAGTGTTAGATAAACTCGTCATTACCACTATTCCTAAAGGAGAGCACAGATCTCCACTTCATTCTATATTGACACACATTTTTCCCTTTTGCCATATACCTTATCATACATACTCTTCTATTTTAAAGGATTTTAATTCTTTTAGAATTCAATTTATTAAGTCGTGCCGTGTTTTTAGGTTTTCTCAAACGTGTCCTGCATTCTATGCTACTCGTGTAAATTATTTTCGTCAATCTATTATCATTCCTTCCTTCTATGTAGACGAACCTTTGTAATTTTTTTCATATCATCTTAAGTACTACATCTTCTTACAATTAGCATTCTTTCTTAAAGTCATCATTCGTTCTTCTGTTATACATTGTTTTGCTACACTTTTTAAGCAAGGCTCTTATTTATATCGCATTAATTTTAGTTTTATAACTTTTTGTGACTTATGTTGGGTCCAAGATTAATCAATATTAATGTAATATTGTATATTGAAGTACTAACAAATTACCAACTTTTTTATTCGATTAATTATAATAATCACCGATACACGTGTTTCTATCTCCTATTCCGAGGCTCTCTTCAAGCAGATTGATTTTATCTGCTATGCCAAGACTCTTTTCAATCCTTGGGATAGAAGATGTGTATCATGCAATTAGTGAAAAAACACGGGGATTAATGGAATGTCTGTAAGAACAAAGTAATTTATCGCCAAATATTCTAATATAGAGTGACACAAAGTTAAAGCCGATACCTTTGCTAAAGTAATACATCGAATTTAAATTACCAACATTTAAAAAAAATGTTTTTTTATTCTAAAGAAAAGCAAACATTTACGTAATATCATGCAAACGTGACCCTATTTTACTTTTCTCCAAAAACACTTATAAAGGTCTGTCTACAATTCGAATTTGGAAATTCAATCACTCCGTTTCCCTCCCTCGGAACATTCCACAAGTCTATCGGGTCGTCCTTAAATCGGATCCATTAGGGAGATTCAAGGATATCTGGGGAGATTTGAATATCGGGAGCTCCTTAGAAGAAGGGTGGAAATATTATTGAGAACATTTTGTAAAGATGAAATAATTGAATAATTTCTTTTTATTTGGATATGTGTTCTATTCTATTATATTCTATATGTGTTCTATTCTACTGGTTTTCCTGTGAATATCAAAAGTTAAGGGAAAATATATAAGATAAAAAGAAAGTTTAAATAAAAAGGTTAATGATTCAGCATTAAATAAAAAGTTCAAAGAAACGATCAAATAAGACAATGATGCGTTTGTGCTCAAATATTTATAAAAATCTTCCATCAGAGTGAAAAAGTGCTTTGACTGATAAAATGTATCCAAATGGAAACTAAAATACGAATCGTCGGATTTCTGTCACACATTGGTAAATGGAAATTTTCGAAAAATTTGCATCAAATGGCTGATGTTTGCCTGCCAAAAAAATTGAACTGATATTTCAACTGAAAATACTATTTTAATAATAATAATACGACAATTTATAAAGCGCCACTAAGAGAGCCTATTCTCTTCGAGGACGCACTAACTTGAGAATCAACCCGTTTCCATTGACATAATAAAAATATTAAAACAAATAAAATAAGAAGAGTGTCAGAATATAAAGGTGGTGCCTGCGGTCATTGCATTGGGTATCTGTATGTACATATGCTCAGAAAAGTACATTAGGTAATAAAACCGCAGAGAACTTCCCACGGAAATATGGACTATAAAGAAACGTTTGTAGATTTTCTGTCTACAAACGAGTCTTGTGACATTTGAAAAGTGTAATGTATGACATTTATAAAAATGGAGTCGTATAAAATGTAACAACGCGTTCAATTTGTTGAATTATTTTATGTATTGTAATCTCTGGAAACAATTATGTTCATTGGCCACCAAGATCATGTGATCTGACACCGTTGGACTATTTTCTCTGGGGTTACGTGAAAAGTCAGGTCTATAAAAATGACCCCCAATCAATTCCTGAGCTGAAGGACGAAATTATTCTCGTTATTGGTGAGTTAGAACCGCAATTATGCCAAAATGTCATCGAAATTTTTTATAAAAGACTGGACATCCGTTGAGCTGCAATAGGTGGACATTTGGCGGATATTGTTTTTTTTGTGTTTAAATGTCATACATGTTTCTTCAATGACCAATAAAATATTTTTGAAATCAAAGCAAATTGTGTGTTTTATTCAAGAATTAAATAAAATAGAATTAAAAAAACCGTTCAGTTTGAAAGACCCTTTAACACATTCGTCTTTAGATGTGTAGTACATAATACGTAAACGAAACATATGTAAGTATCCAAATGCAGATATATTATATATTATATGTTGGAAGAAGTTAAAACTTTGAAAATATTTCAGTATAATTTTCTAGAAACCTGACATCACATAGCAAATTATTAAGTATGTTAAGTAAGTATGTCAGCATTGTCAATAAGAGTATATAGTATACATATATAGTATGTATAGTATACGTATAAACTACAACATTTTAATGATAAGTATCTTAGACATGCATAGTACTTGAGTTCCATTATCTGTTATATAAGAACACGCACTAAACCTAGCTAGAAACAGATCATATTTACTTGAATGAAACAAACGTGTCAATGAAAATAAATTGTAATTTGTTTCTACACCCCTGGCTTCCCTTTGTGGAACCCCATAATTAATATAAAATTTAAAAAACTGTCAGTTTGTTTTATTTCACATGATTTTTTGTATATCACCATGCATTTCAACACTTACTGTATCATTATAAGGTGAGCTGACAAGAAAATACAAGTATATGTTAGTTACATAATATTTATATACTATGTTGTTTATAGTTAAGGCATTAACGTTGTGGAGGTTTAAAGACATTGTAATTTAATTTTATCAAACACTGTTTATTCCACTTTTTTTTTGGAATAAACAGTGTTTGATAAAAATAAATTACAATATTTATATACTTATTGTTTGTGCTTTTACTGTATTCCCAAAATAAAACAATTTAAATATGATGTAATTATAATGTAAAACGCGCATATAAATATGATGTAATTATAATGTAAAACGCACATATAAATATGATGCAATTATAATGTAAAACGCACATATAAATATGATGTAATTATAATGTAAAATGCACATATAAATATGATGTAGTTATAATGTAAAATGCACTTATGAATATGATGTAATTATAATGTAAAACGCACATTATAATGTAAAACACACATATAAATATGTTGTAATTATAATGTAAAACGCAAATATATATAATGTAATTAATATATAATTCAGTTTTGGTCAACTCAACTGATGATGACGATAACGAAGTTAATATATAATTCAGTTTTATTTATTGGTCAACTTAACTGATGTACAATATATAAATATGATGTAATTAATATACGAGTATAATTCAGTTTTGGTCAACTCAATTGATGATGACACAGCAAGTGTTGAAAAGCATTGTGATATGCAAAAAATAAATTGTAATAAAATAAAGTAACAGTATCTTAACTTTATATATATTTTAATTTTCTTATTATAACCAAAAGCGATTTTTTTAAATTTAATAAGAAGTTTTTTTTACTTGAAATGCTTTCGAAATTTCTTTTCGTCTACTTTCTTTTTTACGTTCCTACGAGATCAATAGTTTTAAAACGTTCAACAGTATAAGGATATAAATTTTATATACTTTATTTTAGATAAGTCATATTTAATTGTTTTTTTTCCATATACTCGAATGATATTTTGTATTTGTTACTAAGTGTCTGTACCAGAACCATATAAAATACTTCTAGAATATTGTGTTGCGAAAATGATTCTGTTGAGAAAAATGGGAGGTAACGACTATGAAATTCTTATTTATAGATATATAATTTTAATTTCTACAAAATATTTACATTTATTTCATCAAAATAAATTTTATTTTGATGAAATAAATTAAATTTTAATAAAAAAACTCGAATTTTAAGTTTTTACATTTGATTACTGAAAATAAAATCATCCCAATCACGCCATGTCCCTATTGGGGCAGACAGAGAAAACACAGACCTTACCTTCGTTCTATTTTGGCACACATTTTTCGCTTCTGTCACGTTCATAAACCTCATCATGCAAACTCTTCGATAATAAATGTTTTGCACTCTTTATTCTTTTAGAGCATATTTAGTCGTGTCACGCTTGAAGGTCTTCCCAGAATACTCCTGTCTTCTATTATATATTACTCGAATAGAATACTTTTATAAATCTTAAATAATTTATTCTTTCTACGTGACCTAACCATCTCAAAGCTCCTTACTTCGTCTTAAGCACTGCACTTTTTCCCAATCCGTATTCTTTCTTAATTATCTCCTTAATGATTTTGTCATACATTTTTTTCCACACGTTCTACGCAACTTTCTAAGCGTTTTGTATTTCCTTCTTCAAAATATCATTCGATTGATTCAACAATACTTTTCTTAGTATCCTCTTCCGTACTTCTATTCATTATTGCACTGCATATTTGTTTGATGGTTTTTCTTCATTCATTCGATCCACGTGTCCAAACCATCTCTGGGCATTTATAATTGTAATATCATTGATAGATGTAGTAAAATAAAATAAAAATTGTGTTCAGATTCGATTCGACGCTCTAATCTATTTGAGCATAAAATCGTATCCATTAGTCAGAAATTCCCTTTTGGATCGTTGCCCCCCTGTTTTATACTGCGCAGTAAATTTTCACCCAAATGGGAAACTGTTGATATCAGAAGTGGCAGAAGAATGGCGTGGGAAGAGGAGAGGGTGGGAGAAGCAATTACTCTGAGGGAAATTGGAATGCAGAACTCTTCTAGTCTTTAAACTGAACTGGTTTCGACTTTATGTTCTAGTTTTAAGTCAACAGACTATGTCTGCAAGATACCAAATATTGAAGAATATTCTTTCTCCTATTCCAGTATTTCATTAAGAAGTTCCATATAGAGATAATGAAAAAAATGGATGACTTTTATAGTTAAGAGATGCATGGCTGCGCGGATTTCTTAGCGGAATTTCGCCGGTTCGAGCTCTGCGTTGTTCTACGCTACTCGAATGGCAAAAGTATTTTTGTCGCCTAGTATTTGGCAATATAAAGATACCTATGATTCTGGTCATGTTTATTATTTAAAAATAATAATGCGTAGGAATGTTGAGTTACACAGTATTTATTAATTACTTAATTTATTTATTTGCAAAAATGATAATACATAATGGTATGCTGGCGCCCACTTTAACGCATGGAATTGTAACTTAGACTTGACAGAAGAAAGATAAAAGTAAGATTTATTTTCTGGAGATGCGTACAATGAGAAAAATTGTGGCATGAAAGAAGACGGAATGAAGACATTAGAAATTAATGCATGGATAAAGATAATCTTTTAAGTAAGATGAAGAAAGAAGCTTTAATATGGTTTGAATATGTGGAAAGAATGAATGCTGAAAGAATAACTAATCTAGCATACAAGTGTAAGGTGTGCGTAAAAGAGGTAGACCGAGGAAAACTTTCACTGTATACAGTATAACCTCGCGGGATTATAACCATGTGGTAATCTCTTCCAACCAACCAAAAAAGTTTTAAATACGTGTTAAGTGTAAAACCCTTTTTAAAAATTTGGGTGCAAATGGGAACTACCGGGCTGGAAGATAATTGGTTTACCAACTAGGCAAGGGGGGGGGGGGGGTCGTTCGTATGATCATTTGTTTAAAATAAATGAGAATAAAAACAATAGAAAATATCACCTATATATGTATTTTAACGGAGAAGAGATCATGAAAGAAAATTAAAAGGAGATTTGAGGAACAATCTGTAGTTTATTTTAATTCGCTTTTTAAAGCACACCAACGAGGGCGCAAATCGTACAATGGTTAGTACCGTATTCCAAAGCATAAAGACATGGATAGAAAAAAAGTTTTTTTTTTTTTTAAATATAATATTTGTAACTAGCAACAACTCGTTAATAATGACGGAAGTAAATGAAAAATAATGAATGTACTCGTATTTTGATTTTTTTAATTAAATGCCATTGTAATTTCATGTCTTACAATATATCAAGTGACAGTTGTCAAATGAATAGAAAAGATGCATGTCTTGAATAAAGATTTTTTTGCTTTGCCAATTGTTACATACTAGTCAAACACCATCAAGTCGTTTCCAGGCAAACAGGACAGAGCATCAGACTTTCCTGTCTCAACATACATACATTCGCCTCTTCCACATTTATTTTTTTATTTAACACTTTTATTGCAAATACAATCTGGCGAGCTTATTGCCAAGCGACAATCTCTTCCAACTAACCAGACATAAGTAAATGAAGCAAGTTACGTGGTCGCATAAATCATTCAAATGACTATCCATTCCCACGAAATCCATAAACACATACGTGAGCATATGCCCATGAACCCCACAAAGACAGACAATCACTTTCACACATCTTCTAATACAACCCCTACGATTTTTGTAATTATTAATATAATGATTAACTATCGTACCAATAATGATTTTTTGAACCTCAAAAATACATTATTGTAACAAATCCTAAACTGAAACATTTTTTAGAGCGTTTTTCAGTTTTCCAATAGGATTGTTATTACTTCTTGATTATTGTAATTTGTTTTATCAAACACCGTTTATTCCACGTTTTAGTAACGGTATAACCCTACCGGTTTCAAGGCTTTTACCTCATCATCAGGTTTAGTGTATGGTTTCTATGATTTTTGTACTATAACGGACGTACGAACGTCAAGGATTATTGATGTGGGTTAGGTTTGTAAAATATATTGAAAATATAGTTATTGTACATCAGTTGTTTCATGCCACAATATTTTAAAATGATTGGTAATGAATTTGTGGCGTAAATTGAAATAAATAGATATCGAAAGGCGTGGTCAAAATATGGGAGGACCATTCAGGGTCGTAAAAGAGAGCTGAATGAGAGGTCTTCTAAAACCTCCACCCCACAAACCTATTGTGGGTGACTTTCGCACGAAACCCCCTCTTATTTATACTTTGCTGTTTTACAAAATATACATTCCCTTGGTTTTGAGAAAATTTCAAGGTTTTTTTTGCAAAACAAACAAAATATTTTCTATTAAAAATAACTTAAATGAGGAGAGAAAAATCTTTAAAAAATGAAGTGATTCAAAGTGGGATGCTGTTTTGGTGTCAAAAGAATATTGCAGTTTTTTAAAAGATGGTTGAATCATTAGCGTGATAAATAGTTATTAAACCTAGGTTAGGTCTAGAGTATATTTCAATGATTGTATTAAGCTTCCGTTGTGTATAGTATAACGTGACGGGTTTATTGCCATGTGGCAATCTCTTTCAACCAAACTACATACATACAAACCATCACGCCATCTCAGGCAGAGATGATAGAGCGCCAGACGTTTCTATCTCAACACACATTATTCGCCTCTTTCACATTCATACACTTTCACATACAGCTTATACGAGTTCTCTAATTTTCTACGTTTCTTTCTTCAGAATATAACTTTTGTGATCCAACTATACTTTCCAAGGTCTTACTCTTACACACCTTTCAATCAAATTTACACTTTAAACCTGTTTTGTTAGTCTTCTTCGTTTATTCGTTACACATGCCCAAACCATCTCAGCGTGCTCTTCTTCATCTTACTTAACCCATCAGCCTTAAGTTCACACTCATCTCTTATCACTTCATTTCGTATTCTGTCATACATTATTACTTACAGTGGCGGCTGGTCTCGAGGTGCGTTGGTGTGCTGAACCGGATAAATAATTCGCAATATTTAAATTATATATTCGCAAACATAACTTCCAAAAAGGTTAAATATTTGTATACTCGTAGATTGAATATCTATAAGAATACTGACAAATAGTACCTACGAGTATTTTTATTTAAGTGAAAATTAAAGTAAAATTAAAAAAATACTCCTTTTAAATTGACCAGCCAAGTTTACCAATTCATACAAGAGCGATGTCGAATATGCACCGGACGGAAACACAGATTCATGGCGCACCAACGCACCTCGAGACCAGCCGCCGTTGATTACTAATGCACATAAGTATACCATAATCATAGTATAAATAGGCCAAAACCCATACGATGGTTGTCGCCGAAGAAAGAATACGAGAATTGAATTTTGAATACAAGAGAGCGAGAGAGGAATACTTCGAAATTTGAATCTCGGTGGGTCCGTGATAAAAAATTATGCTGAACGAATTTTAAATACCTAGCTAACAATTTTTGAACCGGTGTAAAAGGGGACGATGTATAAATGATATATACGAGTATAAACAAATTCTACATTTATGAATATATATTTTCATAAATGTAGAATTTGTTTTACTTCCGTGAATATTTCACGGGTTGTGACTAGTATATATAAGTTACCATAATATGTATAATTATACCATAACACATATAAGTATACCATAATATGTATAAGTATACCATAACATATGAGTATACCGTAATACGTATAAACAATGATACAAAAGTAAAAATAAAATCATACAAAGATTTTTTTTAATATTGAGGTTTAATTAATAGGAAAAAATCATTTAACCTCTATTGATAGATTTCGAACCCCTGCGCTTTAAGTTCGGGTATAGAAGATAAAGAAATAAATCAGCTATATGACAATTTAAAGTGGTCGGAGCCCACCACGGGAACCGTTTAAAATTGTTAGGAACAAAGTAAAAAAAATATTAAGATCAGACGTACCCTCCCAACACTAAATTATAGGTCCCTGGTTTTTCGTTCAGAAGATACTGCGTCGATATTTTTAACATAAAAATGAAATTCAATTAATATTTTATATCGACATTATACAGACAAAATTTTAATAACCTTCGAGAACAAAATTAAGTATTCGAAATACATTTATGTGTTTATGTTAAATGTTTTAAAAATAAAATTAATATTATATTAAATATTAGTTAAAAATGCAAGATTTAAAAATATTGCGAAAAATTTATTAAATTAATAATTTTGACTTTAAAATCAAGATTTTTTAGAATAAAAGGAAATATAAAGACTTTAAACGAAATATTAAACGTTGTCTATTTATCAAAATATGAAAAGTGAACAAATTTTTATGTTTCAGCTCAAAATATTTTTATGAACATTCCAAAGAATATTCAAGATTAACATGTCCTTATATATTACATACCAAAACTGTTTATTATTTATAAACAGTTTTGTTATGTACATACTATATTTTCATTAAAAATAAAAAAATATTACTTATTTTTAAATGATTTTCTCATGGTTTCCTCTACGGCAGAAAACCTATGTCTTATGCTTGGATGCCTGGTTCATGGTGTTTTTCTCACATATCATTTTTTAAACCTCTTTCTGGTTGATTAGAAAAAAATACTTTTTAGATTTTAGCTCATAATTAAACTTTTATTTTCATCTGCATATGGTATATGCAAAACAAGAGTACTTGATTATATTTTTTTTTAACTTAAATTATTCAAATTAATTCCAATAATCTGAAAATAGCATTTTTGTTTATTTAAAAGCATAAATTTCTTAAAAAAATAATTTATTGTTTCGTTCATTACAATTTAATTTAATCTAAAACATCATATTATTTTAATTTTCATGCACGTCACGATCGGCGCAGTAGTCCACATCGTTCGACCAAGTTTACGATCTGTTAAAAGACCAACAACTTATAGTTCAAATTAACACAAAATAAAATATACGTTTAACAGTATAAAAAAGCAATAAAAAACACGTCAAAACAATTTACCCAACGTAAGGCGGCGCTCTTTGGGATGCCGGATGGACCAAAAAAATTGCAACGAGAGATGATAAATAAAATTTATGACATGAAAACAATAAGATTTTTTTGTAAATACTGTACTTGGGGTACTGCATTTTGATCAGTCGCTTCTTACTTAAAAGGACATCGGTTTGACAATAATGGTAATTTTATTTATAAAGCAAGAATGAAGACGTAGGCTTGGATAACTTTATTTGGAATTTACTGGCAAAATAAAAGTACAGTGTTTTGTAATTTCGTGAGAATTTTTCTTACTTTATTTGTGGAAAGGTAAGGGTAAAGAAACGTAAGATTTTATTTTGCGATCCAGTCAGTGGTCGTGGTCTAACGGTTTAAGGAAGTTGATGCTCGATATTCGATTCCGGGTGGATTCACTTCCACGTTGGTTTTACTCTTAGGCCATTTTACATCTGAGTTTAAGTTTTTGTAGCTTATTAATTTTTTTATAAACCTTTTAAGTGACACGAAAAATAACCCTTTATAAAACTCTGCTTAACAAAAGGCTGTAGCGAATTAAATCTAGCAAACGTCTTAGAAATTTTACATCCTTACCATTGAAACTTTCGGTTTGATATACCTATCGTGACTATGTGCTTGCTGGTGCGCAACAGCTTGCACATTATAAACTAATAAAATCAAAGGCATCTTCCATCCATAGGATGGGTTACAGTCATACTGGGTCTCAAGAAAAAACATTTATTAGACTTTCATTAATTTATTTTATTTGTAATGTTCGTGCAAGTTATGGACCATTTAATCATATGGGTATCAAAAAAAAAGTTTAAATATTTTGATATACTCGAAGAAACTAATTATTAATAAAAATAAGTGCGTACTTTTCTGTGAAATGGTTCATGTAAATCTAAAAATATTTTGTTTCGTATTATATTATGTTTCTGTTTAACCTGGCAGGTTTATTTCCATGCGACCATTTCTTTCAACTAACCAAAATGTTTTTAAAGAGGCCTTAAGTGAATACCAGACTGAAATTCTTAAAAAAAATCTGGTATAGTTATGTATGTACAATATATATATAAAGTTTTCAGAAGAGCAAACTACTGTAGCATAGATTTTCTGGTGTCGTTTGCACGCCTGCATTGCTCTGGATGCGTGGTTTGCATACCTGAAGTTTGTCTAAGAAGTATCCTCTTTGGTGAGCTGATGGAAGGCAGAAGAAAACATGACAGTTAGCTTAAGAGATATAAAGACGTACCGCATGAGACGCTCATATGATAAAAGCTTAATGCTCAGCACGACTGGAAGTAAACAGCAGCAGAAACAGCCTAATGGCGTAGAATTGTTGCTAGTTATCAAGGACCTAATAGAGAAGGAAGAAGCAGACAATATGCAAGTACCAAAGCTTTTTGTTCTTTATGCAGCAGAACACAGTCTTCTCCGGTGTCATCAACGTCAAATACTCGAACCTCCTACTTTATTTTGTGTCTTCTATTATAAACTTCACAGTTAATGGGTATTCATACATGCGTCTATGTATTCAACCCTTATGCAAATATATCTGGTGATTTTTTTGCTTTAAAGCAATTTTTTCCAATCAACCAGCTAAGTTATTTCATTTTGGGAATCAGATATAACCAAGTAATGTAAAATCGATGGCTTAGGAAACATTAATAAAAAATGTACAAATAAAATTGTGAGAAGTGTCAAGGTTTCATCAAATATTCATTTATTTTACGTTGAATGTAATATATTCAAGTGATGAAAATATGAAATGCACAAAAATTTTCGTGTATGATGTCACGCGAAAATGTTAATTTAAACATATTTGACCCTAGAAAAAACTTCGAACCTTTTTTTTTCTAAACAGTAAATTTTTTTCTTCAACCTTGAAATACTCCAAGAAGAATTTACGAAAATAAAAATTCATATACTCGTATTGTACAATATGAGGTTAACTATACGCATCCGTTGTAGTTGTATAATATAATGGTAAACATTCTTGATTAGCATTCAAGCGTTCTGGGTATGATTCTCAGTGAATTTGTTTATTTATTATTTTGATTACATATAGTATATTTGGCGAGCTTGTTACTATGTAGCTTCTTTTAAAACTGCTTAACTATTTCAATATATTACTGCCTAACTATTTCAATGTTGTTTCAACTATTTCATTTCCCATTTGTCATTTTTTTAAATTTGGACTCCTTTGAGGCTTTTCTTTTTTTTCGTTCCTGCTGACAGTTAACCTGAGGTGGCATATGTGGGTATACTTTTTACTTTGTTTCCTGCCATACGTTTTTGTTTTTTTTTAAATTTATTCTTTAATCTAGATACGCGGGGGTGTGGGATGGAAGCCCCTTGATGCCCTTGCGGTCGGGCTCGCCCTACATTGGTGGGGTGTATCTCGGCTGGGGGAATGTTTGTGGGATGAGCCTGGACCTTTTAATGTCGTCTCTCTTGAATGCATTATTTTGTCATCTGTTTATTTTCTGTTTTTTTTTATCTTATTGTTCTACGTGTTCAAGGGTGTAGGCTGAAAAACATCTGGGTTCCCCGTGGCTGGGCTTGCCTTATATTGGTGGGGTGTATCTTGGCCGAGCGGATGTTATTAGATGAGCCCAGACCTTTTGATAGCCTCTGTATTTAATGTATTATCTGCAATTTATGTGTTTTAGAAGTGTTATTTCAATATGTTTTGTACATACTATGTTGCTGTCACTAAACCTATATTTATTTATTGTTTATTTAAATTGGTAAAGCTTGTAGTCAACGGTTTCGGGTTCCATTTCCTTTGGTATTAAAAATATGATAGTCTTGTTAAGATTTTGTCGATGAGAATATTCTTACCTCTCCGCATGTAGTTGTTTATAAAATTATTTACAGCCAAAATATTGATTTCATTAGGATCTCTGTGGCCTAGTTGGTTAGACGCCTCTTTTCCAGCCCGGGGGTCGCAAAGTCCATTTTCATTGGATTCGTTTTTTTTAATGGATTCGTCATGTTTTCAATTAAGATCTCTTGAATATATTTATGGTTGGTTGGAAGAGATTGTCGGATGTCAATAAATGCGCCAGGTTTAACTCTATACAAAGATAATGTAATACAATGCAATAATGACGGGAACTGCTAATCCAATGAGACTGGATAATAAAAACCTCGAGGCATTTTTTAAGTTCAATGCCTCCATCGTGTGATGGTCTAGGCGTAGCTAAACGAAATAGACATCTGTGGTAAAAAAGAGAAAGGAATTATTTTACAGTACATATCAAAAACTTTTCCTCTTTTCTATTTCTTGTATAATTCCTACATTTCATTATTATTTTGCCGGTGATTTTTCATTGCATTTATTTCATTTGTAGACAAATTGTTTTTTTTGGAATACATTAGAAAAAGCAGGTTAGGTTGTAATCTACACAACGCAAGTGTAATTTAATATCATATTACAACGAAACAAGAGTTACGTGCCTGTTCCAATGGTTTTATAAACCGTAAGGATTGATTAATGGGGCCGAAGACAGTTAATTTTTTATCTGAATGTTGTCTCCCGGTAACATTCTTCGACATGTTCCACCAGAACAGATATGTAAAAGGGTTCTATTAAAATGAATGAATCAAACAGCAATTGCATAGTTGCACGCTGTCGTGATTTAGATTTCGATTTAGAAAAGGCAAAAAGAACTAACATAGTTTGGTGTCTGTGGATTGTTTTGATAGAACATAAACATATTTTGTTCATACCATATCCATGTGTATAGATCTAACAGATTTAGATTTCGATTTAGAAAAGGCAAAAAGAACTAACATAGTTTGGTGTCTGTGGATTGTTTTGATAGAACATAAACATATTTTGTTCATACCATATCCATGTGTATAGATCTAACAAAAGGTTTTTTTAATACGATATGATGTCAATGATAAATGATCCATTGTTCAGGCATTGCAAACAATTTGTACTAATTCGATATATATTATAAATTATTATAAACGACGCACTTAAAAAGATCTTATAGTTTTTTGATTATCTATCAATAAGACATTATTGCCCACGGCGCGTTTCGGCAGCTCTACCTATCATCATCAAGAGTGAGAGTTGTTTATTACTAATACTTATTTCATTGATCATTGCAATGATTTGCACATTAGAATGAGAAAATTTGACAATACTGAATTGACCTGCAGTCTAGTAATTATTTGGGTCTAGTTTTTAATTCATTCGTGAGGTACCCATCAATACGTCGATTCGGGCAAACTTGGGGTTTATCATTGTGCGTGTTGACAACACTACCGTACGAATATTGTAACCAGGTGAACTCTGTTACCAGACTGGCAGCTCTGTTACGAGATCATTTTTTTATTTAGTTATTTTAGATACCATAAGCAATAGAACCCAAAACGCCCGGATGGAAGAGAAGCTCCTTTACGAACGCCAGTGGTCTAGTTAGTGAGTCGCTTTTCTTTAACTTGAGGATTCCAGGTTCAAATCTCGATGGCTGCTAAAAAAATCCAGCCTGATTTAAAACGAGCTAGACTCGTGCGAATTTCGTTGCCTTTCTTCATGCAGTAGTAGTTCAAATATGTACAATTGCTACCTGTGAGTTACGGGCCTACTCCATTAGTTCTTAACGTGAAATCATGATTATTAGAGACCGAAGAAAATATTATCTCTTCTACATATCTATATCCCCAATGTGGATATGTCGAGCGGTACCAAATGAATAAATCTTTCGAAAAATAGACCTCATTATTATTCAAAACTACACGTGCATGTCGACCAATGAGATATTCGCAAATACATAATGTCTAACAATATGTTTGGTATAGCTAAAACATTTAAAATTTGTTTTTCAATGACTTCTTTAGCTTTTCAAAGTTTTTTTCTTAAACTTTGATAATACGATGAAAAAGTTTTGTTTTTGACGTCGCTCTTTTCAAATAAAGTATTTCCTTAGTATTATCAATAATTTCAAAACCTTTGCCGGAAAACTTTACTCACTAGTTAATATTTGAATTTAGGTTGTTTGACATAGGATTTGATATCTGTTGATTGAAATGAGTATACTGCTAAAACTGTACACCTTAAAGTAAAATATTGTAGTATAATACTTTCAGTAAATGTTTATTTTTATCTCTAAAGGTTTGTCAAGTTCTGCAAGATTTTCTATATCAACCCCTAAAAGCTTATCCTCCTGCCTAATAATTCTACTATCACATTGAATGAGCTTTTAATACTCGTACAACCTATCTAGTAAATTATAAATTTGTTAGGGATTGTTGGTATTCCGGTTTCGATTTAACTTATAAACCTCATGAACTTATTGGGTGCCACTTATAAGCTAAATAAAAAAAAACTAATGATATTGATGGGATATTTTAAAACTTTATATTAAAAATAAAACATTACAAAGTTGTGTAATGTTTTAGCGTATATAAAAATGTTTAATTCACTCAATCTATTGGCATTCCTTGGAATTTAAAATATATTATTTTAAAATTTTACTTTGAATATTCTCTTTCCATAAACATGGGTTCGGTTTCAATGAAGTTCTATTTTATACATAGAGAGTGCCTTTTAAGAGTTTTTCTGTAAAGGACGTTATTTGAATTTATATTTTCGAAGTGTGATGCCTGAAAATGTGCCTGTGTCATACGAGGGGAGAAGCACAGCGTGGGTCCAGCGCATTTCTGTACGGCCACGCACCCCGATGTGTAATACAAGTATATTTCTTAAAATCGAGTGATTTCTTTGTAATTGATAATTCAAAATGAGTTAACGTATATAAATTAAAATTTTATTGCGATTCAAGTTTACTGTAAATAAAAAATCTTGCACTTTCTCGTGGAATATATATTCAATCTATATACACAGGGTACCCATCAGTCTACGTATTGCTCAAAAAATATCTATAATTAATGAGATTAACTCGCAATCGTGACTCCAACATCGGACCATAAATAATGAACGGTGGCCGAAACGTATCGGAGGCTAATATATGCAAAGCTGAACCATCTACTTTTACCAGGATGCAAAGTATATGTGATCGAAACATGAAACATATATTTATTTTTTCACTGTATCAGTCAAAAGACCTAAATAAATAAAAAAATTAAAAAACTGCTGACTTGTGAGATTGAAATGAATTCTAAAGCTTATGCGAGACTACACGAGGATAACGTTCTCGATCCTCAACGATACCAAAAATGCGTGCTTGACTAGTTTTTTCACAATAAAATATTTATAGTACTTTATATAATGTGTCTTCAGCACCAACTGCAGGAATTGGCTGAGGTCAGCAAAGAAGTTGGTTTAAAAACCAAACATATGCTCATAAGCTTTGCTACCTCAAAACCAGTAAACGTAGATGGAAAGCCGCTAGAACTTATCCAGGAATATGTGTATTTGGGTCAACTTATTTCCTTTGTAGGTGGCATATCGGAGGAAATAGCACGCAGGACAAAACTAGCATGGAACTCATTTGTACGCTTGAACAACATTTTCAAAAGTAATCTCCCAATATCCTTGAAGCGAAGGGTCCATAGCCAGTGTATTCTCCTAGTACTTACGTATGGCTGCGAGACATGGACGCTCACAGTAAAGAACATATAAAAGCTCCAGACTGCACAAAAGAGCATGGAGAGATGCATGTTGGGATACTCTAAAAGAGACCGTAAATGAAACACCTGGATTCGCAATATAATAAAGGGTGAAAACGTTATAAAGGTGTGCAAAATAATGAAGTGGCAATGGGCAGGACACGTAGCCAGAATGTCAGCTCCCGATGGACATCCGAAATAATCCAATGGTACCCAAGAGGCATAAAGAGGACCAGAAGAAGACCGAAGGTACGCTGGATAGATGAAATCAGGAAGCATGGCAGCATCACATGGCAACAACGAGCAAAAAACCGAACTATTTGGAGTCAACTTGGGGATACCTTCATCCAGCAGTGGATCGACCCTGGTTGACAATGATGATGCTATAATGTGTAATAAAGTAGAATAAGTATATTTTATTAAGTTTTCTTTCTATTCTAATTATACAAATATTGAATTATGTAATACTTTTATTGTATACAGTACAACCTAGCGGATTTATTGTCATGAGGCAGCCTCTTCTTGTTAATCAGATAAATGTTTAAACATGCCAAAGGAAATAAATTGGTTTCCAACGAGATTTGAACCTGCTACCTTCGAATTGATAGATATGCGTTTTCACAACTAAGCAATGGAAGGAAAATATTGAAATAAATAAAAAAACTTATCTTTGTTTAGTGTTGGAAAATGGAAAACGTTGTAGAAAGCATTTAACAGTCTTTGAAACAGAGAATTAACGCAACAGTAGTTTTCATTTTATTAAATGAAAAAATCAGTTTCTAGTCGGATAAAGTGATACACATAAACAAATTGTGATTTTTTTTTATATAAGATGTTAGATAAATCGTAGGAGTTGTATGAGAAGATGCTTTGATAGCTTCTGTATTTAATGTTTTATCTGCAATTTATGTGTTTTAAAAGTGTTATTTAAATATAATCTGTACATACTATGTTGCTATCAATAAACCTATTATTTATTTATTTATTATTATTTATGTATTGATTTTGAGATAGGAAAGTCTGGCGCTCTGTCCTCGTTATCTACCACAACAGAGAAACGGCGTGATGGTATGCATAAATATAAACAAATGTTTTCAGAAATTAAATAAACAGAAAAGAACAAAATGTGATCAATAAAATCTCCATATTTTGTTTAAAATACAGCGAAAAAAATTCTTTCTAAAATAATAAAACTACACACCCTTTTCATTTACATCCTTTTGGCTGTCAAAAGTCAATTCACTTGCTGAACGAAAGCTGCTTCTTTGCTACTTTCAGTGTAACAGTTTGATCGCTTTTAGCGAAATTTTACAGCTCAAAATATTTTCGCGTGCTTTTTGGTCAATTTTTCCATCAATACTCTCCACATATAATGCGAAGGGGCATGCTATTTACCAAAATTGGTATGCCCGTGATAATAGTATGAGTGGTGAAGCTACGCATACTGGTTTTTTTAAATATCTTTAACCTTTTTTATTTAAGGTTATAAATTATTAGTTATTCACGTGGAATGCAGTAATAAAGCTGCGTTCATACAATATATATATATATATATATATATATATATATATATATATATATATATATATATATATATATATATATATATATATATATATATATATATATATATATATATATATATATATATATATATATATATATATATATATATATATATATATATATATATATATATATATATATATATATATATATATATATATATATATATATATATATATATATATATATATATATATATATATATATATATATATATATATATATATATATATATATATATATATATATATATATATATATATCATTGAATTATTCATAAATAACTTTGACGAAGTATAAATCAATCCTAAAAACTATCCCATGGAAACTATAGTTTAATAATAATAGAAATGAACAAGATGGAAGTGTCTGTCATGTGTCGTATGCGGACGACCATTGCGTGGGGGTTTGCGAGTGTTGTCTGAATGATGACACTGTAGACCATATGTTTTTCGGTTGTCATCTGCGAGACAGATTTGATTTACTAAAAGCCGTATCGTTGCCGTATTTCCACTTATAGATCGATTGTTGAATTGGGTTGATTGCCTTAAAAAAAAAACTTCGTCAAGTATATACATGGTAATTGTTAAAAAAAATATTTCCTCAATATAATTTGAAGTCTGTAATACGTATTTCATTCCTATATTTTTCTTTTCCCCTATCCCTTCCTTCTCCGTTGACTAATGATGTCTCACTTTTATTTTTACTATGTACTCTTATATTGTTAATAAATTTCGTTAAGGTGAATAATTATTTAAATATTTGTTTGCGAGCATGTAATTTCCTTTATTTAATTTTCTCTTTTTTGTTGGAAGATATTGCTACCTGGTAGTCTGCTCGTCAGATTGTTTTATAATGAAGTGTTAAATAAATAAATAAAGCTCTGTGCTTTAGTTTGATAGACGTTTGTCTTTCAGAGGATTGCGAGTTTGATTTCCGATGGAAACTATATTTTTGTAAAGGGATTTTAGCCTGTTTTTTAGTTCAAACATTTAAAAAAATAATTTACGGTTGGTTCAAACAGATTTTCACATAGCCATAGACTATCTTTGTTGAACTGTTAACAACAAAGGTGTAATTAAAAGTCAAAAGCTATTTAGAAAAGGTGTTTCTTTAAAAATATAATTATTCTACAAAAATGCCGACGACGAAATATTCAGGGAAGTTCAGGGTTACTCATTTCACTTCCTCCCCATCCCTCCACATTAAAACTAGAAACGAGTTGATTTCACATCTTGTGGATAAGATTAAAAAAATTGACTTCTTTTTTAAAAGAGAAAGAACTTAATGAAATATTTCTATGCTGGTGCAATTCTAAAGTTCTTAAAATAAAACGATTAAAATACCGGCAGAAGTTCTTCTTTCACTGGGGGAGGATTGCTTGAGACGTAGAAAATAAATTAAGCAATTTGTTTTTAGAATTTAGACCTTAACAGTCTTAAAGTCCGTCAATATTTTAACAGCAATTAAGCGATTAAAAATGTTAAAGAAAATAATTGAAAAAAAAAAGTAGAGTTTAAGTAGTTATAGCTGATGGTAAAATGTTTTTCTTCCCTCCCGAGGTGTTGAGTATTTTTTTCGCTGTTGCCAAAGAATATACAAAATTTCCTTTTTTCACTATTGCCAAAGAATATATAAAATTAGTGCAGTACTGCAGTGGTCCCCAACCCCCGGGCCCCGGCCCGGTACCGGGCCGTGGACCAAATGGTACTGAGCAGCGCAAGGGCCTGCTTAAAAATTACTTTTGAAAAATCGAACATACCCAATAAAACTTAATTATAGCTTAAAATAATTATTCCGTTGAAAACCCCTTCACGCTAAGTTACCACCGACCTTCCGACAATACCTTCGAAATAAAACAACACCACACTACCATATGCATGCCGCATGCGGCTTTCAAGGTAATATATCTGCAAGATATCAGAATAACATTAAAATCCCGATATTAAACCCTAAGCATTCTCTAAATAAATTCTTTTCTCTATCTTGGAAAAAAATACTTTCAACCTTCCGTTAAACCTTAAAAATATTGAAAATACCCATGAATCCAAAAGAAAATTCAAAAATTATCTGAAACTTAATAATCCTTCATTGTTATTATATATTTTTTCTTCATTTTTCCCACAAACCTTGTGTTTTCTCTACTATTATTTGTCACTATAACTTATGTACCACAGTTGTAAATTTTATTATTATATATTGTACAAATATATTGTTATTTAATTTGAAAAAAAAACTACTTTCAATGTGTCTTCCCTCCCCTCCCCCCCAGTGGGCCGCGGTAAAATTATGAAACCTTGACCGGTCCGCTGCGACAAAAAGGTTGGGGACCACTGCAGTACTGTATTAATTAATTATACATTAGAATGCTATCTGGAACACTTGCTGGAACAAATGGTTTATCGAATAAAAATTGTTGGCAAAGAAAAGAACATATTGATAAGTACGCCAAATTGTGCAGAAAAATGTGATACGATAGGCCAACCCTCGTGACCGACTATGATTGTCGGCTATCATGTGGATGAAAGACGTCTCTGCGCATACTAGTTTATTGTGTACAAACTATTGCATTTCAGTAAGCACACATTATTTACAAATCAAATAATTTAAAAGCAAATATATTAAAGTTAATGGTTTAATCTGCTACAGCCTAGGCAGATTTTTAAACAGTGTTTATTTAGTGTTCCTTTGGGGCACTTGAAGACTTTATGATATGCAGCTTTTTAGCTTATAAGTAAAACCAGTCCAAACATAATTCACAGGAATTGAACCAGGCACCCTCAATAGCTAAGCGTAAGTGCTAACAGTTAGACCACGGCCTACGTACCATTTGTCGAGCCACTTCTTTAGATTCTTCAGACATGGGTATTTCTATTTATTATTATAGAGTTTGATATGTGAGTTTTATATAGTCCTATTTTGTGCAGTAAGAATTTACGATAAACATCATATATGTTAAGTTACAAAATATAAAAATTGAGACACTAAATTGTGTAAGTTAATACTCCATGAATTGAACCAGGGCGCATATGTTCTTAGTATTCTTTCATCGCAAGGTTCCCTTCAATATATTCGAATTGGTGTTTTAGACATTTTGAAAAGTGTGGTCTAGAGACAATATTGTCTTCGGCCTCAGTAAGCGTGCCTTGAGGTTTAGACCTATGAAGTAGGTTCAGAACTCGCAGTTCGTTATTGGACGTGTCAGCAACACTACCACTCGGTGCGTGCGAGTAAACTTTTTTTACTCGCATGACGAAAAACCTTTTTCGTTTGGTACCGTCGGTAATCGAACCCAAAGTCAAGAATGTTACCGTTAGGCAACGGAGGTCAACTTTCTTAGCGCGAATGCTAACCGTTAGACCACGTCCGCCGATACTCAAAACAACGTGTAATACAATACAATTTTATTAACGCTTTTCAACCCTCAATAACTGGAATAACCCTCCTCACTAACTATCGATTGCAGTATTCCATGCAATTCCTCCTCTATTTGCCAGGTGCATGCCATGCAACCGACTGGATATAATCGTCAGTGCTCCCCGCTAGACTGGATCCATCAATCATATTTAGTCTGCGACGCGATGGTCCACTAACCCCGAGGACGGAAAATAAGGTGACCTCACCGCATCGGAAGAGACGCTTCATTACGTTTGACCCACCCTCGGACTAGATTAATACGTGGAACCGTTTTGTTTAAGACCCATTACATGTTCTTACCAATTGATGTTTTCAGACGCCGAGTATTGTTTGAAATTATGAACAGCTATGAGCAAAGTAGTAACTTTGAGAAGAATTTTTAAAACAAATATAAGTTTTTATAAATCGAAGGTTCTTCTTGTAAAAAAATATTATTTATTCAAAACTAGTCATCGCCGGGCTCGCGTCATTCTATTTATTTATATAGATATTTAATATTTATTATTTAATATTAATTCCACAACGTTGAAAATGCAATGTGACATAACTGTCAAGTTTAGTTTGCCTGTGTCGCTGCAGGAGGCGCAAACGTTATTTTTTCAGATTTATAAACTTATTTATATACACCTGTATATAAATAAAAATATATAAACATTTTCGTATACGAATGCAACCTTTTGTCAAAATTTCAAAGCAATCGGGGAAGAACTTTCGGAGATTAGAGATTTTCAATATACGAACATTTACATTTTTATTTATATAGATGATGACCTTCGTAGTTCAGTTGATAAAACGGCTGTCGTCTAGCCCGGGGGTAGTGGGTTCGATTCTATTTGGTATCATCATCTAGATCTTATACAGTATTCTATTTTATTAAGGTGACTACCTATCATGCAGTGACTACTCAATCTTGTCCTTTCTTATGTTTAACTATAATTTTTAAAGGGATAGATTGCCTCATTGATTTATATCCATAAAACATACATACCCTCACACAAACTTCCTGACAGGGCAGGCAGATAGGACGGAGCGCCATACTTTCCTATCTCAATTTCCAATCTCCTATACCAATACATCTTCTTATACCTACAACTTCTATGATGTTTTTCTGAATTTCTATATATCCTTCTTTTAAAATATAATTCCCTTGATCCAACAATTTTTTCTTTGGTGTGTCTAACTCACGCCCTCCACTTAATTTTTTTATCTAGAGCCCTTATTTTAACCTGCTGAATTCCAATCCAACGCCCATTAGTTATAAATATTGTGTTATTATTAAGAAATTGATCTGCAATATGTTTTTGAGTAATTGATTTTTTTCATCAAAGTCATAGAAAAAGTATTATTGCCCTCAAACGACCTCATAACTAATCTAGACGACTTATAGGAATCAACAAAATTGACTTCCAATAAATATTTGCTGTAGTTGAGCTCTTGTTTACTTATATTTTTTTATCATAGCTTTATAAAATTTCGTGTATATTTATCAACACATTATTGCATAATTATCAAGAAATTGTATTGTCAAGTGGCCATAATCTCTTTCAAACAGATAAAAGTATTTAAAAAAATAAAAAAAAGTTACACGAACGCAGAAAATATTTGAATAATTGTCCATTTGTAACAATACACATAACGATAATAAATCGATAGAAATAGGGAAGAATGAGAAAGAAGAGTGACTAATTGGGAACGAAACACGTAACATTACTGACATGTTCTGTCAGTAGATAAATTTTTCGTTATGAAAGGACATAACAAACAATAAAAACAACTACCCCTCAGAATGCAATTAACTAATTGCAACATTTAACTTAATATACGAATATTAAGTAGTATAACGCATGCAAAAATATCGTTTATCATTTCACAACAATGCAATTATAATGCAATTAGATGCAATACTTGAAGGTTGATGTCTATCTTGTTGATCGAATTCGAAAACGTGTTACGTTTTAACAAGTACCTATCGAGTCCATCATCGAGAACACATGATATGAATTGATTAGAAAATCAATAAATGCTTGAAATATTTTAATTATATGTAAATGTGAGAATGAGGCGTTAAATGAGTTTAAATACACACTATATAAGCATATAACTAAATGCCAGTTTAATTTATGCCTATTTTGATTGATTTAGGTTTATTTTGTGAGTATACTTAACCTCCGCTCCTCCCTGTTAACACTTCCTGTCCTGTGATGTGTAACTAGTACACATTGCTTCTAAAAACTTTAATATCTCTATAAATATAATAAATACTGGGTTCAGATTTTAAGTATTCCTCCGTAATACATTTACGCAGTGAATGAAAACATAATATTAATAATAATTAGCAGTTATCGGTCACATCAGAGATATTTTGTGGAAATCGGGAATAAATTCACCAATACAATCAAACGTGTGCCAGTGTGTGACGTAGGTATATTCATTCTAAAAACCGCTATGGGTGAGGAAGGGATGCTATTCACGTCTCACTCTCTCTCTACTTCGGTATATGGGAACGCAAGAAATAGAATCTCAGTTCGCTCGCTTCTCTCGCTTAGTAGTTCGCTGGCTTTCGTTTGAGGTGCTCGCTTCGGCCGTTTTGTGAACGTCGGCCGATGTTTTTTTTTTTCATGTTTTCAGCAATTAAATTTCAATTATTATCCCTTTTGACTTCAAATTTAATTAATTTAAGCGATTGGCTATGAAGACTTTTTTTTCCGATTTTAAATCGCTCATTTTTACATGCGTATTGAATACACAGCACCGGAACGCGCGTATTTTTGTAGCACATGAAGGGAAAGGTTAAAATAATAATTCCATTCTATTCGTATCACCTACACTAGATTTATCACAAAGGTCCATAAGTTTCCAACCTAAACAAGTTATGGTGATACCATGCCAGCTACACCCAGGTCAGGTGATGGTACAGTTGAAATTCGGTAAATCTATCCTCAGTAGTATTTCAACTAAAGACACCTTGTTTCGTTATATTTTCAAATGTTAAAATTGAATATCGCGTGGTTATTGAGTTTCTTTCAAAATAAAGAAAAAGCCCGACAAAAATTTAACCACGTTTAGATACTGACATCATTTACTTTCTACTGTGGGTTTCCCATCTTTTGAGAGAAACTTCATAATCGCGCGATATTATTTTATTAAGATTTATAGGAATATAACGAAACAACGTGTCTTTTGTCGACTGTAACATAGTTGACATACTACTATGAGTAGAGGTATAAATTTTAACTCTAACATCGTTTGACCTTGCAATAATCGTGGTGGTATCTGCCCATACATGCCCATGTGGTAATCGTGGTGGTATCTGTTCATACATGACCATGTGGTAATCGTGGTGGTATCTGTCCATAAATGACCATACTCGCTTTAACTTGTTTAGGTCATTTGAATCAGTTCAGAAAAATACGACAGCGATGGTATTGGGTTTTTCAGGTCTTCTTCCGAACAGCTAACGGGGCACTGTGGATAATCCATCAGATATAACATTGAATGTTGCCACTCATGGTAGTGTATTTTCTTTACCAACCCTCCACCTGAAGAGATTCTCTTTTGATCTACCCACGTGGGTGCGTAGGTGATTAGAAGAACTCCACACGGTCCATGGTGAGTGATGTCACAATATTATTGTTTCATTCTATCGAATGGAATAATAGTAAATATTATAATAATTATTATTATCATAATACTGATTATAATAGTTATAATGTTATGGAGGGATTAATCGTCTTTGTTCATTCGTCTTTTCTGTATTTCAATCTTAATTTAAACATTAAAAGACTTAGGTAAGTTTCAGAACCTCCGTTGTTTAGTTGATAAGATGCCTGTTACCCAACCCGGAGAAGTGAATTCGATTCCCGTTGTAAAAAAATAATTCAAAAAGGGCTTCTGTCAGGATTTCTCTTGAAGCTTTTTTAAAAAAAATCTTTCTAGTAAATTGCCCCTTGACGACAAAGCTGCCTGGTTGCACTATATATAATTACTACTTGACAATTTGTTGTAGTATATACAATTGTCACTTGACAATTTGTTGTACTGTATACAATTTCCACTTGACAATTTGTAGTACTATAGGTATATTATTGCCACTTGACAATTTGTTGTACTATATACAATTTCCACTTGAAAATTTGTAGTACTATAGGTATACAATTGCCACTTGACAATTTGCTGTGCTATACACAATTGTCACTTGATAATTTGTAGTACTATATACAATTGCCACTTGACAATTTGTTCTACTATATACAATTGCCACTTGACAATTTGTTATACTACATACAATTGCCACTTGACAATTTGTTTTACTACATACAATTGCCACTTGACAATTTGTTGTACTATATACAATTGCCATTTGACAATTTGTTGTACAATATATGGTACAATTGCAACTTTACAATTTGTTGTACTATATACAATTGCCACTTGACAATATACCTGCCTAGTTGTACTACATATATACAAATACTTTTTAATAATATTGCTATCGTTACCAAGTTTATACCACGGTTATTTTTGGTTATAAAAACTACCAACATATCCCGTTCGTCGTTACGCTGTAGATAATTGTAACACTTTACGGAATCACATACAAGAAGAAAAAAACAAAATACTCCATAAATTAATCAAAAACACGCACCTTCAATAAAAACCAAAATAAAAGGCAAGCGAAAATAACACTTTTGAATAAAATTTAAATATTCATGTGGTAATATTAAAAAAAGGGAGAGAATCATCTTTAAAAAGATGAATTTAATCTTTTAGCCATCGATGGGAGATAAATATAGGTTGGGATGCTGGGCCTTATAAAAAATTCAAAATATTACCCCCACTATCTCTGCTGCCCCGCCTTCTCCCCACCCCCGGGGACGAACTGTGCATGTTAAGTGACCCACCATCATGGACAGGTTATTGAATTATAGTTTTTTCACAAAAACTTTGAAGTTTTCTGCACATAATGGGTTATGTGATATTAGATACTTAGTAATTTTTTGTAACTTTATTCAACAAATAAATAAGTATATTTTTTTGGAGTGAGGGAGTTGGCCATTTTTTTATTGACTTGTATTTTTTTGTTTTTAGTAAGCTTAAAGGATAAACAAATACATATATTTTCGATAACTATTACGATGTCAATCACTTACGATTCCGTAGCTTAGTTGGCGGAACGCAAGTTCACCAACTAGGTGGTTTTGACTTCTATACCCGATGAAGCCTAAAAAAAGATTAACACTGGTTTTCCAATTAAGACCTTTTACATCTTTTTGGTTGGTCGGAATAAATTGACAAAGGCTAAAATTCCACCAGGTTGGTCTGTATACAACGGAAGTGAAATGCCAAACAGTCATCTTAATTTATATAATTTTCTGGCGACATTTAGTGAAAAAAATCACTTCAACGGTGTCTATTTTGATTGCAAGATTTCTCAAATATTGTGAACATAAAAACATATTTTTGGTTGGTTGGAAGAGATTGCCACATGGCAATAAACTCGCCACGTTAAAATAAAAAATATATAAACATAAGAATTCTCTTGAATATCCTTATACTATCAGTCTACCTACACGGACGTCTATAATAAATAAAATCTACAACTATAAGATTGACTTAACAATTTATAAAAGATCTTTCAAATTGAGCGGTTTTTAAAAAAAAATTAATTCTTGAATAAAACACACAATTGGCTTTGATTTCAAAAAAACTTTTTATTGGTCATTGAAGTATAATGTATGACATTTAAACACAAAAAAAACGATATCCACCAAATGTCTACCTCTTGCAGCTCCACAGATGTCCACTCTTTTGTCAAAATTTTCCATGACAATTTGCCATAATTGCGGTTCTAACTCACCAATACGCGAATAATTTCGTTTTTCAGCTCAGGAATTGATTGGGGGTCATTTTTATAGACTTGGCTTTTCACGTAACCCAGAGAAAATAGTCCAACGGTGTCAGATCACATGATCTTGTTGGCCAATTAACATCACCGTTTCCGGAGATTACAATACATAAAATAATTCATCAATTTGAACGCGTTGTTGTATGGCATACGAATCGATACGATTTTTATAAATGTCATACATTACACTTCTCAAATGTCACAAGACGCAGGCAAGTTCGCGACGCCATCTGTTATTTATCCAAGAATTAAAAAAAACCGCTCAATTTGAAAGACTCTTTACATTTAAGGTGAGAAAAACATTCAACTTTTTTTTATTGATTTAATTGACCCTGGTGACCTTTGGAGTGTTTTGTGCCCTTTTTATTATTCATTTTATAAAAATAGAGTGTTGCCGGAATAATATACAATACAAATAGTTGTTAAATTCATATTTTTAACGCTGTCGATCTTTGTGACCTTATTGGTAAGATGCCTGTCTTTCATTTCGAGGGTTCGATTTCCGTTGTTTATTAATCCAGATTTTAAATGAAAATATTCCAGTCTAGTTATACTTAAGGCAACTTCAACATTTTTTGTTGAAAGACATTGCCACATGGCAATACTCTTATCCGGCAGTACTGTATACAGTGAAAGTTTAATTAATACAATTTTACCTAAAGCTATTGTATATTTGAGGTGTAATATTTTCGTAAGTCATATTAAATTTAAGTAAAAAATTCGGAACTTTTGTAATTTTTGTCTTCACATGGCGCTCTTAATATTAATTCTATCCCGGTATTAATATACTGTCAGAAAGTGGGTACTTTCTAGGCAATGACATCATTTATTGTATATACAGGTGTTCAGCACTGAACTTGACGAAATTTATATTAAATTTTATGAGTGTAAAATTAATATTTTTTCTTTATACCTATTGATTGCTAGGTGCGAAGAATGCGTTAACTGAGGGAAGAATGAAAGTATATAACTGGTGAAATGTGTGTGAGAAAAATATACGTATTATAACGAGATGTATGAATGTAAAGGAGGCAAAGGCCGTGCGTAAATTGGAAGATATGGAGATCGGTCTTCTCTGCCTATTCCAAAACGGACATGACGTGGAGGAACTGCATCTCGTACTTATGTATGTTACACGATGCAGGTTTATACATACGCATGTATAACTTAATTTATATATAGGTATTCTGCACTTAATTTTATTAAATTTATAATATGGGTTATGTATATAAATTCTACAAAATGGTTTTGGTTAATTATTTTGCTTTAATAATATTTTAGGAAAAAAAATGCGAATATAAGTTAATAATGAAAATGCATCCTTATAAAACTGTAATCGATTCGTCTCTGGAATTCTAGAAAAACACCTGAGCTCTACTAGAATCCGAAAATACTACTGTTTTGAGTAAATTTGAATAAACAATGTATTCCGACCCCCTCAATGCAGTCTAAGTCATAAATAACGCGGTTTCGAGCGTGTTAATGTAAAAAAAATCACCATGCTCTTAGCAAGAGTAGGTATAATATTTTAATCATAATATACTGAACGCGCAGGTCCTATCTGATTTATTTATGACCAGTGGTCGGGCAACTAATCTTTAGTGGAATTTAATTTGTTGTTTATTTACCCTTTTTATAAAGTGCACATGGCCGCAATGTGTAAAGGAATAAAAATATTATAGACCCCGCTATTGACGGAGGTCTAATAACTTGGTATTCATTTTAAATTAAATATTAAACATTTATCCTTTTATGTTGAGTTTTGAAAGCATTTTTTAACTATACGATTTTGAACGCATTTTCAACTAAGTAATCCTTTTACACAATATTTTAAAGAAAATATTAACTACGGGATTTTATATTGTGATATAAATGCATTTTTAACAACGAATATTTTTGTCAGGGTTTGTTTTCCAGTAGATATAATGTAAACTTGTATTTAAAACGGTTACCATGTGTAGGTATCTGGGCCTCCATATTTGATACAATATAATAGAGTGAAACCCATAACATGCATCTGAAAGTCACTAGTAGATGGAGAAAGAAATAAGAGAATCCGAAAAATTACATACACGGAACTCCTGACGGAAATAGAGAGTTATCTAACCTTCAGTGGTTGGAAATATCATAGAAAAAAAAATTCTTCACGATCTGCGCAGAAAATAAAAGTCCAGTAAGAGTCTTCAGAAGCAGTTGGCGTTTGTTTTAGGAAAGAATATGACTGAACTGGAAGGAGGCGGAAGAATTGGCCGGATTTAAAAACAAATGAAGATAAAACAAAAATTGAAACGGAAGACAGCCATGATGATGATCTAAACCCTGACAACTGCTTTAGTTTTTTTTCGTGTTATTTAAAAAAAATCGGGATGGAAAGCGAAGTAACGAAAAAAAAAACGACATTTTTATTCTGGAAATGCTAAGAAAATATCATATTCTTTTAAAGGTTATATGCAAAAAAGAAAGACAGTTCGTACAACTATCGATATACTTAAAAATATAGATACTCTGGTTTAAGTACAATACATAAGTTTAATTTCAAGTAAAAAAAATGATTATGAATGACATTCTTGTAAATATCAAAAATATAATTACAAAAGAAGGGGCGAGGGAAAAGAAGATAAATTATCTGATCAGAAGTTCCAATAAGGGTTTGATTTAGGAAAAAAATAGTACGACAGTTAAGAATCATGTAAATTGCGGCAAAGTAATAATAATTTACTGGTTAATGAGAATGAAACCATTCTGTATCGTATTATAATTTCGGGGTATACAGTACAACCTGGCGGGTTTATTTCCATGTGACAACCTCTTTCAACCGAGTAGAAAGGTAAAAATGATACTAGAACCTTTTTTTTTTTACAAAAATTGGGTACCAATGAGAATAGAACCTTTAAATAGAAAGATGAAATAAAAAAAATATATATCAGACCGCGTACCCAAAGACTTGGGTATTGATAACTCATTGTTTGGTTAAATATTCGGGTATTGATAACTCTTTGCTCGATTAAAGACTTGGGTATTGATAACACTTTGTTCGATTAAAAAAAATAAAAACGTTATCGATTCTAACTGAACAGCTGAATTGGTTGACTCGTCAATTTAAATTATACAAAAAATGTTTTGACATTTAGTGCAGCCGCTTAAAATGCATAGAAAATTGTGCATAAACGTCCCCGAGGGCTATAAGACATGCTCTACTCGTCGACATTTAAATAACTGGTTCGGTATCACTTCCATGCAATGCCTGAAAAAAATGGTATGCCGATCATTATTCAGTGATCTGACTATCATTCTTTGAAACTTCGTATCGAGACTTGATCCTTGAACCTGATTGAGTGCAATCAATAACATTTTTTTCCAGTTTGCAACCGATTCCATTATGATTCTACCATTTCCGGGATACTTAAAATTGCTTGAAAGCGTTACTGTGATCGATGTATCGGTGATACTGAAAAAGTTGAACTTTTATTAAAGTATATTTTCTTCTCTAAATACACCAGTGAATATTTTGCTCTGCTTCTGATATGAATTTCTGGTAATTTTAAAATATTTTAGTTAATTTGTCAGCAACTATTTAGGGGTTGTTATGAACCGATACGGGACATACTTGTACCCATGTTTTTTTATGTATTCTTATTTGTATTGCCTTTTTAAAGGGATTAATGGGAATTTAAGGCTTATGTAAAGAGTAAGAAGACCACTCTGAGATGGTTTGGGCATGTGGAACAAATGAACGAAGAAAGACAAACGAAACCAATATACAGTGCAAATGTGAGTGAAAAACGTGGTAGAGGAAGGCCAAGGAAGGTATTGTTGGATCAATTGAATGGTAATTTGAAAGAAAGGAATGTAAAAAGTTAAAAAAAAACATAATAGCTGTAAGGGTGAAGAAGAGGCGAACAATATGTGTACAATAGGAAAGTCTCTCTGCCTACCCCGGCAAGGAAACGTCGTAATGGTAAGTATAATCATTTTTGTCTACCCCAAGCTACGATGTTCTTGGTGTCCAATTGAATACTAATTTTTGTGTTACAAATTTGATTAGCAAGTGATCTAAGCGACATACATTTCAAGATCTTCAAAACCAATTTTCAGCTGTGGTACCCAATACTGAAGTAATTATCACTTATACACATGTTAGATAAATGTTTTATCATACTTTCATCTGTCATGTATTCAAAACGACCATGTTTAAGTTATTCAGGAATTGCAAAGATTTTATTAACCTGTCCTCTTATTCGATTGTTCAGGTCATTTTGACTGAAGTTATTTATTCTGAAAACTCAGTTGTTGAATGCATAACCATTGTATGAATATATCCCTGATACCGGAAAAATCAGAATTCGAAGATATTTTTTGATTTTTTTTTCATTGCTTGCTATGACTTATTTTTTTTGTATATATCATATGTATGTTATATACTCGTACGTAAGCTGCTGTAAAATTAAAATTATCTTTTGAGGGATTTTTATTTTATGACAAATAATTGTGTGTATTTAAGCATAACTTTTTTTAGACGGCGACTTACTTACTCTGATTTTTTTTTAATATTGAAGAGAAAGTAAAAATAACTGATATTTCGATTTTATTTAAAGCAAGACACTTTGAATACAAAGTTCACAATAAATCTACGAGTAAAACACAAATATTATATTATATATATTTAAGGCATTAACATTGTGGAGGTTTAAATACATTGTAATTTGTTTTTTTATCAAACACTGTTTATTCCACTTTTTGTGGAATAAACAGTGTTTGATAAAAACAAATTACAACACAAATATTCGTTTTTCTAACATTATTTTATTTCTCAGGACGAGAGTTTCAATTTATTTGGTCTTTATCATCTATTCACAAAAAATATTATCAAATTACATACTGATAGATAATTGAATATCGTAGATACAAAATTTAAAAATTTCAACATTCCTCATTTCGTGTTTCATAAAGAAAAGAATATCAATACCATCAACGACTGAAATTGTATCTCTCTTGAAATCTGATGTTTTTTTTGGTGTGGCACCCTTCAACATATGTGTATTGATGATTAGGATATATTTAAGAGTGTGGCTGGGAGACAAAATTGTATTTGATTCTAATAATCAAATCATCGGGCTTAGAACAACTGGAGTAGCATAGAACTTGCGGTTCGCTATTACATATGTTAGGAACATTACCGCATACGAAGTAGCAACACTTGGACACCAATCGAATTCTTTTATAAAATATATTTTTTTACTTTATATTGGGAACCATCTGAAATTGATCCCGAAAGTAGATCCTCTAGGCTGAATCCAAGCGTTTTATCAACCAGGTAATGGGGGTCGTGAGATGGTATTTACTTTTTTACATTATTATATTTAAGCAGTGGAGGAAATCGATGAATGCAGCATTTGAATATTTATTGTTTATTATTTTTTACTGTTTTCTTTAAAATAATATATATGACTGAAATCACGGCTATCATTAAACTCTTGAATACTCGTACTAGACAGAAAAAATACCTGTAGGAATAGCACAGCGCGGTTTTCGAACCTGCGATCTTCCGTACATAAGTCCAGTGTATTACAGCGCGGTCACGAACCTCATTGAAAATATATTTCAAAATAAAGTTCTCTTCAAAATTCCTACGGTCTACATAACATATGCATACATTTGGGTTAGTACGATTGAAAGAAATCTCCTTTTTTCCGTCGAAATAATATGTCTTTTCGGTGGTCTTTACAGTGCCAACACCTTGATCCGGTGCCATTCCTCATCCCGTATCTCGCCGCACAGTCAGCAGCCCAGCTTGGTCCAGTCCGCCTTATGCTTCTTCTTCGTACCAGTCGAATTAGTATTACTCACTCATTACTGATTTGTCATTTTAAAGCAAACACTTTAAAATAGATCACATCCTTATAAGAACTTGTGTTCAAGTTGCTTACTGCCTACTCAGCTGTAAATTTAAATTTCAATTATAAGCCTAGTATTTCGTAAATATAATATAAGATGAAGCCACTTCATTATTTATGAATATAAAATAAATTCATTTTTTTACTTTTGTAACTTGTACGGAGAGGCTCGAATTACATACAGTGCTTTTTATAGCATCGTTTCGAGTTCAAACTCTCCTCAATTATATTGTATTAACACTAACGTTGTATACAGTGCAACCTGTGGGATTGAACCCCCGAATTGGAATATGGGCGTCCAACTTTCTAGACCACTAAAATCGTCGTGAATTGGTTTATCGTTTATTTGTATTATAAATACATATGTTTTTGACCGTTTGATCACAAAAAATAAAAATAAACAATTTTTTACAAAGAGTGGATATATAGGAAGGCCACGTTATCAACCAATAAATTGGGACCAATAATTGTATGTGTTTTCGAAAATGAGTATTTTTCTTCTTGTTGTTTTCATTTTGGTTGTTTTGTATTTGTGTTTATGTATATTTTTGTTTTTATTTTTATTCTTATGATTGTGTGCGGTATATTATGGAAGGAACATTTTTGGTTTTATTTAATTTTGAATTCATTTTTGGTTTTACTTTTGTTTTGATACTTATGATTGTGTGCGGTATATTATGGGATGAACATTTTTGGTTTTATTTTTATTTCATTTTTGGTTTTACTTTTGTTTTTATGATTGTGTGCGGTATATTATGGGATGCACATTTTTGGTCTTTCTGGAGTGATTATGTGTGAACAGTTTGATTCCGCATGATGTTTCCAATTGTAATTGAGTCTCACTGTTTGTCAGGTTGATGAGAGCGTGCAACGGGGTTTTGTTTTTGTGTAATCAAAAATCGGAAAGAATTATCGATTTATTTTTTCATGCTAAATATCCTCAGTGAGATACAGGCAAAAGCCTAGTTTACTGGAGATACGACAAATGAAAGGCGACCAGCCCAGATCCATTAAAATAATGTATGTCCAAATTAAATTACCTCTTGTTTTTTCGCAAATCATGTATATTTCTTGTCATGTGTAATAATAATAAATAACTATACGGAAATATGAAAAATACATAACAATTTAGCCAGAAAAATGATTTATTTCTTTATCTTTTATAATTTTACTACAAAATATTATTAACCATAAAAATATTTGAAAAAAAAAAGTATAACCAGTTGAATTTTGATTTGATATGCCTATAGGTACATGTCTTATTCTGGCAACTAAATTCCTTTATATTACACTTAAGTTATATTCTGGCAACTAAATTCCTTTATATTACACTTAAGTTATATTCTGGCAACTAAATTCCTTTATATTACACTTAAGTTATATTCTGGCAACTAAATTCCTTTATATTACACTTAAGCTATATTCTGGCAACTAAACTCCTTTATATTACACTTAAGTTATATTCTGGCAACTAGATTCTTTTATATTACACTAAAGTTATGTTCTGGCCACTAGATTTCTTTATATTACACTCAAGTTATATTCTGGCAACTAGATTCCTTTATATTACACTTAAGTTATATTCTGGCAACTAGATTCCTTTAAATTACACAAAAGTTATGTTCTGGCAACTAGATTTCTTTATATTACACTAAAGTTATATTCTGGCCACTAGATTCCTTTATATTACACTAAAGTTATATTCTGGCAACTAGATTCTTTTATATTACATTAAAGTTATATACTGTACAAATTAGCGAGTTTATTGCCATTTCTCTTAATCAACCAGAAACGTGTTTTTCTTATTACACCATTACTGTTGTACACAGTAAAATTTGGCGGATGGATTAACTGTCATGTGGAAATTCTTCCAAACCACTAGAAACGTGTTCCAGAGTTCTTAAGTGAAAATCAGACTGGAACCCTTGAAATCAGCGGGAATCAAAGCTATACCCTCAGGTCGGAATACTGACGTCTTACCAGCTAGGCCACGAAGGTCGTCATGATGACGACAAATATTAAAAGGTCGTTATATAAATAACCAGGCAGCTATCTGTTTTTTTGTGTTCTATTGGGCACTGAGTCTAAACCCAAGGACTGGGAGTCAAGCGTTTTGAGAACTAGACCATGAAGGTAATAATTTATATCGTGAGCTGTTAATATGTCGATTCAAAAATATATTTTTTTATTTGCCTCTCTAAATCTGAACATTCTCATTTTATATGAATTCATTAGTATTATATGGGTTGATTTGTCAAAAAATAAATGACAACCCGCATGTCGACAGCAGTTTTAATATAAATTTCGCACATTGAGTCTTGTTTGATGCATTATAATTCCTTTTGGCTTTGTTGTTTGCCTTCAAAGACCTTCCCCTTTTTTCATGTTAAGTAAGATCTTTGGAATATTCATCGATCTCCTGACAATACTTGTACTATAGAACATTAATGACCGTTCTCTGGATAACCTTGCAATTACAGTTAGTTGTGTCATATCGTCTATAATTTACATATTACTTCATCGTCCGTATTTTGTTAACTTCATTAAAACGATATTAATTGTGACTCGAGTTTTTAGCTCCTTTACCAAACTTTTCATCAGACAAACTAAACCTTTATTCTAAAACATAACATTATTAAATATAACTATTAAATAATCATAGTTTCAGTAGCACAAATTATGTAAAAAATCTGTTCAAAATTATGAAATTTGTGGTCCAGTTTGTAAGATGCCTGATGTTTGACCCAGGAGTTATGGGTTGAATTCCTACTGATATCAAATTTTATTAAAAAGGGTTTCAGTCAGATTCTGATTTAAATCTTCATTAACATTTCTCTAGTTGCTAAAAAGAGATATGTACAATATTACACTTTCGTTATAAAAAGTACAATCTAGTGGATTTATTACCGTGTGGTAATATCTTCCAACCAGCCATAAAGATATTAAACAAGTGAAAATTAGGCTCAAACCCTGTGCCAAAGGGAATCGAACATGCAACCCCCGTATTTGAAAACAAGAATCTAGATCACGGATGTATTGCCTTGTAGAGATAGCTACGAAAGTATATTAATAATAATGACGAACTACGAGTTACGTGCCTACTTAAATGGTTTTGAAACCATAGGCACGAGTAAAACGGCCGAAAACATCAATGTCTCCCGGTCACGCTATCCAACATGTCTGCAACACTAATCCGAATATGTTGAAGGGTGATTACTATACGAACAAGTTTAAAAAAATCTGATTGAAATCTTATACTTTGGTTTTTCTTATAAAATCTTATGACGAACTTCACATTTTTAGATGCACGATGACAAAATATCATGAAAAATACTAATAATTTCTTAGCTTTGGTTGAAACGTACACGTATGCAGTAAATTGACTCACCGTTAAGTATTTATTTTAAGATTACTTGAAACTGTTTTCACTTTATGAAACGATGAAAATTTTCTCCGGTGTTATTCTAAATTGATATATACTATGCTTCTTATAACTAAAAATAAGACATTGTTAGAATACTTATTTTATATTAAATGTATATAATATCTAACAAAACAAAACAAGTAATTTGAAGTGGGCACTCTCAAATTATACGAGTTATACATCTAACATATTGTATGTTTATATTGTACATCTAACATATTGTATGTTTATGGTATAGCCTGAGTATACATCTATGTTTATAGCCTGAGTGAACATCTATGTTTATAGCCTGAGTATAAATCTATGTTTATAGCCTGAGTATACATCTACTATATGTTTATAGCCTGAGTATACATCTATGTTTATAGCCTAATCTATGTTTATATCCTGAATATACATCTATGTTTATAATCTGAGTACACATCTATGTTTATAGCCTGAGTATACATCTATGTTTATAGCCTGAGTGAACATCTATGTTTATAGCCTGAGTATACATCTATGTTTATAGCCTAATCTATGTTTATATCCTGAATATACATCTATGTTTATAATCTGAGTACACATCTATGTTTATAGCCTGAGTATACATCTATGTTTATAGCCTGAGTGAACATCTATGTTTATAGCCTGAGTATAAATCTATGTTTATAGCCTGAGTATACATCTACTATATGTTTATAGCCTGAGTATACATCTATGTTTATAGCCTAATCTATGTTTATATCCTGAATATACATCTATGTTTATAATCTGAGTACACATCTATGTTTATAGCCTGAGTATACATCTATGTTTATAGTCTGAGTATACATCTATGTTTATAGCCTGAGTATACATCTATGTTTATAACCTAGAAAACTAGGGTTTCGCTTAAAAGTGTATGAGTCATAACATTCAATAACTATCTGTAAGCGTAGTGATAATCTAGTTGTTAGCATGTTTGCTTTCCCTTCTGACTTCGTAGGTTTGATTCCCGTCGGGTTTCCTATTATATTTTTCAGACTGTATCTTGTTTAGTTTTAATACAGTACATAAGTGTCAGCGAATTGCTTAAAATATCACCAATATGATCACCAATACTTTTATTCATTAAGTAGATCTAAGTAAATTATAAGAGTTGTTTTAGAACCTTTCTCTTTTCACTAAAATTCGCAAAGATTTTTTGAAAAAGCAGTCACAGAAAAAAATACCTGTGAAAAAGTTAAAAATTTTACAACTTATACATTTAAATAAAGGCTTTCGTTTGGTATTATAAGAAGAAAGAGGCTTTCTTTTACCCTTTGTAAAAGTAATAAATACCACCTTTAAATGAAATTCCTAACCAATTATTTTCCAAAACCTTTCTCTGCTTCAAACAAACTTTTGTAAAACCTTCTTTCTTTTGAAGCATTGTATTCCTAGTATTATTTTACATAATGATCCATTTTTGAAACCATAAAATTCTTCATAAAACCATCAGTATCCTGCCAACTTCTATTATTTCCTTTTACACAGGCCATTTCTTTACCGCATCGCTATTGTTTTAGCAAGGTCACAGCCACAATTATCTCCCATGATTTCTCATTGTGGACTTAATGCGAAAAGTTTCGAGACCCCAGCATGGAGCGAGCTTTTTTTGACATTATGTGCTTTTGTCAACAGAGAGAGTCTGTCCTTGCGAGGTTGTGCATATTATTGAAAGTGAATTTGGTCAAAAGAAATGAATTATGAGTTTTGTTTAGCCAACATCTGGTTAAATCGCTCTGGGTTTTCTGGATGAGTGTGTAGCTCTAAAATTAAGAATAGGCACTATAATGAAGTGAAAAGCGATGGTCGATCATTGTTGGGTTTTGAATTTGTTTACGATCTTATCATATCTCCAATAATTTATTTAAATTTAGGGGGCAAAATATTATAAAATACTCAAATTTTTACAAAAGATGAATTTATTTATATTAAAAAGCCGCATTTTTTTATCAAATACCTAACGTGAAATCTACCTAGTGTCAATTTATTTAATAGTATTAAACCTCCGAACTCAGTAGTCTAGTTGGTAAGACTTACAACTCAAAAATTGCGGGCTAAATGTCCGTTGGTTCACAATTTTATTAAAAGTAATACCAATCTAGATTTTACTTAGGGTTTCATCAACTTCTTTTTTGTTGGATGAAAAATATTGCCACAAGACAAAAACTCCACCAGGCTGGGCTTTATGTCATGCAAGTGTATTAAAAAATCGTAATGTTAAGTATACTAACCAAATTAGTTCAGTTCTTTCTCAATACATATGATACAATTAAATTAACTTGTGGAAATTTTAATAATCTTTTCCAAATAAAAAATAAATAACCTGGGTATACAATTGAAAGGAAAAATGTGCACATTAAAATGATCTCACTGAGCTAGTTGATAAGACGCCTGTCTTCTAACCTATGGGTTATAAGTTCCCAATGAACCCCGATTTATTATTAAAATCATTGCGATATGGTTTAAACTTAATACTTGCCACCCTATGATGGATAGTGAGTGACCAGGACTAACATAATAAAATAATTTTATTGCTAATTACAAAAACTAACCTAGCAGATTTTGCATAATTTTAATTTAAAACATACATTTTTCACTGGATGCTGAGCGTCCAGCACAGTGGCTGGCGTAATTGTTTAGCACAGTAAGGCAAGTGTCTTTTTATCACCTTTTGGTTGGTCAAAAGAGTTTGCTATAAATAAAAAAGACTTGTTTGTATTGTACGAGTATACAAAAATATCCAAGTATAATACATAGTCGAAAATAAATTATGATATTTAAATATTTCTCACTTCTGGTATAATTTTTCAAATAACATTTAATTCTTACATAGGTTAATGAAACCAGTCTACTTGTTAATAGAAATTATATGCAAAATTTACTGCGATGACATTTTTTTTAGAAAAAACGTTGATAAAATGCAAATCTCAGAAAAATCACCGAAATTAACATAGAGGCGGTTGTCGTACAGAATGAATGATTTATCCGATTTCTCACCAATAAATTCGGGTCTCGGCAGCTCATAAATTACATATTTTATATAAATGCTTATTACGTTAATGATCGGAATATAAATACATAAATCAATTATGGTTACGAAGCAGAACACAAACTTAATAAACATTTGCAAAATATTGTTTTTAATTTGTTTATCTTAAAAAAATTTAATTCAAAAAGCCTGTAGCTTTTTAATTTCGCGATGATAATTGAGCCAAAAGTTTCCGAAGGAATATCAAAGGTTAGTTTTGATGCAATCGAAGTCTTCTGCGGAAGTACCGCTAAATTGCTGAGCTGTTGGAACTTCAGGCTTTAAACCACTTGGTAAGTATATTCTTTCCGTGACGTTCAACATTAATTCCCTTGATACAACTATTCTTAACATACCTGAGTGTGTCGTGGCCGAATAAAGATTTTCATAGGACAGTTCTTTATTTGTCCCTAAGTGATGTCGCAGTCAAAATAAGTAAAGAATATAGATCTTTTAGCATTGATCGCACTGGATGTAAACTTATTTTGTTTCACATACAGGTAGAGGATGGCGAGATCAAACTGATCAGCTTTTTAATTCTTTATGGTTTCGGAAATATATCTCGATCAATCCCACATAAACAAATATCCCCTGATTGCCAGCTTTTCTACATATTTTCTACACAAACTCAGTATTGCTGACATGTTGCCAATGACGAGTTTTTCAATTTCGAATACATTGCCCGAAGCGAAGGGGGCGGTTTAAGAAAGCTATTGGTTACTGAAAGTGTGATAGGTCAGCGAATAATTTATCTTCAATGTATTGTACCGACCATGCGAGAGACGCAACAGCATAACCCATAACAACTGTTCTTCAAAATGCAACGTGTAGATATAGATGAAGAGGAAACTTCAAGGGCTATCATGGGAGTCACAATGCTCAGTAATGAGCAACACGTCTTAGTAGAATCAGCCATACGCATTTCGCTGAAGCCAAATTAAATGAACGAGTTACAAGACAAAAATACACAAGTCTTTTCATTTTTATAAGTTTCTAAAGTCATTATTAAAATGTTTACATAATTGTTCACAAAATAAAACGATTATACCAACCATCTCACTAGGCGCATTGTTGTTCTAAGACAGCTGCCTTACATCCGAAAAAAATCACAAAAGAACAATTCAACAAGTCCAAGCTGCAGCCGTTTATAAGATTTGATAATTTTTAATAACCTTAATACGAGTATTGACACAATTTTATTGAAATATAACAATAACTCATAAATTGATTTGCCGATTAGAATTCCTTTTTATATTATTTATAGTTAAGGCATTAAAGATGTGGAGGTTTAAAGACATTGTAATTTGTTTTATTTAACACTGTTTATTCCACTCACAGACTCAAGAGTTTTGTTTGTGCTCCCCTGAAGATGAGGTGAATGCCTTGAAACTGGTAGGACTATACCGTTACAAAAACTGGAATAAACAGTGTTGAATAAAACAAATTACAAATTCCTTTTTAGACATAAGATGTGCTTCTCTTAAATAAAATTATCAAACACTCGACAGAAATGAATTAAAAATATTGAACATCAAATTCAAAGATATTTGTATAAGCAAAATGAAAAAAAAAACATATAATTATATTTATTCATAAGTATATGTACCTATTGTTTGAGGAAAAAACAAAAATCAGCATATATATTACTTTTACTCAAGCCTTAGTAAAAAAAGTGCAGAATTTGCAATTCTCAAAACCATTGTGTACGAAAGAAATTGGAAACCACTGGACTCGGTTTAAGCTTTAATATATCATATTTGCTCATAAAACAAAATATGAAGATTTACAATCCGAGTCACGGATCTCATTAGCTAAATATCTCTTAAAAACTAATTTAGAGATTTTAAAAAGTAATTAAAATGATATTTAGTTATTCGTATGTGTCGCCCACCTTAAATCTACGACACGTACATTATGTACAATCACGGCGTAACTAATGGAATCTTGGCTTAGGTATTATTAAACCACTCAAACTAAGATTAGACGACGGTAGAGGTGCGAGCCCGTATATAAAGCTGGACACCTGTTTTACTTGTGGTGTGAATAAGCTGCTATTAAAATAACTAGATTGTCCGTCTGCTTGGAATAGCTTAGCTTTTTTTAGTCTTGAGTCCAGCTTCTAACCTAATTTTTGTTTTAAAGTAAGTAGTTTTGATAACTATTAAGACAATAACTACTGTTTCAATATTTAATTAAAAAATTAACTACCCCATGTCTGATAAGACAAAAATAACTAGATTGTCCGTCTGCTTGGAATAGCTTTGCTTTTTTTAGTCTTGAGTCCAGCTTCTAACCTAATTTTTGTTTTAAAGTTAGTAGTTTTGATAATTATTAAGATACTAACTACTGTTTCACTATTCATTTAATTAAAAAAATAACTATCCCATGTCTGAAAAGACAAAAATAGACAAACAACAGATTTTTATAACCACAATAACAAACGCTATAAAACTAAAATAATGTGCAATAAAGAATTTCAAATGTAAACCTGTAATAGGGTTTGCAAAGGCTTGAATACATCTAAATTTAAAACTGCCAAACAGGAGAGTTTTACGTAATTTTAAAATCATAATCTGTGGTAATCATTTTGAAAACCAAAATTGTGTACTAAAGTACAAAATATTGGATAAAACAACAATTTATATACGATCCCTCCTATTTTTTTAGTTTGATTCCACATTTAGTCCGATATTCTATTTTTTTATTTTACTTACGATGAAATAAATCTAAACGATCTAAATAAATTTGTTTAAAAAATTGACTACCTTCCAATAAAAAAGACAGTCAATCTATTATGTAGGATTATTTATCTATTTTTTCAGAAGTATTTTCAGGTTTATTAAAAAAACCTAAAAGAGGTTAGATATTTTATTTCAGTGTAGCCCGACTAATTTTCTTTACAATTATTTCCGCAGGTATTTGTATTTTTCTAGAATTGTATTTTCTCAAGCATTATGCATTAATTTAAGTCACACTAGGAAAGATAAAATCGTCTGGTTTTCAAATCAACATAAAATTTGTTGTTTGTTACACAGGGATGTATATATCTTTAAAAATATTAAACAAAAACAAATTATACTTATTGATATAGTCACGTGCAAACAGAAAGATTTTAGTATTGTATATTATTTTCTATGATATTTAATACAGGCGTATTAAATCTATAGAAAAAATAGAAACAATTTGTAGAATCAAATATAATACATTCCAGACAAATTTTAACTTATTAAGAGAATATGAGTTAAGTAGAACTATTTATATTTTCTTTCAAATATTTTGATGTGCCCAACAGAGGGAATTTTTAAATAAGAAAAACGTTAATTTGTTTCAATAGCACGTGAAAACTGAGATATAATAACTTTGAAACTGATTTTTTGTCTCATTTGAATATACATTAATGACTAATGTTTATGTTAGATAAAATGTTTTTTGAGACACGAGAGTTTTTGACGTTTTTTTTTTAAAGAAAAAAAAAAGACATTTGGATAAGTCGATGAAGCCCTTTTCAAAGATACAAACGTTTTTGCAAACAGTCGAACATTCATTAATGCTATTGATTTTAATTCAAAGAACTCTATTTTTGACTATAAAAATTAAAACGAAACAATTTAACTGTTAGCATTGAATATTTTTATCTAAATAGTAATTTAAGAACTAAAATAAACAGTTTTAAGAATGTACAGTCACGTAGCTTAGCTTCATCCACAGTTTGATAACCGTATTGCATAGTGAAACATCGGTCACTGAGTAAATAAATAAAGTACTACCCAATCGTTTAATTTTGATTTTCCTAATAAAACATTTGAGCTTTTAAACTATAGTTTCATTTAGCCATTAGTACAATATCTTTGTTCAGTCCGATAATAAATAAATATACATAATAAAAATATGTTTTGTTAAACTAACTCGGCGTCACTTAGTAGAATTCCATAATTACTATTAAAAATAAATTTAACTATTTAAGTACGCATAGTTATGATTAATTCATCTCTTGTAATAGTTTTACTGGTTTATAATACTTAATACAGCACATTGATTATGAATTCATAAAAGTTTACTCATAAGAACCCCAATATAAATTAACGTGAAATAATGTCTGAAAAATAAGTTTAAAATCGGAAAATCAATATTAAATAAGAAGTTAACTGTAAGATGTCTTCACTATCAATACTGAATAGTAATGTAGGATGTGAGGTCCAATGGGGTTGGATAAGAAAAGACCTCGAGGCAATTATTAAAAGCTGTTTCCTTGTCAGTGACTAGACGTATTTAAAGAAATGATGATTACATTGATTTAATTCATAAGTCGATTTAACTACATTTCGTGATCTAGTTGGTAAAACGCTTGATTTCAAATCGGGGTTTCAAGTTCGATTTCTGATATTATCTGAAAATAAAAATAAAAAAAGGGTTTCAGTGGGCTAAAATAGTTTGCCTGGTAACTATACTCACGTGCGTTAGATGTGTGGGTGTGTTATATCTTTATTTGCGCTAGTATTGTGCACTAACAAGTGCGATGGTGAAATACGAATTCTGTGTTTAATTCAGTGGTTCTAAAGTCTGAAGGCTCGATTAACGGGGCTTAGAGAATGTTGTCTAACGGCAACGCTCTCTAATATGCCGGCCACGCTCTCTAATATAATGTTCAGATGAATTGATAAGTTGTGTGGGATATCAAAATAAAAACGTATTATTCTACAGTTAAATTTTTTTTTATATCCAGACGAATATTTTATTCAAAACTAAAATACTGATACTAAACGAACCTGAGGGGTCAATAAAATGAATTGAAATAATTATTTAACTTAATTGATCATTTATTAAACTCTTCCTCATTTTATACAATATACATAGGGATAAAGATGTTTTAGAAAGTGTATTTTTTATCAACGAAAGCTTTAGGGGCTGTTTCGCGATGGTGAGGCAAAAAGAGACAACATTTAGGCCCAAAATCAATAATATGTTTGCAGATATATATTTTATATTGTATTGTATTACACTTTCGTTGTACACAATAGAATATGGAGGGCTTATTGCCACCTGTTAATCTTTCCGACCGATCAGAAATATAAGAAAGATACCTCTTAAGTGGAAACAACTGGGGTTTTTTTTTTTGTAAATCTGGGTTCCAACGGAAATCAAACTCGTAACCCCAGGCTGGAAGACAGAGGTATTGCCAACTAGATGGAGAGGTCACCACAGAAGTTAAAAGATAAGTGTATGATATGATTGGAAGAGTAGAAGAAAAGAAAATTTTTTTGCTCTTCGTTTGATTTAGAATGAGAATATCTTAAGATTGTCATTAGGTAACTAAATTTCATCTCGATATTTTCAAATAATTTTAGTATTTCGAAAAATAACAAGTGTTTGCGTCCCTGGATATACGGTATATCCATAACTATTTATGAATATTAGTTAAGCTCGCCTTGTGTGAACGTCTTAAGTGAGACGTTTGCTTCGTAAAACAATATGGCGTAAATAAGAATTTTTGTATAGGCTAAATATTTAAAAAATAATATTTAAAATTCCAAACCAGTTTCGTAGCGTGTCTAATGTTTGGAGCCAATGCTGTACACGAAGAATATTTTTACATACTTGTTAACATTTTAAAATAATTTTCAGCCATTGAATCGACGGTGTGGGCATGGGTAAGTTAATTTATGGTTTTGGACGCCATACTTACCTCTTGTGTTGAGGCTTGCTCAGTGTGAATCTGGTTTTGTTTTTTATTTATGATTTTAATGATTTATTCGATTGGTTAGCTGCACTTGGGTTAAGAACCACACAGATAATTATTCCCCAATGCTGTTTTAATATTTTTTTGTATGAAATTAAGTGCGAATTGAGAATGGAAAGATTCTTAAGTATTTTTCATCTTACGGTATGTAAAAAGGATTGACTAATAACACATTAATATTCGTTTTTTTTTTATTAGTAAACTCGTAGAAACTAGTCTTTAATACAATATATAGTAAGCAAATTGTTTATAAATGCGTAACTTTGTTTTAAAGAACAACCTAAATTATTTTTTATCATATTATCGATATGTGTTTCAATAGGAAATTTAATCGCAAAAACGTTTATTCTATTAACTCAACTTTTTTCATAGATTTTCCTTGTTGAAGTGGATGAAGTCTACATTCCAGTTATCTTAATTTCAATTTAAGAGTAGCTGACCATTGACTAAACTTCTTCTGGGGTGTTGAAATGCTGAGAATATCAAGTCTCACGAGGCTTTTAAGGTGACACTTTTCGAGGGATGCTAAAATGAAACGAAAGAACCTTTGAATAAAAAAACGGTTTTTGTGGCACCGACGGATATTTCAGTTTTTATTCATAAATAAATATACGCAAAATTTCTAAATAACAAGATATTTTTTATAATGAAACTATCTTATTCTAAATTATCTACAGTTTATTTAAATTTATATAACTGAAATTATTTCTATGTTTATATACAATTTAAATAAATGCCAGAATTATTATTACTTAAAAAATAATCTAAATGAAACACATTGCAGTCATCAACCTATGTGGCTAACGGTGGTAAAACATCTGTCTCCCAGCTTGGGAGTTGCGGGTTGATTCTCGTTAGTACCCATTTTTTTGTTAAAGGTTTCAGTTTGGCTACCACTTAAAGCCTCGTCAATATTTTTCCGGTTAATTGGAAGAAATTGTCATATAATCATAAATCTGCTAAGTTGTACGGTATATAACGAATAGGTAATAAAATAAAATCAGTTAAAAGTATTGCATTTGTAGAATTGTGTGTTAAAAATTCGGATAGCAAGAAGTTAAGGATTCAACCATAAATTACAACCTTTAAAAACAATGAATACCACGCGGCAATATGATTTTAATGAATAATTTGGAAGGACAAAGATATATATTTTAATCTCGCAATTAAATGCAGGTATCTTCACCTATATGAGAACCTGTTCTTCGGTCTATTTTGCGCACAAAAACTCTAATAACATGATTTAGAGATAATTATTTTTTATTTGTTTTTTAAAAGGAATCTGATTCATAAATAATCAAATGGACATTTACAGACCACCGTTAAGAGGGTAGACCCTCCTCGAGGGCAAAATATTTACGTATTTCACTTATTTAAGCTGACTTTCATTGAATTCAACACAATTTGGAGAGTTTATTGCTATGCAGAATCTCTTCTTACCAACATTTTAAAAGCTTGATATGAAAATTAGACTGGAATCGTTTTTTGAAAAAAAAATTTATATCGTCACGGGAATCGACCCGCGACCTCCGGGTTTAGATACAGACGTCTTACCAACTAAGTCAAGGAGGTCGTCAATATTATGAATTACCCGTATTTATTAATCAACATTTATGTTTTAGAACTAACACGTATATGCCGTTGAGCTTGCACAGTAAATTGCGTTACGTCAATTATTTCTTATTATTATTAAAATAACTTAAATGAATCAATAATTATTATTTAATAAAATTTAGAGAATAAATTTTATTTCAAGCTTTGGGTATAAAATCTAATATCTTTAAGTTGTGTAATGCATACAGCAAAATAAAATCTTGATTAGAAATTGAATAAATTTCTACTAATTTGGATTCTGATTGAAATGTAAATATTTTATTTTTTAACGATTTTTAATACAAAAGCTGTATCGAAACTCAGTGAATAGATTATCGATAACTTCTTAACTGGCCAATATTTTGAAGAGCATGCATACAAATATTGACTATACTTAGGATGATACTTTTTCAGTGAAACCGGTGGTGACTCAAACTATACATAGTGAAAAAACTATTTAATAATTTTCAATTTATTTCTGTGCCCAAAATAGTTATTCTTGTAAAACTTCAACTTGGTGTATTATCTTCAAATTTTGTTTCTTTAAACCTATAAGAAGTACTTAATTTATTCCAGTTATTCTAAAAAATATTATTTTTTGTAATTTATTTTTATCAAACACTGTTTATTCCACTTTTTTGTAACGGTATAACCCTACCGGTATTAAGGCTTTTACCTTATCTTCATGAGAGCACAAACAAGACTTAATTATGTTCGAACTGGTACCGATATACACGCTTCAACGGTTGGGGGCTGAGGAGTGAGAGAGGCATGACGATTTCGGCCAAGAGCGGCGGAGAGATTTTTGGGATATAACTGTTCACCAGATGTTTGGAGCGATGTACTGACTTAAACATTTCAAGGGCCTCTAATCTGTCCAATTTATTCCCATATTATTCCAATTTATAAACAACATAAAATGTATTAGTTTGCGCATCGTAGAAGAATGGGGGTGAAATAATGTAAATTACAGGTAAATCTATAGGTATTGAATAATAAAAAAATGTGTTCAAATAAGCGCATCCATAGAATGAATTAAATCGGTATGTTGACGATTAATTAAGACTAGAATAATGGGGAAATCGAGATGTATGATATGCACAAAATAAACGTAATACAGTCAATCTAGGTGACAGAATTCAGTTAACTAGACTGCAATAATAAAGTTTAAAAGTAACATTTTTTGAGAGAATTGTTTAAAAATATTTGTTTTAAAGATGTTCCGATTATTAAAAATATTTTTTCAACTGGACTTTATATAGCGTAAAGTTTAAAAGTACCAACATTTAGGGGAATCAATAAAATCACCTGTTTTTCAGGACAGTCTTTCTTTAAAACCCATTAAAAGCAATTATCTCGAAAGGCTTTTATAATAATAATTACGCATATTTAGTTATTTGAATATAATATCGAGGTGAGTGGGTAGGTATAGCTGTTACCTCGCCTCATATAAGATGGAGGCTGGGAGGGACGCAATAAATCAAGGGGCTGGCGCTCATTGGCGGGATCTTAAAGATTGCCTTTATAATCATTCTCTGTATACCTTTATAGATAGGTGTATGCAAGTGCAAAGCGAGTGTGCATATTATCATAATGCAATATGGAGTGCATTTAATAGGTGTCAAAGTCATAACTTTAAATTAATAGTCTTTTATAATACGATTATATCGGATGGAGTTATTGCGGGGAAGGTTATTTGGAACGGAATTTACAATGCACCTTAGATGCGATTATTTTAAGAAATATTAATTTACCTAAATATCTCTTGAAAATTTAAAAGTTAAATTATGTTAATAGCAAATTCTTTTCAGGTATTTCCATTTAAACATATTTTTTTTGAATTATAAATACTTTTTTAAAATTATTAACTATAATATAATAAAACTATAATAAAAATTATATGAAAAAAATCAAAGAAAGCTCAAACATATCTCATTATAAAAATTAATACAAACAGTAGAATGTTCATTGAAAAAAAATGTAATTGACGGATTTTTTAGCAGGTTTACTTTCAAAAATGTAAAAGTATAGTTCAATTATACGTTTGCATTTTCAAGTTAAAAAGTGAGTTTTAGTTAAAATTCAGTTACAGCGCATATCTTTAATTTGGTGATGTTGGCTTCAACTAACACTGGTAACTAAAAATGGGTTCAAGCCTAATTTTTATATTTATAAATAATTATTAAAAAAAGTTTAGTTAGTAAAAATAAATAACGACATATCAGTAAGCTCAGCAGGTTGTGAAATATTTAAAAATAGGGAAATACAAATAAAGAAACAATTGTGGTTAAGTTCATTATTCCAGCTACCTACTCGTGAAAATACCTCATTTGAAAATGCGAATCGAGTGGTTTCGTATTTTCGCAAACTTTCATACTTTGTAATACTTTGGTTGCATAATGAAAGACGTAAGATATATTATAACATATTGACCATCCAAGAAAAAATAATTTGCAAAAAAGATGGAGGAGACTCAGAATTTTTTGGCCTCAAGTACCTGTCTGAATGGTTGGTTGGGCGCAATTCATCTGAGTCATTCTAGGCTATAGTCAATATAATAAAAGATTTCGTGATGATACCCATCGATAAGAGTAGAAAGAAATAAACAAAGTAGAAGTAGCACTTTTATTAAATATTTATCTATCAAGAACAGTTAAAAAACAACCACACAGAGTCTATCTGATTTTTGAAGAATTAAAATACGAATTAAATAATTGTCTTGTATTACGCTCTTTTTATTGAACCCGCAACCCTCAGATTAATTATTGCGTTTTACCGATTAGACTATTGAGGATAATAATAATGAAAGGACAATTTATTTAGCGCCATTTAAAGAGCAGACTCTCCTAAAACTCTGAATTTAAACCCACTATTATTGACAGATTAAAAATATTACGAAATAAATAAATATGTTAATTACAAAACTAATTTAAATATATGTGATTAAAACATTACAAAACAAATATAAATATATATGAGCGCAAGGTTAGGAAGGTGGTGGCTGTGGTCATTAGATAGAGAACTTCCCCGCATCTGCATATGTTATGAAAATCATATTTAGTAAGAAAAACGTAGAATGTTTATCAAAGCTCAATAAAAAAACATTTGTAGGTAGACCTCCTGATATGTGATAGTGACATATTTGGCATTAGGCGGAGTGTAGTGTACATATTTAATGTTCATACATAATCATAAATTAAATTTTGAGAATACCTCAAAAAGGGCTGTCTACACGAACTTTCTAGAGCTTATCAATAATGAATACATGGTAAGTAATATATCTCTTATATATGTAACTCTCAGATCTTCATAAATAAAAATTGAATAATTTTATAAGTCAAATGCTAAGCGAAGAAAAAAAAACTTTGGAAACAAATACTTATGAGCCTCGTTATATTTTTTATTGTAATTCATTAATATTTGAAATTATAAATGAAACTCATTATACAGCGTGACATTTTTATGCGAATAACATTAATATTTTGAGATGTTTGTGGAAATTTCATGTTTTTTACAAGAAATTTTAAATTAATTATTACTATTAAATAAAAGTAAGCTCTCGTGTGAACTCATTAATAATTTATTTATAATACAAATTACAGCTCGTTAAAAATACTATCGTCAGTATATTCATTAATGTTTACGTATAAAGCTTTAGAATAAAATAAATAGACTTGGAATGGATTGAAATCATCATTGACATTTTGAAAAATAGTGAAAAAATTTGAATAATGCCTAATATTAATTTATATTTTCATCTTTTATCATTGAGTTTAACTCAATACATGAAACTCAAAAACATGAGGGCTTATATTACTTGTCTAGAATTCACTCTAATAAATACCGCTTCTTGACGCATAACAAAAATACTCAGAAATTGAAAAAAAAAACGAATTTGAGTTAAATTTTACATATTTTACGACAGTATATTTTATGACAGTATATTTCAATTTTTATTTTATTTTAGGAAAGGCTTATTTCTTGAAAACAGACAAGTATGAATAAATAATTTTATGTTTAATGATTTTTTCTATCCATACCGTTGACTATAATTAATATCAGAAAAAAAATTCAATATACGAGTATTAGGTGTTAACATTAGTTGTGTCGGTTTTTTTCCAATTTAAAAATGAGCACCAAAAGTAAAACAAAATGGTAAAGTTTATACGTCATTTGAAAGAAAATTTAAGCTCTACAAGATATTGTGTTTGCTTTTACGTTACATATATTATTTTATTTGATTACACGCCTTCAAAATGGAATGTCAAGTAGACGAAAGTGAGCATTTTCGACACCTCCTTCTGTTCGCGTTCAATCGAGGGAATAAACTTTTGGTGCTCATTTTTAAATTGGAAAAAAACAGACACACCTAATACTTTCGTTGTACAGTATAATCTAGAAGGTTTATTGCAATATAGCATTCTATTCCACCCAGAAATATATAAAAAAAGGTTTATTAAGTTAAAACAAGACTAGAACCCTTATTTAAAAACGTGAGTTCTAATGGGAATCGAGCTCGCAGCCTCTGGATTGGAAGTCAAAGGTGACCATCATTGTTTATTTTTTTGGCTGGGAAAAATATTTGAATCATACGAAAAATATCACTATACTATTGTATATGTTTGGCATTCCAATATAAATATATTCCATTTATATTTTTGAAAATATCCTCCATAGATTTTATTAAGACGACCAATCTAGTGAAGGCTAAGTAAGGTGGATGTATTGTATGGTTGAAATGTAGGAATGGATAAGTACGACTTTTTATTTTTTTTGGTGTCTGTTGAAATCGAAAACAAAATTTATACACATTTTACTTTAGCTAAATAGCAATTTAATAAAATTGAATAATTGAAATAGAAAGACTTATTAATTTATTGTAATTTATTTTATCAAACACTGTTTATTCCACTTTTTTGTAACGGTATAACCCTACCCGTTTCAAGGCTTTCACCTTATCTTCAGGGGAGCACAAACAAGACTACCGGTTTCAAGGTGAAAGCCTTGAAACCCATAGGGTTATACCGTTAAAAAAAAGTGGAATAAACAGTGTTTGATAAAATAAATTACAATGCCTTTAAACCTCCACAACGTTAATGCCTTAACAATAAACAAACTTATTAATTTATATAATCTATGAGGACGTCTAAATTAACCATCGTCTAGTTACCTCGCAACATCTCCATTTCTTCATGTTCATCAATATTCTTAGACAAAAGTGAAATTTATAATATCAAGCGAGATTTTCGATGCATTTTTAGACTGCTCTTATCATTGGGATATAATTGCATGTAGGTATGGTGTTTTTGGGCAAATTCGTACTCTACAACTTTTTTACACGAGTCATGGTAAATCGCTATTTAAATTCTAAACGTCGGACCATATTTGGGTAATTTTTTTAATCGTAATATATTTCATTCCATCTTTAAATAAAAAAAAAATAAAGTCATATTTTGACTATTATTTATAGACAAAACAATGTATTCGTTTAACCAAACTAATTTTTATGCACGCTTGAAGTAAGGGGTCATTTTTCCGGTCATAAATTAAATTATGTAAATTGAAATTTCGCTCTTATTTCAAATCAAGACATTGAAAACACTCGCCTTATGATTTTTAGGTGCATGATTGCCTCACGATGTTTATAACAGGTTTTTCAAGAGGTAAACTGTTCAGTGAAACTTTGCTATGAACTTAACGTTAGAACGGGTAAAATTACAGGTTATTGTGTGTTAAGTTAACGCCCACACGTATTATTTTACAGTCTTATTAAACAATGAATACAAAAGTGGTAGATAACACTAATTAGTGGCTTATCTGGGATCTATTGTAGTTTACGTAAATCTCAATATTAGATTTAAATTAAAATTTCACGTTCAATCGCCGTATACTTTTGAATCAAAATTTATTTAAGATAATTTTTCTTCTGGAATTTTCGTGTTATTTTTATTAAATATACTTGTTTTAAGTATATTAGGTAAACCTATGTGAAGTTGTTAATGTAAACCTATGTGAAGTATATAAGGATTTTTTTAGGATATCTTTAGTCAATTTATTTAATAAAAAGCTTTTTATTCTACTGTTTATTTTCTACAACATAATAAATTTTCAAACATACGAGTTTGTCAAATGTTCAGTATTTTATTTTTGTTGTCATTAGATTTAATAATTTCCACATTACAATGCACTCTTATTATTTGACAAGGGTGAATGAAAAGAAATAAATAATTCTTTATAAATAAATAAATGTAATTATTACACCTTAAACAAATTGCCGTATTTGATGTTAAGATGAAAATTTCAAAAGCATTTGAATGTAATATTTGAAGGCCATGTAAAATCATAATATTTTTAGTTTTAATCACTTTTATTTTTATTAGTATGTATAATTTATAAGTTCTCCTTATTTCAAATCTAGCATAATTCTATTGCATATGGGTTGAATCGAAAAGAGAAGCAATTGGTTTATTTCTATGCGTATTCAAATTTTGCTTAGCACTTTGAGCTTTAAAGCTTATTTACTAGAAAAATAAACTTGCTGTATAACGTTTTTTTGTTCTTAACTAAGTTATTTTTACATAAATGAGTTACTTGTGTAAGTCTTATAGGAAGAATCAATATGCTAACCAAAGAAATAATACATTTGGTATATACAAAATTCTGACTTTTTTATTTTATGTTTAATTCAATAGCAGAGTTTGTATAATTCATATTTTCTTAGTAATTTCAATTCGTACTTAGCTAATTAAATTTACAATTAAAAAAGAATAAAACAAGCAGCAAACGTATTACTTTTGATGAGTTATTAGATAGCTAAATAAATATATGTATGAAATAAATTTCATAACTTAAGAGAAACGTTGTACCTTTTTAATAATGAATTAAAATTTACATATGGGTGATTGAAAAGAGCTATTCAATTAAAATTTTAGTATTATCTTTTTAATTCGTAAGACAAGTAATAAACATTTTGAAATTTTCAAGTCATATTTAATAAAAGACATATCTATATAAAGCGGGACATTAACATTTATACCTCAATAAATGTTGAAATTGATAAGTAGAGTTTCTCAAATAATAAATTAATTAATTATAAAAATATATCTATCAAATAATATTGAGAAAAATACTTGTTTAATGCCCGCCAATGTTTTGAAATTCATGCAATTTTCCAAATGTGTCATATTTGGTAAATATTTATTTTATATACTCTTAGATGTTGTTGCGTTCCGGAGGATTTTTCTCCGGCATCTCCTCAATCTTAGGTCTTGCATAAGAGACTGGTTATCCCGTTTATGCTGAAGTGTTTTTTTTGTGATTTGTCGAAAAATGTTGTGTTTTTGTTCTTCTGGTCAGATATTATATTTTTTATATTCAAGTCTTGTATTGTTGGTTGAATTTAATTAATTGTATATAATATTTTTTTTGTTGTTCTATATATTGTTCTTTCTTAGCATCTTATTTTGAAATATACGAGTATATGTATCCTGACTGTTTAGTTTTCTTCGGAAGACGTTGATACGTTACCTTAAGCTTTATAATTGTTACTGTGATTAGTTAAGGAGAAATAAGTGTCATTCATTTTGTTTATAAGTAATTATGTACATTTTGTACAGCGTGCCATACTTATTTATTTGTTACATCCGTGGTCGATGTAAATTTCATAGAAATCTACATTTAATTTCTTGCTGTGAATCAACATAATTAAATGAATTAAAATTAATTTATAAGGTAATCTAGCAGGCATAAGTGATTATACCTATTTTGGTAATATATATGACAAACAAATGTTTGAAACATGAATATGTCTTCATATTTTTTTGTGGAGGTACTATATATTTTCATCCTCAAGATTTCAATTAAGTTTTAAAAGTGAGACAAGACATTAATGAGTGAAAATGACATAATATAGTTTTTATAAGTTCGTCGTAGAAATATTTATCTTAGATTTTACGGTTAGAAACTGTGTTTAATTTGAATCTATCAGTTAACTCATTAGTACCTAAAATATGAATTCACTAAGTACCAGTAATTATACGATGATATTTGATGTGTGAATAAAATATAAAATTATTGTATTCATTGTATTTTCTAGTAAAGTAAATTTTTAATTAAATTCACAATACTCTGAAATGTAATCACATAAAAAAATTAGAAAAAGTTAGTTTACATATCAGCATAATAAGATTAAATAAATCATTCTTAGTTTTTGTGGTAATAAATAATAACTGGAAAGATTTATGTAAAACTGTTTTGACAAGTTTACTTAAATTCAATTTTTATTTATCGTAAATCTTATTAAATGAAACCACTTAGTGTTGTTCTATTGTTTTAAATATAAAACATAAAATATTCTAAATATAATATGTCTATAATTTGCGTTTCTTTACATTTTATATAGCAGTAGAAAACTGACCAATAGTATGTAATAAATATATGGTGAAAATATGACAAAGAAAAAATTAATCGATTTAAAAAAAAACACATAGTTTTTAAAATATCAAGTGTATCACATATGTTTTTGAATTAAGTGTTTGATTTGTTTTTTTATTTCATGAGATCATTTCTTCGTTTGGTTCTTATTTGCTTTACTATATGAACCTCAGAAAGAACCAAGAAATATTTTTAAATATTGCAGGTATGTATAATATCTGAAAATCAAAATAAGCAACGGTTACAGGTATATCACGTATTTTTTGGAAAAAGCTATAAAAACAATCTGTCTAAATTTTATTTTTAAATATATTATTTTCAACAATTATATCTATGATATGCTTACCGAAAAATATATCAATGGTTGATTACAGAACTTATTCCAATGGATTGCAGTCAACTCTTCTTTACACTCAACATTTGAAAAACTCGTAATTCGTCTATTTTCCCAATGATTTTTTTTCTTTCATATTTGTGTCCTTATTAACATTTTAATTTATAAAGCCTAATTAAAGAGATTTTTTCAATCGAAATAAGTCTGCGTCTATGGATTTAATTTATATGAAAAGTCTCCTTACGCATTTTTTGGAAATTTTAAGTAATTTATAAATAATGACATGTTTGATGGTCAGATTTTACACAAAAACTATTTTTTTTACGAATTCTACGTCATTGGCTAAATATTCAGCCCATTATGACAAATTGTAAAATATGTTTTTTTACAAAAAAAAACTTTTCTTGAATGCTGCGTATTTACGCTAAATATCAAATAAATGTACGCCTATAAATAAGAAAGACGCGGTATGTGTATTATTGGAATGAATTTTAAGAAAAATAATTATCTTAAACATAAGCAACCTTTAACGTTTTGAAATATAATCATTTAATTATTCGTTATTACTTTGGCCATATAAATACAAAATGTAGTTAGTTCAAAACACAATAAAAACTTTAAATTACCTAATATCTTCATTAAGTATTGTAATATTTTGAAATAAATTGGTGCCTCAAGGTTTTGAATTAATCTCGCAATAAATCAAACAAAAATAAGCCAATTTTAGGATGCATATTTTCAAAATTGATTGAGTCTAAATTAATAAGAATATTTAAGTTGTAATAGTGGATGATTCGTTGTAGATTTGTTAATGCATTAACATTTTCTAAAATATAAATATAAAACCATGAAAATAAGTGCTATAAAAATTTTACACCAAAACTAGAAACCAACGTGCATTTAGAAAATGTCTAAATATCAAATCCAAACAACAGACTATTTAAATTTAAATTACGAGCACATATGAATCGATAACTATTTAAAAATATATTTTTATGTAGGAAAAGTTTCAGTTACAAAGAATATACTCGTATTATAGATTTTTGCCAAAGATAAATTTAATGCAAAGTAAAAGTTCTCTATTAAAAAAATATTATATGGAAATGTGTTATTTTTTTTAGTGTTTAATTGAATTTTAATAGTGATTACGAATGATATATTAATAAACCTTGAGATTTATACATATTTTCATTATTTTATCAAATGAAATATGCCAAATGTTATCTTAAAAAAATATGCCTTTATTCAAAAGGTTACGCAGCATTATATATGAAACGTATAAAGAGAATTGGAACATATATTTTGTTATAAGTGAGAAAATATGGTCAAATTATTCAAACCATCCGGCCTTCTTGGATATCCGAGAGAGTGGAGTTATAATTTATTGTAATATTTTTCAGATATTTTACGAATTTTCATTTGATATTTTAAGTCAGTTATACGCAGCTGTTGTATTGTATGATAGTTTGTATTGAATGAAACAATCAAGATTATGTCATTTTTAAACATTAAAATATTTCGTAAATATTAAGGAAAGACACCCATATCTTGGTTAGTTAATTCATTGTTTAAGAAATTTTATTGAAAGGTCCCTCAAGTTTGCATTTTTTGAAGACACGTAAATTTGATTAAATTATTTTATAATTATATTCCTTTAGTAGAGTTCACTGATTGAAATTTTTAATATTACTTCAAATAATTATTATTTCAAACCAATTCTTTAAATATTCTTTTGATTTTGACAATTCTTCTTATTATCCATTTATGTTTTTCTTATATTTTATTCAGCATAAATAAAATTAAATGCTTCTTAAACCATTTGTGATTCCAATTCATCTCAAAGTTTTTGTGAAAAATACAGATAGTTATTCGGTGTGAAATGAGAACACTCAAATTGTTATTTGTTTGCAAATAATATAAATTTAATAATTACTCTTTTGTTGAAGTAGAGTCAAGTAGTCATTACATATAGGTTTTCCGTTTTATGCATTTTAAAAAGATTGAAGACGGTTTTTACAATGTTGATTCTGGTGATGTCGTGAACGATACAAATAAACCTTATTCTCTCTCGTTCCCTTATGAAAATACTGCAACGGCAGTAAAAAGATCAAGACGCTGAAATAAAAAATATACGTTAAATAAAATGTTAACTTACTTTGTCCAAGATGCACCCGTTTCATCCATGGGTAGATCTGCGGTGGGTTTCCTCCACTCGTGTTACCCTTGCTGCTCTTCCCCGAGCCCGTGGCTCCTGGCTCCTGACTAGAAGTGCTTGACGTACTGGAAGCTGGACTGGACACTGTGCAAGGCTTGTCCGCTGGGGAAGCCAGAGGTGTTGCCGGAGGAGGCTTCGTGGACAGGGGAGAGCTGCGCCCTGGTCCAGCGGTCGACAAGTCTTGTGGAGAGGCTACACCGGCTGACGAAGAAGACTCGGCATATTTACAGGCCGGCGGAACAGGGGGAGGTGCTGGCGGCAATAACGCGGGAGATAATGCAGCAGACCTCGGTTGTAACTGTGTGTAATCAGCGAGGCTAGCTTGTGCTCCTGGATACTGCTGATACCCCTGACCCGGAGAGTAGCACCCTCCGGGATATCCTCCTCCCGGACTGTAATAGTCCGCTCCTGGTGCAGGAAGTGCGGGTTCTCCAGCTACTCTTCCCCCAGCCGCTCCTCCTGGCTGCTGACCTCCGTAGCAGGAGGATAGCGAGTTCACGAACTGGTAAGAGCTCATGCCCGCGTTATAGTTTAAGTCATTCATCTGGATTTTTTTAATTTTGTTTCCTTCTCAAAATTCAGCCAATCGGCTCGTCCGTCTCACCACGCACTTCTGATTATCTGTCGTATTCACCTGTGACGAACCTCATTTGGCGTTATCGGCCGATTATCTTTTCCGTTTTACGCACCGGCAATTTTCACTTTTCTCTCTTGTGTTTTCACACGAAGATCACAAACGTATTTTCTCCGCAGTCTCAGCTTCAGGCCGCCAGCCATAAATAATCAAATATAACGACTTCTATCGCATTAATTGCTATTGTCCCGCTGTTAACCTAATATATAACTTATCCTATAATAATATATTAAGAAACACCACTACAGTCTATTTCTACTAACGCATGGATTCTACAAATATTCATTTTACAACACTTAATTTAGTCTACAACTTAAATATAATCTTCGAGTCTTATACAAAATACTTTTCAATTTTTTGAAAAACTTTTGCCGCTTTACTTTGAAGTAATGTTTCACTTTTGTCGCTTTAAAACACTCGTATGTTTTTATTTTTTCTCCCAACAAATTTGTCACGCAAGATTTATTTCATATTCATATCCCATTCATGGCCGAGGGTTGTGGAATAATTGGACACATTAACTTTTAAGGACCATATTTTGTTTCTCGGCGACTTAGCTCCGTAATGTGTCAAGATGTTTGATTTACGCCCTGAACCACGTGTTTCCAGGACGGGGGGCGTTTATGAGCCGGGAAATCAGTACAATGAGCCTATTACGCTGTTGTTTTCAGATCTGTTGCTCCAAATGTCTTTTGTCCTCCTTTCCCGAAGATTTACAGACTGCTAAATTGTCTTCCTTAAATTGTATTACTCTCTCCTTTAATATTAAATACTTAATAGCCTAAATATACTTCCGTTAAAGAGTTAATAAATATTTTAAAGATATTACACAAATATTTTTTTAATTATTTTCAAACGTTAAGCTTTCACACAAATAGATAATTTATGCAATAATTTCGCGCGTAAATATAATAAAAAGCGATAAAATATTTTAACTGTATGAAATATCTAAGGGTGATTTACTTCTTCACGGTTTAATACGTTAAGAAAGTCGAATCAAAATTTAAAAAATACGGTTGCAAAAAGGGTTTACGATTTCTTGTTATTACATTCTCTATAACACTGGAATCACGATTCTCAAGGGTAGTAAAATTATAAAACACTATTGTAGAAGTTTGTGAATTCACAGCTTGATTCGAAAAAAAATTGTAAATTAGTTTTCTGATTTCAGAAAAGTGAATATTTTAAACAAAATAATTTTGTCAAACAATTTTTTTTGTAATGAATTATTTTACACTTTGCTTGTTCCAAGTTTTTTGCACTAGCATCGGTGTCGTTCGTATTTGGCACTGTTTATTTACACTAGCGATTGTCGGTAAGAGAGGAGATCGCGGATAGGTGATCCCTCCTCAGAGGACCGACGTCAAGTGACAAAATGTCTGAGGATGACGCAACGAACGTCACGTGACCCGCGCTGTACGATCGCCCGCGTTCAACTGTTCTTGTACAGAGCAAAACCACGTGTATATAGACCGGTCTTCGCTACTGGAAAAGATACCTCACGAACTTAACAAAATAGCTTGCCGGGGTAAAAACAAACAAAAGATCTACACTTCTTCATACGGTTCTACCCTTCAAAAGCAAATTTATGCTTACTCGGCGCACTTTTACTAAATTTTGGGTTTTCATCAATGTAGATTATAGTCGACTAGCAAATAAAAAGCCATCGACGCCGATCTAGCGATCTATCATAATCAAAATAAAACTAGTGGATCAGAATAGAAAGATACTTAAATTGCATATTTAAAAACTTAATTTAGTATTTACTTTTTTACAAATGCTGCTTTTGCTATGTATAAATTGTTTTAAGTCGCGTGAGGATTGTGTTATTTTTTAATATACTGGTACAGTGGTACAGATCGCAATTAAGGTGTTCCTATCGGCATATGTTAAGGACATTTAAATTTAAATTCACCGTAATTATTAATATTTTCTCACTTTTTTGACGTAATGACTTGACATTTCTATAATTGTGGATGACATTTGAATTCATCATTTTATAGCAAAGAAAATACACAATCATCATACAAATGAATGAATTAATAATGAATACGTTAATCTTGTAGCTGGTATTTTAAAATAATTACAATTAATATAAGTCGTATTTCTTTGAACATAAACAATATTGAACTTGTTTAAATTTAATGAATAATTATTTGATTCACAAAGATATATTTTAACAAGATTTTTAATCACATAAATTTTTATTCTTACTTCTATTTTAAGAACATTAAAATGTATATTTATAACTAAATATTGTTAAAGGTAATGTTGTCTTAAAGAATACAGTTATATTTTTCCTGACATATTTAACACTAGTTGTGTTAAATATGTCAGTTTTAGAATGTTGTTTTTTTTTTTCGTTAGGTCCAATTTGATTTTAAATTGCAAAATTTTATAGTTGAATCTCTTTTCAAGCGGGTAGTTTATTCGTTACATTTCGATGATAATTTTTATCAAATGGAAGGAAATGTTTTTTTTTGTTTGGTTTCTGTATGTTTTAAATTATGTTAACCTATTTGTTTTAAGTACTTGAGTTGTGGTTAAATAGGTTTTCACAAATATTTGGAAGCTTTTATAAATTCCATCCGGATACATGTCATAGTATCTGAAAAAAATGTCATGAAATAGTCCATTTTCAGGAAGTCGTGTCATGTTTGTTCTGAAGGGTCGTGTGCGGCAGGTAGTTTTAAACTGTCAAGATCAAGTCAACATACATGACGACGGTAGTCTCAAATATTTTCATTTAAAAAAAAAGTTATCTTTGAAAAAAAAACATTCAAAATAATTCCTTTACGAAGAATTGAGAGTATTTAACTTTTTAAGTAACTGATAAATTGTAGTAGTTATTTTTTAAAGTTAACGAAGGGAATGTATGTAATAAGTGTAATGTTATTAAAGGGTTATTGATTTTTTTGTGGGTTAGTTTTGATTCATATTTTTATTTGGGAATTTTAAAGTATTACATTTTAAGGTTTCTTAGTATATATGTAAGCAAATATATAATAGTTAAGAGCTTTTAAGAAAACGAAATTAGTGTTGCTAGGGTCACAATGCCTCCATTTATTGAAGTTGTCTCTCGGTATCAAATCTTATAGATTATATCTCATTTCAGTCTAACACATTGAATGTCGTCAATATTTATTTTTAATTTATAAGTAAGGTAACGATCAAGTTTTTAACAAGTCTATAAGTAAAAAAAAATACATAAATATAGTGCCTTTATTTATAGAATCTTTAAGTACCTTATACTGTAAGTGCCTGGTTTTTTGTCACAGCAATTCACTCTGGTGAGAGTGCCTTTTGCATGATCAATTGTATAAATAGAGAAACTTGACTGATGAAACAATATGCAACGTTAATCTGGTGTGGTGTTTGCTAGTAAGTAGGTGCAATCTAAAGACTGATATTGTTAGGATGAATACATTTTGAAAGACAGCAAATGACTTTGGGTTATTCAGAGACTGATAATTTCAAAAAAAACTAAAATGTTTACTGAATAACTAATTTTATTTTTAAGCTAGATTTTTTTTAAAATATGTAATTTGATATTAAAAGTCACCAATCACTTGAAACATCACTAAGATACTCATTATCTTATTATATTTTCTTCTTTTTAGCGTGGTTTCAAGACTTACTTTGGTATATCTCAAATGACTCAGCAAGTCTGTAAGATCCTTTCAGTGAATACATTAATGAGACAGTCATTGACTATATATTTCGTGGTCTGTACCTGACCACATAGTCACATAACACTGACTTCCAAAGATCTCATTTGTCCAACGAGTAGGCATATCGACTATGACATTTGCAGACTTGGTTAAAACACTTTTAGATTTTCTTTGGGATGATATCCATAATCAGAAATGGAAAATGCTTGGAATCACTACATGGTCTTTCCCATTATTCTTTATATATCTGTCTTCAATGCTCTGATTATAGTGGAGAAGGTTTAGGAAGATTATAGTCATACCATACATAAGTATCACACATATTTACCAGTAATATTTATTAAAACACAATTTAAAAAATGTTGAAGTTTTATATTTTTCAAATATGTTTACTTCCCTGTTGAAATTAACACGTAATTCATTCAAGCACTCAATAATTTGGCAATAAACCTATTAAACGGCCATTAACTCGCATAGGTTTTGAACCCGAAATACCCGCTAATAAACACTATGAAGTCAAATCTAATTTATGGCTTTGGAGGGAAACAACCCCGTGTTAAGGAAGGCTCATGGTTCCACTTCCCATCCCATGCCCCGACGTGGTATTGCAATATTCTACTGTACCTATATGACTGCAGTATGATTTAATGCTATTTAATATGAACGAATATAGTGGTTTGTTAAACGCGTGTTTTCAGACGAGTTTTATGGCGTTTTGATTTGAGACGAAAACTTGGGGTAGTTTTTAGTTTAATTTATGGTTTATTTTTTACACTTAATCATTTATTTTGATTCTATATTTTGACTCTGTAAGTGTTTATATTTTAGTGTTATGTTTAGTGTTGAGTATTGAAAACAATATTAGTTTTGTTTTATTATTTTTTGTACTGAGTTAATATTTTGTAAAGTTTTATACATACGATTAACTCCGTGGTCTTGTTGATAGAAACCGGTCTTCCAGTCCGGGGGATGTGGGGACGATACGTTGGAATCTAATGTTTAAGTTTAGTTCTTATTTACGGTCTCTTTTAAATCATTCTGATTGGTAAAAAAATATTGCCATATAGCATGTTGCACTGCATACAACATAAGAGTAAAACAATTAATCACAGAACAGGAAAATAACATTATATTGATATATTCAATGCAACTATTGAAAAGTAATTCAAGGCATTAGACATTTTCTAATGATGATTCAAAAATGTTCAGGAAGTACACATTTATATATATTTTTTTATATTTACAAATGTGAGAGTGTTTTTTAAATTAAATTGAGATTCTCACATATTTATAGGAATGAGGTTAATTCCTTAAACAAGTTTAAAAAAACATTGACTTTTATTACGTGCAGGTTATGGCGATATTTTGTTTTCCTACCTTCATTTAAATAGTAAGTAAACAATACAAATATATATTTTTCTAAATTCGAAAAATAATTATTATATTGGTTTTCTTACTAAATACAATTCCAAGTACATAATAACTTATTTAATATTTTTTTAATCAATTATTGACTTTTTTAAAACAATAATTGAATTTTTCTGTCAGATATAGTACCCACGCGAATAAGATTTATTTAAGTAGTGCAAAAATCTTCTCTTGAATCTTCATTTAGCCTATATTTATCATACACTGACTACTTATATCGATCCAAAATTCTTTGTGTCCAAATATTTAATTTGCACATTTTTCTAACATCACCTTTAACGTATGCAAATATGTCATTCTTAGAGTAACCGTAGTATACACGTGAAGAATTCACAATAAAAAGTCTTGACTAATAAATTAACATTTTACCTTCACAATATTCAAATATTTGCTTCCTTATCTTAATTTTTGACAAAAGCAATTTTTCAACATTTATTTTTATCAAAAAATTCTGCCAAACTTTCAAATTCAGCGGTTATACCAAACTTTTATCCTATTGTTTATCTTCATTCAAAAGTAACCTTTATACTCCTAATCACATGATCTATATTTCAGTTCGCTAATATTTTTTCTCTTTCCCTCCAATGAGCGCAGGCGTAGTGGAAAGAAAAGGCGGAGCTTGAGTGTTACTGGGAGTGGCCGCGGGGCAGGAGGGGGGAGCCGCGTGACCATAGTCTGATATTGGATGTATGGGAGAGCGTACTACTCAATGGACTTCCTTATTGGTTGCACGTGACGTGCATAAACATGCAAACATGACGTTTCTATTTCTGAGTTTGATTTACTTTATTATAATACATTATTAGCTGACTTGATGTAAGAGTTACAAAATACAACATTCTGTTATGACAAAGTTTATTGAGTATTGAAAAATATTTATTTTAAAATTAAATAATATATTTATTATGTTAATTTCTAATTGTAAGAAAAATGACATGATTAGGGAAGAAGCTCCATTTATATAAAACGTGAGAAAAAATCATTTCTTATATATTTTGGAACATAGATATACGACGATCTCCGTGGTTTAGTTAATAAAGTATTTGTCTGCAAACCGGGGGTAGTGAGTTCGATTTTAGTTGGTACGTAAATTCGTTTGGCTATTGAAGTCACTTCTTTACTAAAGAAAATGTAGCATGATCCCTGGACTTTTCACAAATTTGCCCCAATACAACCTTGTAACGACGTTCAGTAATTTAAATTATTTTATCAACTTTAATATAAGCCTCGACTCTAATAAATATCAAGTTATTTAGGTAAATACATTACATAAAACTAACAATAATGACAAATTAATATGTTACAAATTAGCCAAAATATACATCTTGTTACAAATTAGCCAAAACATGTCAGTTTGTTAAAATCAAATATTTGGCGACGTTCGTCAAAAGTCACTACGTTAGTCTGCATTGGCTAGGGATGGGGTACACGATAGTTGGATTTTCGATTTCTTTTTGTGCATAAAATTAAATGTTCGTAATTAGTATTAATTCGTAGTGGATCTTGGCCTATTTAAAGATATATACAAATCATACAATACATTAGAAATTCAGTATAATGAAAATTAGGAATTAAAACGTCAGTTTAGAGAAAAACAATTTTTCGATTTATGAAAAAAAAACGATTCGATTTGTAAAAACAAACGATTTTACCCCATCCTTTTGAGACATGACATTTCAAACGTCACAGGGACCATGCCACATTTTCTTGAGTATAGTGTTTTTCTGGTTTAAAATGAATAAATATCTGAAATGAAGAATCCTCTCGACACAGACACATTTTGCCTCTTCCGTGTTCGTATAATTTCTCATACACCATGAGCTGCAAGATCGCGTATAATTTCTCATACAAAATGAACTGTAAGATCACTGGACTTTCATGCGGAAGATCGCCGAATTGAGCCTCGTGCTGAGCTACTTCCCTCGAACGACACAGGTATTTTTTCTACCTAGTGTTCGGGGTATAAGGATATCTGTATATATTCTTCCATAAAAAAAAAATTAAATATACCGATGTACTCCGATCGTCTCCCTCCGATGTGCCATCAGATCCAGTTTAGCGATGTGGCTGGTAAGTTTGCTGGTGTATAACGGCTCACTCACTTAAAAAGAAAGAAAAAAACTCCACAGTACAGCATCGTATTCTAACTGATTTGACATTGGAATTGTGAGGGGATCCTCCATTACGAGGCCGAGCAACGACAAGGCGAGATTATCATACAACACCTACGATTTCTCTCACTTCTCACATTTCTTTCTTCCAACATATCACTCACTTGATTCAACCATTCTTAGGTTAACAATGAGCATAGATAAAGTAAATGCTAGAGCGTACCCTAAAAAAATACGAGAACACGGTATTTAGAAAATATCAAGCAATTTTTGATCGAATGAAGCTGTCATAACACAATAGGAGTTCGAACTGATGACTTTGAACATAGAAGTACAGTGCGTAAACCACCCGATAATCCATCGTAATCAATTTTGATTTTCTTGTCAAATTTGGTGATCATGAATACCAGACGGAATTTTAGCAAACTTCAACATCCACGTACCTCGCAATGTACATAGTGGCAGGATTTGAATGGAAGGTACTAACAATTATTTAAACTTTTCAATAATAACAGTGTCACCCTTAGGCGGGGAAGAGGAACTCCTTAATATATTAGGACTAGACACCCATAAGCGCGGCTGCCACAGCTTTAACGATCAGAGTAATACGATGCAGAAGGCAATGGAAAACCTGTGCACTAATTTCCCAAGACAATCACTGTCCTGTCAAAGTGGTTATGGTGATCACGATCCTCGAAATTGAGGGGACGTCCAAGAAGAAAAAATATTTAAATATGTTTTAGTTAAAATTTTAACTAAACAATATTCAGTTGAGTTAAAAAACTTAGATAAAAAACGACCCAATGTCTTCAAAAGATTTCACAATTTTTAAAAATGATTTTAGTTTGTTTTCAATTCGAGGTCTTTTAACATATTTTAGGTTGGTTGAAGATATTCCTACTACATAATAAACCCGCTTGGTTTTATCGTATAAAACGACAGTGTAACACAAACACATAAAAAAACTTATAAAAAAGACTACATTCATTCTCACAGTAAGTCTGATTAGGTAATAACGACGACCTTCGTAGCCTAGTTGGTAAGACGCCATTCTCATATCCCGGAAGATGCGGGTTCAAATTTCGCTGAAACTTAGATTTTTTAGAAAGGATTGCAGTCTGATTTTCACTTAAGGCCTCTTAAACATTTTTCTAGTTAGTTGGAAGAGATTATCATATAGCAATACGCCTACCAGTTGTATTGTATACAACGAACCTGCAATACAATACCAAATAGAGGAACTTAATGTTTATGTTTCCGATAACTACAACCGTGCAAAAAATTGTCCTCTATTCCATATATCAACTTGCAGAAACAATGTCATGGCTAAACATTCAGTGACGCGCGGCTTAGATATATTAAATCAATTGAGTGACACATTGGATATGTTCTCGACACCACTTAACTACATACTCGTATATGAGAAAAATCCTGGTAGTATTCTTCCACATGAATAAAAAATAATTAGACCCACACTAAGTAATAGGAGAAATCCTTTTATAAAAAATATACGAGTATGTATATAATAAACATGCCTGTTTTATTTATTTAATACTTTATTTTACAGTGTAGAACATGGCGAGTTTTTTAGCCAATAACCATTCTCTTCCAACCAACCATACAATTGATTAGCCAATATTTTAGTGTTCAATATAGTTTTAAGAGGTCTTAAGGAAGAATAGAGATGTTTCACTCACATAATAATTTTATTAAAAGAAACTGAGTTGATTTAACTGAAAACTTTTCTTAAGCATGTATTTTAATATTTCAAAGATATTTATATAAATATTTGTTTATGTTCTTAAAGCTTCTAGAAATTGTTTTTATTATGATATTTTGCATGCTTTCGTATACTAAGGCGTTTACTAGATTAGAAGTTTTAACGTTTTTTGTGTGGATGAACTTTGAAACAAATTCATGAAATTTATCCTACATAAAAATAATTGTTATTCTAACATACGAGTATTATCCTATCTTTCGTTTTTTGATTTTTGTTAAGCATTTATGCCAGATATTATAAAAAAAATGATACAGGAACGCCCGATGAAAATAACTAGAAATTTTGAACGGAATGGATGTACTCGTATTATAAGGCCTATTAGATCCAATTTTAAAAAAAATATTTAACTTAATAATTTTTTTTATTCAAATGATAAGACTGCTTTTTTAACATTAGATTATGTTAAAATATCAAATAAGAAATACATTCACTTGATATTTCTAATAAACCAAAGAAATGTTTTTTTTGGATTGTTTTTTTTTCATACGTTCACTGTCGACTTTCACATACGACTTGCATACGACACCTTCCATTCACTGCGTTATGAAGACTTCTCTATAACGTCCTCATTTCTTGTAATTCTCTACCTTTTGTATATATACGAGTATATTCTACATAATTTTCAGTCACAACCACGCAAGAGAGAAGTTTGAGAATAAATGCAGAGTAAAACTCATAAACCACTCAAGAGCCAAAAAATACATAAAGAGTTATAAGAAAAAAACTGCGTATTTTCTACAAAACTATTTATTTGTGAAAAATAAAAAAAACATAAATTATTAAAGCTATTTTTATAGTTTGAATTCACATATATGCCATTTATGGGTATATTGTAGCTTGTTGATAGACTGTTTTTCTATAAAAAAAATAAAAAATAAAAAAACATTATTATTTGTTTTATGAGTTTTACTCTTCAAATATACAAATCGCTCCAACTAGATTCAAATAAGTTGTGATCCACTAAGTACTAGAATCCAAAAAACATGCCAATAGCATTTTGAATAATAATATCTACTTGTACTCGTACGTTCAGGGACTGAAACTTTAGTGAATCAATTTTATTTAAAAAATGCATACTTCATGTATTACAATACATATATCATACATATTTTTACATAAAGTAGGTATAAAATAAACGATTAATTCAAGAATTCCGCTACTAGAGACGAGTTTTATATAGCTTCAGAATAATGAAAACCGAGGAACACTGAACAGTTACTGGGGCATATTACACAAATATTAGTAAAACGATCTTCTTATAAATCTTTCAAGACTAGTTCAAAAGGAAGACCAGGAGATCACCTCGAAAGAGTTGGAAGAGATAGGTGGATTGGTTGAATGCAGAGAGGCTGAGATCGAACTGTGTGGAAGCGAAATAATTGGCCAGGGATTGAGATATACATGAGAGAAAAGGAAGACAACACTGATGATAAGTACTTAACATTTATTCAAACATGAAAAGTGGTAGTAGGAACCTATAAAATTAATATTTCTTGTGAAGTCCGTTTTTTCGATATTTAAACCTAGAGTTTTTTTTTTAAATATTTATACTTCATAATTTAAAAAATCAAATGTACGAAACACTCCCCTGTCTAATAAGACGTTTACCCGTCCTAAGGGGGATGGATTTTACAAAATAAAACAAGGCAAATTAAAGGAACCTACTCGTATAAGCAGTTATAATTATAAAAAACCCCCTCTATTATCATTACACTGAAAGAGAGCATTTAAATTAGAAACAATAGTTTTACAAAGGATCGTTCAGTGACTTGACCACGCAAAACATCACTCACAAATCCATGAAAGTCAAGGAAAAGGGAACTGCATAGGAAATACTTCTAAATGAATATGAATCTATAGCATCTGGAGATGACCCCTATAAAGTATAGCTCAAGATTTGATTAGTACAAGACTATATCTATTTACTCCCAGTTTTATTGATAGCGTTATCGAATATAATGATAAAAAATAATTTTATTTTGGTAAGAAAAAAATGATTTTCGTGTAACTTTGAGTCATTATTGTTCGCATCTTTAGTGAATAGGATTATTAATTTTTTTGGATTTAACTCTGCTTAACTTTTGTGTTTCATCTATCCATCATTTGAACTGTCCACATTTTATTGACACATCATTTTGTCTCTTCAGTTACTATATGCATTTAAGCTCTACCGTCTTATCGTGTAGTTTATGACTGAGCATCGTGACTCCCATTATCAAATTTGATGACTCGTTTCCATTCATCCCAGCACTCCATAGTTCGAAAAGCAATTTTAAAGGGTAGTCCCGTTGCGCTTCTCTCTTGGTCAGTCCAACGCATTGGTATTCTTCCTCTTGTATGTCATCCGTCTACGCTTCCAGTGACCACAGTACTTTTCAAACTACGAACATCTCTTTGGGCACGAATAATGTGTCCAAAGAATCGAAGAATTCGTCTTAGGCATATCGTCGACAATCTGTCTGTGAATCTCAGTTTTTCGAGAATGGAAGCATTAGGTCACCTTGTCATCCGTGGGATTCATAACATATTTTTCTGGCACCACATTTCAAATATATCTATTCTACGTCTCTCACTTGCTTTCTAAGTCGACGTCTCTATTCCTTACATATATTTTATACTTAATCATTCCCCGTATATGATATAAGCTTTTATGTTATTCTTTCATTTTACGAAGACGTGATAATTCAAACGTTTACCTTGTTTGGATATATTTAAGGCAACTTTAAACGAGTTTGAAGTAAAATCACTACCTTATTAAAATATTATAAGCTACCAATAAAATAAGTTATCAACCCTATTAAGTATTGTTCCAAGAAATTATATTACCTATCTATAAAAAAATGTTTTTAGATTGTTCCAGGTGGAATTTGTCTCAGAAGAATGATTTTTTATAAAAAAATATAACCCCTCAATTGTTGAACAATTGTCAACATTTGAACAATTATTTTGAGAAGAATTCCTGATGTGTGTTTTTTAATTCTTAAAGATGATTATCACATTCAATGAATAATTTCTCCAATACGAATCTGTTTAGATTTATTCTCCGTTATATTTTTGAAATGTATTTTTTTAAATAGTTACACGTTATAATTTGCAATTCTGAGAATGCAACAATTGGACACACCATTTCAGTTTTGTTGGATATTTTTAATGTATGTGTTGTTGAGTTCTAGAGGGTCCTTATCTGGCATTAACTTAATCTTAAGTCTTGACTGGGAGATCAGTTATGGCATTTAACTAAAGTTTTTTGCTCTATAAACTGATATTAACGTGGCCATTGAGAGACATTTTATTTTTCTCGTCTTCTATTGTTGATTAAATTTAATTAATTGTATTTGATTTTTTTACTATCCGCGTGACTATTCATTAGTATTTCCAAAAATCATATTTTGAAAAATATATGTGTCCTGAATTGTTAGTTTTTTTTAAGTTTTATCTTTTGTTTCATAATTGTTACTGCGATATACAAATAGTTACTGCGATATATCGAAATTCTGAATTTCGTTCATTTTGTTCATAAGATACCTCCTTCCTGCACTTATACTCAACTGATGCATCAAAGATTTTAGTTAAAATTCTGTGGAACTTCACATAAGAATATTTAACAATAAATCACGTTGTTATTCCACTAATTATATCAATCCCAGCTACACGTGTTTCTACCTCCTATCCCGAAGCTCTCTTTAAGCGGAATGAAGTATCAATTGGCCTGAAAAGAGTCTCAGGATACGAGGTAGAAACACGTGAATTAACATTATTAGTGGAATAAAACAGTGACGTTTTGTCCAATATTTCTATACATAAGTAATTCTTTTAACGTATAACATATTGGTAATACTTTTAATCTCTCAATAATAGAGGGTTGCATCGTGAGTTGACCGCCCTTGAAGATGGTCTGCTCTCTAAACGTGTTATATAAATGTTTTTTTTTTTTAAATAAATTATCCTTTAATTTTTATTGCTAATAAAAAATAAATAAATTTTGCAATTAACAAATTGGTCATTTTAATATTTTATAACTTCTTCTTCCTAGTGCAATATCAGGCTCCCCCAACGTTGACTATCACCTGAGAGTAAGCATCTTTGTCCCCGTCAGCCCGAAAAAGATTCCCAACGATCTTTATACCAGCCCAATGAGCCAGGGGATTTGCCTCCTGCCAAGACCTCTTCTTCCTTCTATTTTTCCTTGAATGATCAGGTGCAGTAATTTGTTCTTTTCTCCTCTAAGCACATTACCTAAATAGGACACCTTTCGGATTTTAATATTAGTCAGCAACTCTCTATCAATTTGGGCTCTTTGAGGAACACTTGTGTTGCTAACCATATCCGTCCAGAGTATCCTTAGCATTCTCCGGTGTATCCACATTTCGAATGCTTCTAGCCGGTTCATACTACCAGCTTTGAGGGTCCATGATTCCATTCCATATAATAACACTGACCAAACATAGCATTTGACTAACCGTTGTCTAAGTACTCGTAACTAAATAACCTCAATTGTCATTAAATCGATCTTTATTAAGAATATGTACGGAATAATAACTTGTGTGCACCAAACACCAGAGTGTCTATGAGCATTATATTTTTAGCAACGTGATCTCCAGGTTATTTCTTCCTAATAGATTCTTATCTCAATGGAGCTTATCATTGTTTCCAACGCTCTTAAAATAAATTTTCAAATACCAATTCAGCACATTGTTCTGCGACTCTAAATAGAGAGTTACAAATATGGCGATCGTGGCCTAATTGATTCGACGTCTGTCTTCCAGCCTGCGAATCTATTACCGTTAGTACCTAAAAGAGTTTCAGTCTTGTTGTCACTTAAATTCTCATTTACACATCTTTGGTTGGTTGTAAAATATATCCACATATCAATTATCCCTCCAGACTGTACTTTATACAAAGAAAGTTTAAAGTAATCTCAATTTTTAATTACGTCATCTCCAACAAGAACTAGACAGAGATAAAAGATCCCCACTCTTCTATTCATATTATACGAATTCATTTCATTCACAGATCATATCTGGCTCTTTACTATTATTGCTTCCACTCGTATTTCTCATTCATTCATGCGTAGGTATGGTGTGGAATTAATAGCTCCTTATTTTTCACGTAGTTTTTTTTACTGTCCCTAGTGCCAGATTCCAGAACCACTTATCCTTCGTTGACATGCTTCAAACAGCGACTTAAAAATATTACATCTATCTTTAAATATAAAATATATTTCTCCAAAATTCATATTTTCTTGTCCTTTTCGATTTGCAAATATTTTTATTTAACTATTTTTTTAAGTACTTGACGATTTTTCAGAAATAACGGTGTAACTTTTCCCTCATCAATTGGAATGAATTTGCACCTGGTTGATTGGAAAATATTGACGTATTGCATAAAATTCACCATCTGCATATGTTACAATAACATGTCTAAATAAATAAAAAATATAAACAAACTTCTTTTGAAAATATGCATTAGCGACGCGGATATATTGAAGAATTTGACTGTTAAACAGCGTTGTCTTTGGTATCATCTATTGAGCCTACGTGTTTATATCTACTGAAACAGTGACGTAACTCCCATTTGCATTTTAAATTTGACCCAAGTCGGAGAAATATATCAACGACCTCGTTAACGAACTCGTAAGTAGACTAGGACATTTCTCCCCTTATTTTAAGTATCGTCTAAAATCAAACATAAAACCGTCGGATGGAATATAGGTGCCTACCTAACTACGCTACTGTCTTTGTAGTTTAGTTTTTAACTTTACCTTTCTTGAAAATATGACCAACTTAAGTTTCGTTTTATTCTATCTGTTTCTAAGTCTACTGCGGAAACTGTGCAATTTTTATATGGATATTTATTGATTTATCATACATTTTCTCCGCTCTAAATAGAAGAGTTTAAAAAATAGTAGGAATTCAGTCTAGACCAGCAATGCCTCCCTATAGATTAGCACTTGTTTGGGCAAATCAGTTGATAAAATAAGTAACCTTAAGCCGAACCGGCCAATGAACAAAACAAACAAACAAAAAAGACAGGCAATTTAAAAAAGACACTCAATTTATATAAATCTGGGATTATTTCCCTTAATTTGTTATGCCCCCAGTAAAGCAGATTTTATTTACATATTACTTTAAATTTAAAAAATTAGGTAGTAAAATTGGCAAAATCTGTGTTAGCGAATTAGTATATTTTATTTGAACACTTCACTGGATTAGATCATTGAATCTTTAAGATTTGTATTGGATATCTGACAGTTGATTGGTACTTTATAGATTCTCCCAGCGTTATCTGGTGTGCTGTCCACGGAGACCGGTCCCATTGTCCGCTGCAGCTTGCCTGTGATAGCATCGCATCGCTTCCTCGCGGCCCGGCCGGGCAATCCGTCCAGCGGGACTGCGCGGCACGCATTTATCAAAACTTGGCATAAGTAGGGGCAGAGATGAACTTGGGGAATAAGGTTTATTTAGGTACTAACATTTTATATTTAAACTAGAAATAATAAAGAAATAGTGTATATTATCGAATTCTAACCTTTATTTTTGACCGATAAACAGAAGTAACAGTTGTAATTTATTTTATCAAACATTGTTTATTCCACTTTATGTAACGGTATAACCCTACTGGTTTCAAGGTTTTCCCCTCATTATCAGGGGGCACAAACAATACTGAATTATTTTTGAACTGCTTCTAATGGTAAACATTCGGGCTGGGGATTGTGGGTGAAGGGAGGCAGGAGACAGCTTCAGCGAGCAGCGGCGAGATATTATAAATATATGTGTTTGCCAGATGTTCATCCCGATGTACGGACTTGGATATTTCTAGGGCCTCTAATCTATCCAATTTATTTCTATTACTACTTATATGCAAGAATTTGGCCTTATCGATAAAAAATGTACGATTTTCACAGAGGTCTTTTTCACAGAGTCTTGAAAGATAGCTTCGAGGTTATTCTAAACCAGTCTCATTAGATTTATCATACTACTTAAATATTATGTCATAATAAAAATTGCGCTACAATGTTGATAGATTATACAACAATTGGTACGAAATCAATAGATAAAATATTAAAATCAGCAAGTGTTCTTACGTTTTCTAAGTTGAAGTTTCCCATACATTCCTTATATAATAAACAACTCTGCGTTTGCGAGTATCGCAAATGCCTGACATGGGTATGGTGGTTGATATTCAGTTGTCCTTTGTCGACCATATTAATGGTGTATATGATAAGGTCATGGGTACGCTGGAATACATTTTGAGAATAACCTAGGATTTTTTTTCAATAAAAATATTATTACCGTGTTATACTTCACTAGTGCGCAATCAGCTTAACCCCGTCCAGTTTGACCCCGTTGTTATGATGTTCATATAAGCGCGGTTGAAGGATATCTATCATAAGCTATTGTATACCTATCATATATAAGCTTTTGTATACCTATCATAAGCTTTTGTATACCTATCATATATAAGCTTTTATATACCTATCATACCTACCATATATCTATCATAAGCTTTTGTATACCTATCATATATAAGCTTTTGTATACTTATCATACCTACCGTATATCTATCATAAGCTTTTGTATACCTATCATACCTACCGTATATCTATCATAAGCTTTTGTATACCTATCATATATAAGCTTTTATATACCTATCATACCTACCATATATCTATCATAAGCTTTTGTATACCTATCATATAAAAGCTTTTGTATACTTATCATACCTACCGTATATCTATCATAAGCTTTTGTATACCTATCATACCTACCGTATATCTATCATAAGCTTTTGTACACCTATCATACCTACCGTACAACTATCATAAGCTTTTGAGATTTAATACTTTTAAATTGGGCATTCCAATAATCAAAACTAATTTGAACTATCTCGAACAAATATTAAATTTGTTACGAGCACCTATGAGTAAACGAAGAATATTAATTGATTTACTTTTTTTACATAAAATCATTAACTCTCACTTAAATGGTTCTGAATTGCTGAGCTTTTTTATATTACAGTTCCTTCAGTACACACTCGTCATAAGGTTGTATTCTATAGTAAACTAAGTACCTCTAATTATCAACAAAATTCACCTGTATTTAGAATGCATCTTTTGGGAAATTAAATGGCTGAGATTGCCGATATATTTTCTGTTCTGCTATAAAAGAATTGCAAAAGATTGTAGAATTTGTAAAGTTGAATTTTTACTATACTATTCTTCTCGCATGAATCCAAGACAATCCAAGAGTGACACTCGGTGAGGTGAGGTGCTGGCAGCTAACTCGAGACAGTTCCATATCGTATAATCAAATGTGTACCTTGTTAAATTATTATATTTTGAAATCATTTGACTCGTGTTTGTTTACTTACGATATGTATTAAGTACTTGAATTGTTTTGTTGTGTCTTTTTATTTGATTTTATTCAATTATTATAATTTTATTTTAAAATTACTTTTCTTAGTAATTAATGAAGCACTCACTAGTTTTTTACAAATGTTTGTAAAGTATATTGTACCATTGATGAAAAAAATAAATTAAAATATATATTTTTTTTATTTTTACAAACATCACAAGTGACATTACTGGTGAAAAGTATATGTTACTTGTTATTAATTATTGTAATTCTGGTTTTAATCTTACATTCAGACAAAATTATATCTGATTTTAATTAGCAAAAAAACTAGACATAGATCCATTTTTATCCCTCTGCTTACGAAAGGGTATGCCAGAAAATGCGACAGTTATTGTACACTCTCGTTCATATCTCATGGTAGTCAAGTCATGTTGTACGTAATAAAATAACGACAACTGCACTACACTGATTGACAAATAAATACTAATAGAACAAGAAGAATTTGCTAAAAGTAAAAAAACAAGATAATAAATGTTGAATGTTGGTTTCACTTTATGGTGTCATGTTTTTAATAAAATAAATAAAACATTTATTATTTATTTTGTATTCACCAATGTTTTATTTGAGTTCATTACCGGTTTCAAAGACCTCCATCTTTCTCGTCAGGAGAAATTCAACAAAATTATGTCTAAAATACATTTTTGCAATTGTACCATAAAAGACACAGGAGGGGGAGAAGAGAAGTGGCTAATAAGAAGAGGGGAGTATATAAGCGTCAAAAGAATGACTTTTGAATGGGAAACATATTTAGCAGACGACTATTATTAAAACTAACTTTAATTTTTATATTGTTCTTCATTTAACGCTTTTTATAGCTCCAGAATATCTAAGTTGTTCAGCTGCAACCCCCCCCCCTTCGACTCGTGTGCAGAATCGACAAACTACGATTGATGTCAAACGAATGTTTTTTTTATTAAGTGGTTGGTGAACTCCGACAAATTATTGTTATTGAGACATCTCAAATGGTTCCTAACTATTTTTTCATTCTGTACATATCAATTTAGTTCAACTTCACATGACGAGGTAGATGGAGGTCTTTGAAACCAGAAGTGAACTCAAATAAAACAATGGTGAATGCAAAATAAAAAATAAGTGTCCTACTTATTATTGTATATTATTTTTTTAAATTTTTTATGTACTTTATATGCCATGTTTCCGGTATAGACGAAATAAATTAAAGTAAAGTTTTGATTTTTCCAGTTTACTCCTGCCAGGCACATGAATATCATTGCATACAACCTTGTGAACAGTTATGCATGGAAATTTTATGCGAGATCTGCCAGTGGGTATGCGTTTATAGGAATCTCATAGCAATAGATTTGTTTGTTGCATTCATATGCATTTCGCAATATTTATAGTCTACAAATATGCGGGAACATTGTAAGCTATTGCTTTATACATGTCTATATATCAAGATCGATTCTATTGAATGGTTTGTTTGTAAAATACATATTTTTACTTTTTTATTAAGGCAATCCACTCGTGCAAGGATGATTAGTGCCATTACTGTTAAAACCAACAAAATATATTTTAAGTTGGTCAGTATAGAAATCAAAATTAAAAAATATATATTTAGACGATTTAAAGTTAGTAAAACTTTATAAATATTATAATTTATCCATACCTAAGTGGAAAAGTGACATAGGAAGTGGTAAAGATACGACATGGAAGTGGTAAAGATACGACATGGAAGTGGTAAAGATACGACATTGGAAGTGGTAAGGCTATGACATTTAGTAAATCAAATCTGTTACGTAAAATACAACTAAAAGTTATGTGATCTTTATATTTGTTGTATTATTGTTGGATTGTTCTATACTTTCATTGCATAAAATACAATCAGGTGGGCTTATTACCATGTGACAATTTCTTCCAGCCAACTAAAAAGATGTTTTAAGTGAAAAACACTCTAGAATATATTTTTTTAAATCTTAGTTTCAGCGGAATTTGAATCTGCAACCTCCGGGCTGGGAAACAGGTGTCTTACCAACTAGACCACGGAGATTGTCAGTTTTTCTCAGTTATTAAAAAAATAAGGTAGAAATTATTATCGCATAAAATTTAATGAATTAAGGATTTTTATTTTTGGTTAACGTTCGTTTTCTCGAGTAATATTTCAATTGGATTGATCGATGTCTGCTTCAAAGTGTAAGAGATCTAGGTGGTGTGTGCAGCTTTAGAAATCACTTAAAGACAACCCTTTTTGCGAGGTTTTATCAACATTTATAATGAAATATGAATACTAAACACACTACAACAATAAGTTTATCTTCACCTGACAATGAAGACGGAGGTCTTCGAAACCGGTAGTAAACTGAAAATAAACCAGTTGTGAACACAAAAATATAAAATAAGTGTTTCATTTATTTATTTTAATTATTTTTTAACTACAATCCACCTAAAGCAGAATGTGTTAATATCACATAGTATAACGAAGTATAACACAGTAATTACTAATTCTTAATTATACTTAAATTCATATTATATACCTTTGTTTTATATATGCTATGTGAACATTCTCGAAGAATTACCTCCAGTGCAATTGAAGAGTCTCGGAATGCGCCTGTAAAATCCACGTCGATCTGGAGATATGTAGATGTGCTTGATATTGTCATCTTAGCATGCTGAAACATGTTTGGTTACTGTCAATCAATCTAGACCTGCTCTTGCTAGACCAAAACTAGCTGTTGAGCGATCAAATCAAGTTTTATATTTCAAAATATAAAATAAAACATATTACTCTTAATGTGTTTTAAAATTACTTACCTGTTCCTGTATTGAAAAAAAAAACGTTTAATACACATATCTACTTCATCTTAATCGTAATATATTAATCCCTGGATATCGCAGATGGCTGCTATTCTACGAGTGGATGCCACCTGTATATATTTTTTATAACGTGCAAGCTGTTGCACTTTAGCAAGTAGGTACACAGTCTGGATAGATCGAACCCAAAATAGTAAGAACATCAAATTTCTAAGACGACCGAAAGATTCAGTTTTTTTGGTAGATTTATATACAGTTATTTTTATTGAAAAATTGGGTTAAAAGAATTCGTGTTACTTAAATATAATTATTAAAAATAAAATTAAGTTAGTTCAAAGTTATAATATATAAATTAGATTAATTTTTAAGATATACAATTGTATTTAGGTATAACAAGTAGCATTTGGGACATGTTTGTGTTATAGATTACTTCTAGAAATAATTATTTAAAAAAAACTTAAATATAAACTCAGATGAGATAAGTTTTAAAAGTATTACCAGTTCGTAAGCCAATTTGCTAGGAATCGAATCCGGAACGTCCACTTGCTTTGTTTGAATACTGCCCATTAGACCACGGCATCAATCTCTAGTATAAGAGCGGAACCACGTATTGAAACGAAACTATTGATGAAATAATATTCAATAAGGCATGATCAATTGCCTAGTTTGATAGATCTTGAATTAATTACGTTTTATTTGCGATATCATGTTTCATATAATTATATTTTATTATGTATGTATAACTATTTATTATATGAAAGTATTAAGTGTTTTTTTTTTGTATAAAAGCTTATTTTAGTTGACGACTTGGCACTAGGGTCAAAAATGAGTTTGGCCTTAGAATTTTGTATCGTGCGAAGCTCTTATCGTCCATCAAGTTAACCGTATCGATAGTAATGTTATGTATTTATTGCAAAAAAACGAGGAGTAAAAAAACAATGTATGGGAAACGTCGCCCCGTCATAAGCATCTGGGCACTGAGATGTCCCATCACTGCGGATGCTGACGCTCACGGTATGGGAGTATATTGGGGGAGAAGGACTGTCAGCCAAAATAAATATTATATTTATTGATTCATTTCAATAACAAAAAATAAATAATTATACGTAAACGTTTTTGAAAATTTTAATAGTGTATTAATAATTGATTCATTATATTTAAAATATTTTTGTAACTAACTAAAAGAACGTATTAAAAATTACAAATATTACTTACAAGAAAATTATAGTTATTATTAAATTATTTCAACTCAATTTGTACCAATTAAATATTCAAACAATAATTAAAAAAAAAACTTTCACATTCGGTTATGGGACATATTTCATTGCCATACTTCAGACCATACTTTTAGCTGGATTCTTCTACAATACTCATTGTGTAAAGAAAACTAGCCTTCAAGTAGGCCTACCAGATTGACACTTGTATCTTGTTACTTATTATGTTAAACCACGGTTTCAAAGGCATATATTACTGGACTTACTTCTAAGTATTGATATTGTATTCTTCAATATATGTGATTTGGTGACTTGAACATGTTGAAGGGAATATCTGGAAGAAAACATTATCTTTGACCTTATTAATCTAGCCTTCAGGCTTAGAAACATTGGAGTAAGCACATAACTCGAATTTCGTGATGTTAATATTACTGTTGGAGTATTGTTACCAAATAAACCAAACTAGGTTTCATTATATGTTTTGAGGGTTTAATGGTTCTTCAAATCAGTTATTTAGGGTCTTTCGAAGTGTTGTACCAAGTGGTTTGGCTTGTGATGCAGACGTTTTGAAAACATTGCATTTTCATCTTAAGCGCTTGTTAGTATATATAAAAGTTGATTACAAACAATCCCTGAAGATAAAAACTGCAACGTTTTTAAAACGTTGACATCATAAGCCAAAATACGCGATGCAACACTGCAAAATACCTTAATTAACTAAGATACATTACATTTTTTCAGGAATTAAACCCGAAACAAATGTAATGATGGAATCACACATTTTACTAACTAGCCCATTACAGGATTGATTTATTTCTAAAACTCTTATTTACAATTGCCCGATTCAAACTCCATCGGTGACAGTAAAATCATGCCATAAAAGCTCTGTTAGTGGCCAATAATAAATACTGATCATCCCTCGATTAGAAAAATGGCTGGTTGGTTGGTCCAATGCAGTCGACAGCCCATATTTGCATAGTGTCTCCTCTCCCGGCCATAAATCTTCACTGGCTCAGTGCCCGTCACTCTTTTGTCTCCTGTTGCCCAGGTCAGTTATCCACTCAGCCTTCACTCCTTACATTCCCCTTTCCCCCTTCACCAGCATAGTCGTAGTTTCTTTATCTTGTACGAAAAATTTCAAAAATGATATTAAGCCACAAATATTTTTTACAAAATTTGTAAGATTTTTCTATTGATTTTTTTTCCTTATACGAGTACTATATATACGCATTTACATAAATGATTCTTGCCATTTGTACGTCGGTTGTTTTACAAAAAAATACCAAAACACATTTTTTAAGAAGTGACATCTATCATAGTGGAAAAATAAACACTATCTGAAACATGTTTTGAATATGGATTTTTTTGCATTTTATCGGGCCGGACAGTATCAAAATCAGCTAAGATCACAACACTATTTTAGTACCAATTTCGATATGTGGTAGTGAAACGTGGATATATACATATATTTTTATTTACTTTCGTCATTATTTCTGGGTTATTGTTAGTATTATATACGCAGAGTGAAATCGATTTACAAATCACAATTTTTAAGTTTATTTGAAATATCAAATGAGCATACCTCAAACCTTTATGTAAAAAAATACCAACCTAATGTACAGTACCCGGCGGTATGTAATACACATCGGGGTTAAGAAAGAAACGATTGACAAATCGCAACGGAACACGTGTATGAATGACAGAGACGATGCTCTACAAAGCCGAAGTTAGCCGATTATGGCCGACAGTCTCTTTCTTAAGCCCGATGTGCATTACTTACCACCGGGTACTGTACTGTATCAAACTTTCGTTGTAAGACAAAAGTCAAAGCCTAGTTTACTGGGGATATGACAAATGAAAAGCAACTATTCTAGAATCAAATAAATTGAGTGTCCATTTTAAATTACCTGCTTTTTTATTTATTGCTTGTCTTGTTTTTTATTCTATGTATTAATACAATTGCTTGTCATGTTAATAAATTTAAAAACGTATAGTACTGCCTGGTCAGCTTACTGTTATGTGAAAATCTTTTCCAACTAACTAGAAATATATCAAAAGAGCCTAAATAGAAAACGAGACTGGATTCCTTCTTAGTAAAATCTTGGTTGGAACGGGATCGAACTTGTAACCTTCGGATAGGAATATCAATATCTTATTGACAAGCATTCATTTAGGCAAAATAAATATGACCTTACATACATAAAAACCATCACACCATTTTCCTGTCCGGGTAAGCAGAGTGAACACAGAGTCAGAAATTCCTATCTCGATATACACCCATCCCCTTTTCCATATTCATACATCTTCTCATATAACATCTACGACTTTTCTGAATTTCTATGTTTCCTTCTTTCAAAATATCATTCACTTGGTTCAATCATACATCCCTTGGGCTTCCTCTACCACGCCTTCCACTCACATTAGTACTATTTTGTTTTATTAGCTTTTCTTCATTCATTCACTCTTTATACCAAAACCATCTCAATGTGCTCTTCTTCGTCTTACTCAACACATCAGCCTAAATTAAATTAGTCTTTATTAATTATATTCCGTATTCTCTCATTGACTGTCATCCCATGTATTCTACTTAGTGCACGCATTTTTAAAGCCATTATGCGGCTCTTTTCCATGTCCACGTTTGCCTTCCATACACCAAAGCTGGTACTTAAATACTTTTGTAGGCTATCATCTTGGTATATTTTGATGCCGTTCGATTCGAGGATATATTTTTATTTATTTATATTTATTTATTTTCTCAAAACACGCTTAGCCCAATTACTTAAATGAAATTGAAAAATACAAGAAGTATTAATATTTAAAATAAAGAAGAATTATATAGAATAAAAATAAAATTATATAAAATAAAAAATAATGTATATGCGTATATACACACAAACATACATATATATTCAAAGTTACTCAAGTATGTCGATGAGTGCTTTCTAACGCACTCAATCTTAGAAGAAAATTTACTTTTGCTTTTGGTAATGTGATATGAAATATGTCAATATCCGAAGCAGTCCCGTTCAAAAGAGTTAAGGCCCTTCCAACAGGCATAGCGGCTGGAAGACCCGTTCTTTCGTATGTTATTGAGAACAGTTCTTTCCGGCGCAGTCTAGTGTAATTATTAGGAAAATTTAACGATAATCTTTGTTGTAATATGTTTTAGTAACCCATTGACTTTGTTACTTATCGCTATACACCGTTAATACGATATATCTCTTAATCATCTGAGAAAATACTATCCAAATAGCATAATTCCTCTAGTTGCTCCAATCTTTCATTATTCGCCCATATACAACATTTACTTTTCCTTTCACGTTTTTTTTATGACCAAGTAAAATAAATTCAGAATTCACTGGGAATCAAACCTGGGACGCAAGATTGCAAGAAAACACAATAGCTTCTAGCGCCTGTCCAGTAAATCATTGATCAGCTGACCCCTCGTCCCAAGTTGCCGAGGTCAGTTCAAGAATACCGATAGACGGAGCGCGGATGGAGCACATCTTCAGGATACCAGCTCGCATTCCCGGACTGTTCTCTCGTCACGAGCTGCATTCCTGACTGTCGAGTGGCCGGTCTTCATATCAAGACTGACAGGTTCAAAGTGGCTGTCACGGATTGCTGCTACAAATACCAAAACGTATTTACTACAACGATCAAGTGACTTAAGTTGATATATTTATAGTTACAGGTCACATAATGATCCATAGTTCTAATGTTTCTATTTTATTTTCACTAATATAAAATTATAATAAGAAATTTATTGTTATTCTTGACTTTACTTCAGCTTTTATGTGTTTACTTAAAAAATAACGTACTACATTGTTAATTTGTCATTACATTAATTCCTGCTACATGTGTTTCTACCTCTTATCCCGAGGTTCTCCACAGGTGAAATGATCCCGGCATGATTTAAAAAAACAGACGCGTGAGACTCTCGCGCGGTAGAAGTGAAACTTCTTAGCTCCTAGGAAAAGTTGATTTTATGCATTGTTTTTTTTTTCATTTGTTAACGATTTTTTTTTTAGAATTAGGAAATGGTTATGTGGAATTTAATTCGAGAAAATCTCTCTTAAATAAATAAAAAAAAAAATTTTTAATTTTTAATAATTAACAATACTAATTTTAGTAATAAATAATAATTTTAATAATAATTCTCGTATAATACACTTAATAATATTAAATTTATATTTTTTAATATTTTTATGTTATTCTTAATTATTAAATCAATTATTTTCAAATTTTTATTTAATTATTTATTTATTATTATACGAGTATTATTTTTATTATATTATTAATACCATTATTATATTATTAATTAATTATATTATAATTAATTATAATATAATTATTAATATAACATACATATATTATTATAATTATATATTTATTATTAATTATATATTAAATAAAATAAAATAATTTAATATAAAATAAAATTAATAAATGTTAAATATATTAATATAAAAATAATATAGGTATCTTAACAAAAAACATATTTTTTTTAAATTTTTAGAATAAATAATAATAATTTTAGTAATAATACAATACACTTAATAATTTAATTATTATTAATAATAAATAATTATTGATATTAAAATAATTAATAATAATTTATTAATAAATAAAATATTTAATAATAATTTAACAATAAAATAATAATGTAATACACCGTTTCACTTTTCGTGACGTTCAGGCCAATTTGCCCTACCGCGTCAATATAAGTTTCACTTCAAAAATCCGGAATCATTCAACCTGAAGAGGGATTCGGGAAATATGGTATAAACAAATGTAGAAGAGATTTATGTAAATAGTTGAATAAACAAATAATTTATTGTTCATTATTTTTAGAAGAATTTGCTCAAATTTAAATCCGAAATATTTTACAAGGTGCTGCATTGTATTACATTTATGGAACAAATACTTGAGGACGTGACTTAAACATAAAGAACCCATTTTACGGGCTTGATATATATGATATGTGTAATTGCCACTTATTGCTAAGTGGCAATCTCTTCCAGCCAACCACAAATATGTTCAAGAGGCCTTAAGTCAAAACCAGACTGAAAAATCAAAATAATTTGTTTTTTATTTAAAAGATAAATATTTTTATACATATTTGATTAAATACACACAATATTGATTACATGCGTCCGATTTACACAGTCAAACTATTAAAATATTTCTCCAAATAAAACTTCTAATGGCTATTGGTAAAGTATCGATACGAATTGTCTTAAGTCTGATAAGACGGCATGTAAAGACCTACCCACACAAAAAGGAAGAAATTGAAAAGCCAAGTAAGTGTAAGAAGACGAAGAGAAAGAAGGAGCAGATGAAGAAGGAGTTTGGGGAAAACAAACACAGCAAAGCGAGCCTCGGCCTGTCAGCGAGCGAGTGCAGTGTTGTTTCCAGCGGCTGTACCTTCAGTACTTTCTCCCGATCGGAAAGAAAGAATGGGACCAGAAAGGGGCCCTTGTGTGTCTCTTTATACACGGCAAACAATCAGAACTTCGAAAATTTTATGTTCATTTTATTCCATGGTATTTCAAATGCATTTAAAACAGATAAAGTTATCAGTATTGTAATTTTTTTCCCGATGTGGATTCGGATCCCCTGGACAGAGGGGTACTTTGACGTCGATTGGATCTTTATCAAATTAATTGATTGTTCTGAATCAATCCAATACGGATATTATGTTTTATGATTGTTGTGTCGTTGCTGGTAGTGTGGCGTGGAATGGTCTGCCTCTTAGTGTTAGAAATAAGGATGGCCTGTGCAGTTTTTGGGAGCATTTGAAGACGACGCTTTTTGAGAGATCTTATTAAAAGTCATGATTGTGTATTAACACATTCACTGCGGTATGTATTTATAGAATAGTGTAGAGGTACTGAAAAAAATCATATTTTCGAAACCTTAAAATCTTACAGTATTTTCGAAACCTTAAAATCTTACGGAAACCTTAAAATCTTAAAATATTCGGTACCATACAAAGAGAATCGAATGACGCGCAACGGGCGTCATCAGCGTCTGTACAAAAAAATGTGTTGACGCCCATGGGCGTCTTTAGCAGCGAACGTGAACACTACACATATAAAATACACTCCACCTTAATTCAAACGAGTATCACGTATCGGAAAATATCACGTATACAAAAGGTTTATTTGTAGTTCGTTTTCCCTTGTTAAGTTTTCTGTGGGTTTCTAAGCAAATATGTTTCTCTAAACATATTCGTATGGAGATATGAGGAAGTAAATAATCTAATGGTACCAACAACTACCATCTTACCTTTAGACTCGTTTATAATAATTTTGTAATGTTTTTTTATCTGTCAATAATGGTTTTGAAATAGTACTTATTTTAATAGGCAATTCGCTTACTCTAGGACGATTTATACCAACACATCAAAGCCAAAATTGCTATAATATGAGTCAATATAATAATTAAAAAAAAAAAAAAAAAAGATAATTTTAAGCCTCATTGTTTAAATTTGGCCAATTTAACAATCAATCTTTGAGTTGAAAAGTTCTTCGAAGAAATAATAAACGCAATATTCATTTGATGTGGCAAAGATATGGCATTCAATAAATCAAATCCATCCCCTAAAAGACAACCGAAAAATACTTTATTTATAGTATCATCATTCAAACCACACTATATATACACATAAAATTCATAAAAAATGTAAATTAACGTTGTTTTACATATAACGGAAAAATTGTAACATAAAAAATATGGATAGGTAAAGCGACATTTTTCCCATACTTTCGTATGTTTTCGTGAGATGCTGCATCATAAAAAAGAGATGGTGCATATTATTTTTGGTTAATGTAATTTATTGGCATAATATACTTCTCATGTGTTAGTTGTTGCACAGTGAATTACGCGTATACCTATATCATAACCAGTATCTCAAATCTATGAAACACGATATCTCAATCTTTTTAGTACATTTGATAAACAAAAGCTTTGATTTTTATCTTGCCCTGGAGGACCTGAAAATCTCTTAACGGACTCCAAACCGGAATTGGGAGAACCAGGGACAACATTTCAAAATGGAGTATGTTACATGATGAATCAACTCTCTGAATCGGCGGTGAAGAGCAGTCCATGCAACAATTGCTACAGTATTCAACGAACGCGGTGTTTTGCACCGAAGATGACTTGATTCGTGGAACGCCCAGTGCTGTCCATGTGGCAGAATTCTGGTCTGAAGTAGTACAGTGTCTTTGATACGATAAGAAGAATAATGAAAATTTGCAAAGTCACCATAGTTTCTATTGGTCACAATACCGCGTCTTCCAAAACCGTTTAGATCGCGTATAAATAGCACAGTCATGAGACTGACATCGGGGACCATTATTCATTCTGTCACCCCCCACTGGTGAGGCGCTCTCACGGAGAGGGGGCTGCACCCTCGCCGGCCCGGTCCTGGCTGGGGAAATGTGGAGAAAAGTGAATAGCTGACGATTGATGAATAATCCTTGGAAATTAGCGGGGATGTGGTGATTTCAACTTGTTTTACAGCAGTCATAACTGTTGTTAGAGATGGAGAGGGAAGAGGGGTTGGATTTTAAGTGCTGAAAAGGGGGATCATTTGCGTACAAATTTTAGCCAACTCTTTTAAGTAGTTCACTTTCTATTGTTCAGATTATGTTAGTTCAAATTTAAACGAATAAATAAATCCAAACTTGTTTGATCAAGAATCGAATCATGGCAAGGGGCTAGAATGTTTTCCAAACAAGCCTTTGTTACTAACTAGATGCAGCGGCTGCTAAAAAGGTCTCAGAGTTTTCTTTTTATTCAATGCTTGGAAAATATTTTAGAATATGACTTGCATCTTTTAGAAGTTAGATCATTGCGCGATAATCTAATGCACTAATCCAATTTCGAAATCGTGAGTATATTGAGTTTCCAGAGTTTTGCATTTATTCGCTATCTAATTAAAATTTATATAGAACCCTAATAAATTAAGAATTTTGTTTTATATACTTGGCTTCTTTTATTTAATTCCTGACACATACAATTTTCGGGGCCCAATGAATTAGGGGGCACTGACTTGTTTTTCTACTTTGCACGGATTTCTCCTGTTACACAAAGAGGTTCTGTTTCTAGCTGCTTTTAATTAGCTTATTCGTCAGAAAGAATATCAGCCAGGATTCTTCTCATACTGCTAGGCGGTGCGGAGAATATGTCCATATATAGTGTCACTCAGTTGGTTCAATATATGGTATGTATGGTATACCACGCGTGACTGAATGTTTAACCATGATATTAGTTCTGTAAATTGGTATATAGAACGTGTGATTCCTTGGACGGCTATATTTATTAGGCACATGCAAACTTAGTCCTTTTTGTATCACGGGACAGTTAAAGTAACCTTGAAAAACCTTTAGTAGGAATATCGCAACGGATTCTTGCCTTCTTGTTTCGAGGCTTCTATATTTGCACACCGTGAGAAGTTCGACGTTGTGAGCATATTTTAGGTAATCGCCCTTTGTTCCGTACCATAGATATCTGAGGAATATATTTTTTATTTGTTCTATATTGTTTTTATATTTGAGCTGACGAGGAGTCAAAACTGCCGGCGCATATTCTAATTTGCTTCTTATTAGATAATTATATAAGTTTCGAAGGATATTGGTACTGTTAAGTTCTCTTGATATTATCATTATAAAACCGGGCAGTTTGTAACAGTCCGATATGAAACGCGAGACATGATTAACGAATATAAGGCCAATATCAAAGGTTTACACCAAAATCTTTGAATTCAGGAACTCAGCTTAATGTTACTCTTAATATAGCATCCTGATGGTCGGTTGGCGAAAATGATCGATTATGTGTTGGCCCCTTTACCTCTATGATAATTCCGGGCCTAATGGTATCCAAAAAAATTGCGTTTCAGTTTGCGAATATTGCAGCCTCTTCAAATTTTATCTTCGGACCGATTGACTACTCCGATCTAGTGATCAAAGGATAGTTTGACTGCATTTGAAATTTTCTGTGAAAGTACTGGCAAATTGTTAGACTCTTTGAAGTAAGGTTATGGCCTGGGCCTTAAGTCACTTCATGAGTATATTAAGTAATTTTCCTTCTCCGGTGATGTCGGACCTTAAGTCCATCATCCCTACTATTCTTTACACACTCAGCTGTGTCTTTTTGGGCAATTTCTTCTTCATCACTACGTGACGTAGCACTTATAAAAAATCAGATTTCGATCTTTGTGCAGATCCCGTTGAGCGGTGATTAATTTTGTCATCTATAACATCGTGAGTGGTGGGGAGGATTGAACTACCATAAACAACATCATCAAGTGCTATATATAGTATTCTTAACAGGGATTAGGGATGATGAATTCTGTGTCTACTCGAGTAGGTCTAGCCTGAAGACTCAATTAATGGGGCCAAAGATAATATTATATCCCGGCTATGCACTTTTAGGAGCGTATGTTCTTTAAAAGAGAAATTATGAAGATGATTGTTGATAAATAAAAACTTGTCGAAATCGGAATATGTAAAGAGGAATTTTATTGACAAACGTCGGTGTTTATAATGTTTTTTGAACGTGTGCGGGAATGCGCACGAGATATATCGCTGTCTCGTCTTTGCGCTTACAATATGTTTATTGTCGCGCGTAGGTATCCTTTTGTTTTGAGAGACAGCGCGAAAGATGTGTTGCCCTCTCCTTTCCTCATGGAATGCGGTCTTCACTGGTAGTGAGTTGAATGACCGACCGCGTGGACTTTGTCCATTGTTTGTCTCGCATTGTTAAGGTGGGCAAAGGTCGTCTTGTGGGTTCAGTGTCCGCGCATACGGTCGCCACACACTTTACTATGTCTAAATTGCCGATTCAGATAAGTTGAAGCATACTAGGTATACGAATGAAGGAATTAATTCATATAAACGAGTATATCATGGTTGAAAACCGTTATGGAAAAAAATGTTCGATCAACCCCATACAAAGCATCTAAATAATTATTTTAGATTAAGTAAAATGTGGGTTAGATCTTTCTTGAATATTGACGTTCACTTATTAGAGTAAATTTTAGTTGTCCTGAAATATACTTCAGTAAGTGGGATAAACTTTAAAGTGTGGATTGGATTGAGATTCGAACTACGTTATTGATTTGAAGGCGTTCGAAAGCCAATACTTATTTAAAAACAAAATTTACTTCTACGAAGAGATAAACAAAAAAAATCAATCCACTGTGTGCACTGAGAAGAATACACTGGGTGACAATGTATGACAGAATACTACATGTAGTGATTAGGGTTGAATGTGAACTTAAGGCGGATGTGTTAAGTAAGATGATGTAATTTAACACTTGCCACCCTATGATGGATAGTGAGTGACCAGGACTTACATAATAAAATAATGTTATAGCTAATTACAAAAAATAACCTAGCAGATTTTGCATCATTTTAATTTAAAACATACATTTTTCACTGGATGCTGGGCGTCCAGCATAGTGGCTGGCGGAATTGTTTAGCACAGTAAGGCAAGTGTTAAAAAAATATATATGTGTGACCGTATTCAAGCTGTTAAAATGCGCGCATTTATAAGAATACATGGGTGACAATGTATGAACAGAATACGGAATGGGGGGATTATGGATGAATGTGACCTTAAGGTTGATGAGTTGAGTAAGATGAATAAAAGCATTTTGAGATGGTTGAGACTTGTGGAAAGAATGCACGAAGAAAAACTAGGAAAAAAATATGCATAGTAAATTTTAGAGCAACGCGGAGTAGAGGAAGACCAAAGAAAGCATGGTTCGATAAAAATCAATGATATTTTGAAAGAAGGAAATGTTTGAAGTAAGAAAAATGGTTGGAGCTGTATGAAAAGGTGTATGGATGTGGAAGATGTGAAATATGTATATTGAGATAGTAAAGTCTGGTACTCACCTTTCTGTCTACCCCAGCAGGGAAACGTCACATAAGTATATATGTATGTATGAAGGGCTATAGGTATCCCTTCGAGAGAAGAAGCAAATAGCGAGTTTCGAATCGGCGACCCTTTCCATACCACATTACAGGGCGGCTTAGCACCTGTATGACAAATGTTTTAAAAAATTATAAATATCCGTTTTTTTAACTTTTTTTAAAGTTTTATGATTATTATTTCACTTTTCGTACTAAATATTAAACTTCCGAATAATGATACATTACAATGATTTGATTATCAAAAATGTTGTTCAAAGCTAAATTATTTTGACGATTTATTGCTACATAGAAGACAATTTCTTCCAATCAACCAAAAATAACAAACTGAAACTTTTTTTTGCGATATGGCTACGGTTACACAGTCTGCGATTTTCAGGTGGAAGACAAGCGACATACCAACTGGCCCACGGATGTCGTCGAATCAAATAATACAGCAACGAACCCTCAAGTTTCCGACATCGGCCAATATTTTATTCTAGTTGGTTTCAAACTACGAGTACATACCATCACTATTTGTTCCTTTTGAGATAGGCAAAAAGGACGGATCTCCATGCTTTTCTATTCACGTCTTAATCTTGTCGCATCGTGACGACTTCCGTGGCCTAGTTGGACGCTTGTCTTACGATCTGGGGATTGCGGGTTTAATTCCCGTTTGAACTCTTTTTTTAAATAGGATTTCAGTATGGTTTCATTTAAGGCCTCTTTAAATTTTTCTTGTTGGTTGAAGGAGATTGCCACATGACAAGAAGTCCGTTAGGTTCTACTGTGTACTACGAAAGTATATTATAATACCATATAGCTTTACCTCTTTCAAATCCATATACATTTGGTATATGTTCTGCTTCTCATACTTTCCTACAATTTAAATTACTCTTTTTATCTCGTTCCATTCTTTTGTTGGTCTATCTATTCCTCGATATCAGTACTCAATGGAATTAATAGATGATCAGCCCACGTGCTTACATACAATATTGATTTTATCCAATGCTTTATCTAACATTTGTAATGGGTATTTCTTCTTCAGCATTAGTAAAGATCTACGCATCTATAATATTTATACATTTACAAATTTCTAATAGGAAAAATAAAGAACCCTTTATTGATGGACACACTTTGTTCAATGACAATTATTTACGCCTTCGTAAATTACAGTTGTTTTCGGTATCGTATTCACAAACTGAACTATTAAGAGCTGATCCACTCGTACACGGAATGATCTTTTTGAATGAATTTTGTAATATTAATGTCTTCCATATATTGGAGGATAAATTGAAGATTGAGTTCCTTAATAATTTTTGTGTGCAGAAATGGAAATGAAATCACAGGAAAACGTGAGTTCCATTTATTTATTTATTTACACATGACAAGAAATATACACAATTCGGGAAAAAACAACAGGAAATTTAATTTGGACACCCAATTTTAATGAATCTGGGTGTGTTGCCTATTATTTGTCGTGTCCCCAGTAAACTAGGCTTTTGCTTGTATCTCACTGAGGACATATGGCATGAAATTTTTTTTATTATATAAAACCCCGTTGCACATTCTCATCAGCCTAACAAACAGTGACACTCAATTACATATGTATATATCACGCGAATCAAACCCCTCACACTTCATCACTCCAGACAGACCAAAACGTTCGTCCCACAATATACTGCACATAACCATAAAAAAAATACCACATTCAAGAGTTCACACAAACCTTTGCTACAGGTCAATCCTCTTGCAATCCCAAGTATTCAAACTCCTGTCGTAATAACAACCACGCTCCGATCGACTGCCTAAATTATTGAATTCGGTACCCCATTGCATGTCATGGGAGCTAAATAGGCATATAGGGCCAAATATGTTTTGACTCTAGGGATGGTGAACATTTGATCAGTTGCCATGCGTGTCATGTGTCTCTGCTGAGTCTGCATCTTCCTCTGCTCTCGATGATAGTGCCAGAGAATGGACTTAAAATGTAAGTTGACTATATTCAGGACCCGATGCTCCCCGTAAAGCTCCGCTGTGGGATACCGGGCAGGAAGTTTATTAATTATTTTTATAATTTTTTTGGGACATTCAGTATGTGTTTTTGTGTTAAAGTGCATCTTCCCAAACTGATATACCGTAAGAAAGTGTCGACTGACGTAAAGCGAAGTATATACTTTTATGAATATTTTCACTGAGCACATTTCGAATTACACCGAATATGAACCCTAGTTTTCTGATTTTTGTTGTTGTCCATTGTTCCTGCTGTTGTTATATTTCGACTTTCTTTCCCATTAAATTTTTTCTTGACCTGTACATTGTATGTAATTATGTTACTGGACCTCGTAGTCAATTTATCTTTTTCCCCTATTTTAATGAGTGAGCCGTTGCACACCAGTAAATTCATCGGCCACACCACTGTACTTTATCTGATGGCACACCGAAGTGAGACAATCGGAGCACACCAACATGTTTCCTTTTTTTTTTTTTGGAAAGAATATATTTGACATAAATCATAGGTATCTTACCCCGAATACTAGGTGGAAAAAATGCCTGTTTTATTTGAGGGGAGTACCACAGCGCAGGGTTTGAACCGGCTACCTTCCGCACGTGAGCCCAGTATGTTACCACGCGGTCATGTACCTCATTTAATTGGGTTAAACTTATATCAAATGTAAAATAATATGTGATCTGGAAAGTAGTTTCGTATTTATCAAATAAATGTCGTTATTTCAACATTTACGTTGTTAACTTTAATCCAAACGAGCTGAATGTATATTATTATGAAACTAAAGGTTTTATGCCTTTTTTTGACATTCTTTACTCAAACTACTTGAGTGGGTTTACAGTTATTTTTTTCGGTCTTGTAAGCTTTCTTTTTCGGTATTTGATACTTTTTTAAAATTCTATTGAAAAAATATGAGACACAAACCAAAAATATGTATATACGAGTATATACGAGTATGTATAAAAATCCACAATCGTGGTACGATACTCGAAGATAGTATCCGCTCTAGAAGCCCGATTCCTTCTGTTGACGACCAAATAAATCATTTTGGATATGTATTTTTGAATACAATTAAGTAAATCCCTATTCTCAGATTTGAGTTACGTACTTAGATTAGTTTTATAAATTCTCATCACTGGGTTATATGGTGTGGGGGGTAAATGTAACGGAAACCCACAAAGCATTGACTGGCTGGGCTCAGAGTGACGTTTCAAAGAGGCTTTTATCTGCGATCGTCAGATGATTTGAATCAAAGCCCTTCCCTCTTCTACCCTTGACAAGGGGGTGGAAGGAGGGGGAGAGTGCCGAGGCTCAGCATTCCGATTAATGAATACACCAATGGGCAACCATTCATGGGGTGGTCATGTAAAAATATGGGGTAGTACAGCTAATAGCTTCTTGAAATGTTATTTAATAAACAACATACAAAATTCAACAAAGGTTTCGGCTTCTACTTTGTCCATATAAAAATATTCGATAAAAAATTACTCTGTTTTTCTAATAATTATATGAATCCCCACAATACGTGTTTCTACCTCCTATCCTGAGGCCTTCTTTAGAGATCTTTTTTCACAATCATTTTTTGTCCTTTTTTACTCTCCATGCAGTGAGACTCAAGAACCAGTTATCGTTTAATGTTACACTCACTCCGTCATTGGCATGCTTTAACACTTGCCACCCTGTGATGGACAGCGAGTGACCAGGACTTATATTTTATTTGATCATTCGACGTTTTAATACATAATAAAATTATTTTTATAGCTAGTTACATAAAATAACCTAGCAGATTTTGCATAATTTTAATTTAAAATACACATTTTTCACTGGACGCATAGCGTCCAGCACCGTGGTTGGGGGATTTTTTTAGCACAGTATGGCAAGTGTTAAAAAGCATTTGAAAAGGTTTTTAATGTCATATTAATAATATAACGTTTTAAATCCCGTATTTTTCTTTCTTCTCTACCATCCCTTTCTTTTCCTATGATTAATGGAATTTTAATTTTATTTTATTATGCATAGTGCTCATGAATTTTCTCCACAATATTTTTTTAAAATTTTGTCTGGCTGGTTGGAAGAGATTACCACCAGGCAATAAGCCTGAAAGGATATAATATACTAACTGTGGAGCATATACATTATAGTGGTAAATAACTTAGACTTGTTTGTTGTGGAACAACGCTTAGATAGAACAAGAATTCGATTTTTCGTGAATTTTATGGATATATCATATTTTAAAATTGAACATAAATATAAGCTCACTTGTAGCACGATATGCAGATTGCTTTGCAAAATCAAAACATTCCACATGTACGAGTATATGCAGGATTATTCTGGGGATGGAGAAAAATCTATTGAAAGAATACTTCTTCCATATGAGCCAACAAGAAATTTGTGGTCCACAGTGATGAGGAGATCATAAATCACGAATCACTTTTGCCGAGATGAATATGGCAGAGTGCTGAGAGCGGCGAGACTCGGGCGCCACATCCCACATCACATACTCCCATATCCCGAGCCGCTGATGCTGTGATATTGATATCTCAATCCGCGGAGCCGTCATCCTCTCTTTGCTTTCACGTCATGTCATTAAGTGGCGTCCTAGGCGATAACGGTGGATTCGTGGGTAGATGTTTATGTATATTCTAATAATATCATCATCATTCTTTGTCGATTGTGCAGCAAACAAAATTAATACAAACCACTAAGGTTTAAACGTTTCCGGCCTGAACGAGTTAGAGTATATTTTGATAGTTAAAGTTACAAGTACAGTTAAAATTTGATCACCCTACTCTCTGTAATATGTCAACTAGAGCCGATAAAATACGATTTGTTTCGTTATATTTTGAAATGATAAAAATGTAAAATCACCGGGTTATAAAGTTTCTATAAAAAAAAAAGAGAAACACTTGACAGATATTGAGCAGTGTTTAAATGCCATCTTTGAAGAATTCACTTGTGTTGTGGTATCTGTCTATACACGCTATCACTGGTTGGATCTTAGTGGTACGCCGGAAACTTTTGTACCTTGGTACGTAGGCTAGATTTTTTTTCTTTTTGTAAAGAATAGATATGACCGAAGTCACAGGTATCCTTATACCTAGGCGGAAAAAGTGCCTGTGTCGTTCGAGGGGAGTTGCACAGCGCGGGGTCCGAACCGACCACCTTCCGCATGGAAGTCCAGTGCGTTACCGCGTGGCTTTGCACCTCTTGATGAAATATTTTACACAATTTAAATTTTCGAAAACCTCTATTTGATTGGTTACATAAAATATGTATAAAATTAATTGTTGGATACGACCGTCACGTACTCAATCTTTTAACAACTCCAAATATGTCTATTTTTTTATTAGACTAGATGCGTAGAAATTATTTACGGTGAGTAGAAATCATTAGAATTGTATCATCTTATTACAATTTTTTTTTCATCCGTCCTGTAACCTAAAAGAAACTTAACTTGGTGATGCATACAGGATGAAGAGAGTGACTTTAAGATAATATTGTCTTTTGACCCAATAGTCTTTGGATAAAGCTTTTAGATAAAAACATAAAAAGAGTAAGTGCGTAACTCACAGGTGGCCTAACGATAAGCATTAACGTTTATCAATCAGGTAGCCAAAGTTCAATTGTTGGCGGATTCATTTCTGGATTGGTTTAACTTTTAGACTATATCACACCTGAATTTATGATTTCCTGCTACTCGTAAGCTACAAATCAAAAAAATGTTTTAGTGCTATTAAGCAATACAAAAAATACCGCTTTTAATATCAGCCAAATGAAAGACTGCAGCAGATTAAACCTGTCGATTGCTTTGGAACAATGATCTCCTTTAAAAACTCTGTACTTGTTGAAGTACAACAGCCTGCAAATAATAGAACAATGAACATACATACGTTTTAAATTTAAGGAATGACTGGTCATGATATTCGACCACGAGGGGTTATCTGTAACACTGTATAGTTACTCAAATGTTTAGCATGTGCGAATATTGTAACCAGACGAATTTCTTTTTCTTTGGGTAATTTGGAGAATCGTACTTGATATCTTTGGGTGGAAGTCCAGCGTCTTACCAAGTAGATCACGGGTGTTACCATAAAATTAATATCTTGTACTGTTAAACATGTTGAGTAGGATAGAATAAAAATTTCGAAATCCTTTACGTATCAAAAATATGTTTTCTTTCCATTTATATAGTACTCCTCATTGTATCCGAACTGATGATTCGGACGTATCGAAGAGTATAGCCGGGAGACAACATTGACTTCCAACCCTTTAATAGAGTGTGTGTTAGTATTGTTACTTGACAAACACTTTTACCCAACTGAAACCCTTTTTAAATACATAAACTTTTTTGTCTCCATTAAGAAATCTGAAAATTCAATTTCAATCCAATAAATTCAAGTATCTCAACAGTTAAGCCATGGAATGATTTTCAAGGACACTATTGCATTTATAGATTTATTTCTCTATGCGTTATTATGCAATCTGTTCCTAAAAATATTAGTTTATCCTCTATTTTACCTTTAGTCACAATAATATACCAAGGAGTAATTGCATTTTGATTTAAAATATGTCTGTGTAATTTTAAAATAATTATACAGCCTCTCCAAATTCCATTCGCATGCCAGACTCGCAAAATAATTGTTTTAATCATTAGTGGTCATGCATTTTTTTTAAGTATTAACTGTGTTGCATTAAATAATAAAAAATACAAATGAAATCTACTTACTCTAAGAATAAAACTAATCTTGAGTTCAAATAGGGTGACCAAATATTAGCAAAAAAAAATCGAAATTAATTAAACATTTAAAAGTATATACAAACCATCACGCCACGATCCTTTTGGAGTAGACTGAGACAATATTTTTTATTACACTATCGTTGTATAAATTGCAACATGTCGGGTTTATTGCCATGTAGTAATCTCTTCGAATCAACCAGGAAAATCTTAAAGGGGCCCTTAGTGAAAACCAGACTGGAATCCTTTGTAAATCGAACCTGCAAAGTCCGGACTGGAATACAGACGTCTTACCAACTAGACTCCATGGTCTCAAATTTAAATTCAAAACTATTAAACAAAATAAAACATTGTAGCGATGCTCGTTATCAATGTAGCATGTGTCCTATTAGGACGTGCTGATTTGAACAAGTCTTGACAGTTGAATGAACAATAATAATATTTATTTCTCGGCGCGCGGGTAATTTATACAAATGAGTGAACCAGTTCGCGATACATATTCTGTCTTACTCTAGCGCGTGCATTGGCGGGTTGATATTTATTTGTATTCGGAGATGGCTAGACAGGTCGCAAATACTATAAAATAGTAAACATTGTTGTTGTTCCTGGCGTGTGACAATCTGTAAATACTTCATCGGTCATTGACCCTGTATGTTTACTATTTTAACAATAATTAATTTAATTTAATTATGTTTAACAATTCACTTATTTATCTTGACAATTAAATATTTATTTAGGTAGTCATCATAATTAATCTTTTGGATTTATCCTCTTATCCACTTTACACTCTATTCCTTCATAAGGGCATCGACAATATTTAGTAGGAATTATAGTGAAAATAATATGTATTTTTTAATTAACTCACTAGAAGAAGTGTGTTTTGAAATGCACATAGACAAATATTAAAAAAAATAATGGAAGGTAACAAGTGTTTTATTTTTAAATTAAATTAATTACGGATTTCTACAAAGTTACGTTTGAATTATATAAATAAATATTTTGATTTTGAACACCTCTAGAACCTTTTTTTCATTTGAATCTTGTAGGAAGAAAAAAACCCAAAAGACAAAATTATGTGTATGATTCCTTAAATATCTGAAATAAGGTAAAATTATAAACTTAAATGAAAAAAAAAATTATCATATTTTGTAATTTAAGTATTTAAACTTTTAAAAAATATAAAATTAAATACAAAGCAGATATACAGTGTAGTGAATGGAAGGTGTATGAGAGGAATACCAAGGAAAGTATGGTTGAATCAAATGAATGATATGATAAAAGGAAAAGTAGAAAGTCAGATAAATCGTATAGGTTGTATGATAAGGCGTATGGATATGAAAGAGGCTAAGGATGTGTGTCGAGTTAAAGTATGACACTCTGTCCCCTCTGCCTACCACGACAGGAGAATGGCATGATAGTACGTATGTAAGAATACTAAATAATTGTGCAGTATCACCATTTTTATTTTAAACCGTTAAAATAATTTATTTTCCTTAAATAAAATCAAACATACCTAGTGTTATTGTACTCGTAGTACTATTTCGTTGTTTACGATACATCACAGATTTCTTTTAGTGCACGCCTCTCCATAGCTTTAGTTTTACTTTTATCCTTCTTCTAATAAATCCAAGTTTCACTTTCATTCGTCAAGGTTGATACCAACAAACTGTTAGTCTCTTTTGATATAGCGCGGTTGTTGTATATTGAATGATTCATTTATCTTGTTTCCTATTCTGCCTAAGTTCCTTTCAATTGTATGATATAAAAGGTATCTATTATTGGTATACAAATAATTATAATTTTTAAACTGATATAATACTTAGAAGGGAGATATCATGTGGTCACCCCGTTCTAATCACTATCTAGACGTAACACCATCAATAATATTTCCTAAAACATTTACGGAGCTGCCCGCAATGGGGCTGAGTCCCCTCTGAACATATGGCTGTATCGAAGCAGCGCTTCTCCAAGTGACCAGGTGCTATCAATTATTGAAGGTATGGAAAGTCATTTTGGATTTTTAGGTCAAATTCAGACAGAAAATTACATCAAACGCTTTGTGGATGGTGGTTTTCGATATTTTTGTGACCTCGACAATATCTCGTGTCGTTAAACGTTGATTATTGTAGTTCAAAGTCTTTATTTAGTCGTCATCAGTGGTAATCAACCTTTTGCAGTGGACACCATATTCAATTCTCATATCACCGTTACGTTTTTTTTTAAATCACATCTGACACACACGATCACTTACTACATCGTCGCCATACGTTGAACACATTTTTTTGGCTTATTTTGCATTTTTCCTCAGCAGTATTAAAACAGCATCAGTAATTTTGGTTACATTGATTGATAAATACCTTTCATAATAATATACATTCATCACGTTTGGAATAAAGTAAGCAACGAAAATGTTGTCTTAACGATATCTATCCGAGAAATAAAAAAACTGCTTTCTGGACAACCTAATGTTAAAGCCGTGTGCTCGTTTATATTCACAAATGATTCAAATAATATTTTAGCAATTTTGGAATAGTAAAGGTAACACCCAGCGGCGGCTGGTCTAGAGGTGCGTTGGTGCGCTGAACCGGAATTAAGTGAAAATTCGTTTTTCTTTCCTACCCTAATAGGGACCTGGCGTAACGATGATGAAATCTATAATCTGCTTAATTTAAAAAAAAATCTTTGTGTTAGTTTGGAGAGCCACTGGTTCCTAAGTATACTCACATAATTGTTAATGGTTTTCAGTAAGCACTGAAGATGCTGCAGAATATCAGGAAATTAAAGATGGCAACATTATCTATAGGGTCAAATAGGCCATCATTAGTACCCAATAATGTGCTCATGTGGTATTTAAAACAGTTCATTATTATTAAAATCAATCATAACTCTGCAGTTCTTCCATCTACAAAAGAAGCACTTAGTAATTAAGATATTAAAATGGCATATTTAACTATTGAAATTTAATAAAGAATGCTTAGTCAAAAATAACATGTTTACATGACCTTAAGTTGGTTTTTATCATTTAGTTTGAAAAAGTAAAGTTTTAAATGCGTAAATTTTTTGCGAGATAACTAATATATGTGTGAACGCGAATTCTAAATATTAAAAAAACTGATAAGGATGGTTTAAAATATTAATTGTAAGGTCACACCAAAGTGCTTCGCTAGGTGGTACGTAACTAATAGACTAGGTGACTTCATGCTTGGCAACACCAAAGTTCTTCGCACAAATTAATTTAACATTTGCGAGCGGTTGGGTCAACAAACGATGCCCCTCTCAAAACTAACCAATTTCATTACAACTTACCATCTTTATTTAATTTCATTCCAAAGGGATTTTATTACAGGTACATTTTTGTATAATTTGCTCGATGGGTTCCACAGAGGCTTCCTTTTATACACAGCTGTTATTAAAACTTCCGCCATCTTGTAAAATCACTTGGTGACACAATAAAATTAACCAATACGTCTGTTCGCTAGGAGACTCACTAGGTGACTAATCGTCACGTAGCGTGACGTGAAGCGTACAGTGTGGCCATTGCGATAGTATGCGGTGCGTTGGTTCGCTAGGATATATCGCCTAGCTCGCAGCGTAGCTCTAAGCACCAACCGAGGCTCCTACCTGTGTGACCGAGGCCTTAACGAAAAAAGCTGGTTGATTATAATGTATATTTTAATCAAAATTAAAATTTCGATTGAAATCAACATTAAAATGTTTTGAATCATTAATACCCTCTTGGCCTTTTTTATACAAGTATACATATTATCATGCCATGTCTCTTTGAAGAACAGATCTCCGTACATTTCTATTACAACTTTCGCTTCCTCTACATCATCATCTTTACATTCTTGAGCTTACTTAAAACATTCATTAATCAATGCATTCATTTCTGATATCCTCATTCCGCCTCCTTTCATACATTGTCAATTTTTGCTTAGTGAACAGATCTCGACTTTGTTTTTAATTAATTTTAATTTGATTCATCGTCTGTCAAGAACAAGCTTCACTTCCTTACATCAATGTCGGCACCAATACACAATTATGTTCCTTAAGCAGTGCAAACGAGTATTGCACTGAATATAATCATTAAATTCCATTGAAAAAAAATATAACATACCATAGAAAGAAATTGCATTTATTTTAGAACAGGTGTAATGTGGGTTGGGTCCTTTTTGCATAAATACGTCTAAATATGAGGTGTGCATTCATTTGCATATCGAGTTTTTGATTAAATTTAATTTTTAATTAAACTTGATAAATTAATGATGTTATGACGTTTCGACTCGGATAAGTCTCATCAGGCGTGTTGGAGAACACGCGACGTCATATAATTTTTAATTAATGATTCTTATACAAAAGATACGTACACAATGAGGTTGGAAGGTGTTGGCTATGTATCCTTTTTGCCCACTCTTATTCATAACCGTTTGAAAATAATGCTGAGTTACATATTGTGGAACCTGAAAAAAAAAGTACATTTATTTATTTGAAACGAAATGAATTCATAATGATGCTATTTTTTACTATATTTTTTTTTATTTAACACTTTCACACAGATACACTATCTGGTAGATTTCTTGTATTTTATTGTATAAATTTATTCCATGCAACCAGATTTGGTTTTGTAATTAATGTTGGTGGTAAGCACTACCGTGTCTTAAATTTAATAAATGATACATTCCTTTAACCGAATTGTTAAATCAGATACATTGAAGAGCGTGACCGGGAGACAAAATTGTCTTTGGTTCCATTAATCGAGCATTCGGGTTCTGAACCATTGACGTAGGTGGGGATCATGTTGTTAATCGTATGTGTTTGCAATATTATCGCACGTGAAGAGGCAACATCATTCGCATATGTCTAACGTCTGTGATTATATTACCAGACTGGGTTGTTCTTTTTCGGGTACCATCAGAAATCGAATATAAAACCACCAAATGGAAGTCATGCGTCTTACCAACTAGGTCACAGAGGAGTAAGTGTAAATAATTTCAAAGGAAAAGCAACAAAAAATATACATCTTTAGGAAAATAGGGATGCGGGTAGAAATTTTATGCACATATAATTTAAGATATTTAAGTTAATTATTTAATTAATGATTCTTATGTAAATTTTATAAAATGTATTTTGAAAGGAAATAATAATTACTACAAATAAACTAATTTTGGTCATAGATATGACACTGATAATATTCGTTTCCCTCATCGGGTAACAGAAACGTCACCTGACTTTGAAGTCATCACGAAACGGTCTCCCAAATTATAGAAGTATAGAACTATAATAAAACTGTGACGTACGTTAAAATATAATAAAAATACTTGGAGCACGACATACACGAATACATGTTAAATTAATTAACACATATTTTATTAAATATGAATTTTGGTATAGGTACATAACATCAAGGGGCTCCTGAAGATGTTTAACTTAAGTATTAAAATAGATTCATAAAATGGAAACTGAGATAAATTATTGCATAATGTACGAACACAGAACGATACGAGTATATCCCTTCCCTTACGGTGATAACAATAATACACGTGCTCCGGTGTTGGGTAGTGAGTACGCAATAAAAAAATTAGCGATTTTAAATCGGAAAAATAAGAACATTCATAGATAATCCCCTTAATTAATTATAATTGAAGTTAAAAATTATAATGATTGAGATTTATTTGCTGAAAACATTAAAAAACCATCTGGCAACGCTCACGCAACGGGCGTACGTCTAACCTATTTGCAAGCTTAGAAGCTACTAGTGACGCGGAACGTCAGTCGCATACCCCGGCGCTTACGCTTATGCTTGCGACGTTGAGACAATTCAGCTCCTCGCAATTCAGTCTAGTATGCAAGAGTGAGATGCGAATATAGTGTCGCGCTTCCCGCATACTATTCACCTATCGTCAAGACGAGGCACTCGCAGCGTTTAAATGCGAATTTGTTTTCGATCTTTACAAAACACCTCGATGTAGTCGATAAATTCTGATTATTATTAATATTATTTTTTTAATCAATGCGTAAATATATTATGGAGGAAAACCTAAAATCTTAACCTTGTATTTATTATATTTATAGAGATATTGATGGTTATTAGAAGCAACGTGTAGAAGATACCCAACACAGGGAAGGAAAGGATATGCAAAAATTATTTAAAAAACACAAATAAGGTAACAGTACATTGGATAATTTCTAAAAAAAACCCTTAATAGTATAAACAAAATAATTATAATTAAGAATTAAAAATGATAGATTAGAAATAAAATTTACAAATAGAAAAAATAGTAAAAATTTTGATTATGTAGAATAATTGCATTAAAAAATCATATATAATAATTACTCGTAACTTGATATAGATAATTGAAAAACTTTGTATTGTCCCACAAGAAGAATACAAAATGTAACTATGAAATTAACATTTGACTCTCTTGATATTTTAGAATAATCGTCAAAATTTCCTTGTTTATTCGATATTTCAACTAGTCAAAAAAAATGTTGTCGGTTCAATCATATTTTCATCTTATAAAGTGTTTTTCCCATAGATTGTTCTAACAACCTATAAGTCAAACCAACCTGCTTTTGCAGATGTCAATAGGTAGAGCAATCACATTGTTGAACCGTGTGGGTTCTCATTTAGACGTATTCCATTGTGTCGCTCAGTTCCTTCAGGAAAAATCTCTTGAATTTAGTGTAGTACTTGAAATAATTTAATCTTTTTATATTATCTTACAGGCTACATTTTGCCATAGTGTTTGAGTGTAACATATACATTTTTACAATATTATTTATAAATGTTGAACTGTTTTCTACATGTTTTTTTTGTGCTTGTTGCGTTTGGTCCTTGTACGAATTAGGGAAACCTGTAATGTATACCATGAAGTGTTATATCTTTGATAAGTTTTAAAAACTCAGATTTCATACCACATTCATTTCCAAAGTTTTGGGATCACGATATAAAAAATATATGTATTAACTTTAATGTGTATATATTAGATGTTAACATAAGTTGTGTCCGTTTTTTTCAAATTTAAAAATGAGCACCAAAAGTAAAACAAAATGGTAAAGGTTATACGTCATGTGAAAGAAAATTTTCTACTCGACAAAATATTGTGTTTGCTTTTACTATACGTTACATGTATTATTTTATTTGATTACAAGCCTTCAAAATGGAATGCCAATTAGACGAAAGGAGCATTTTCGACACCTCCTTCTGTTCGCGTTCAATCGAGGGAATAAAACTGCCAAAGCTACTCGCGATATTTGCGAAGTGTACGGTGAAGATGCTATGAATTAAAGGACAGCTCGTCGATGGTTTTTGCGTTTCAAAGACGACAATTTCGACCTCAAAGACATGGAGCGTTCCGGACGACCAGTGGACTTCGATGAGGACCGCTTAAACTATATTATTCATGAAGATTAAACTATATGAATTGGCTGAGCAGATGAATTGTAGTCACATGACTGTATACCACCATCTTAAATCAATGGGAAAAGTCCAGAAGTTCGCCGCTTGGGTTCCACATGGATTGAACGCGAACAGAAGGATATGTCGAAAATGCTCACTTTCGTCTACTTGACATTCTATTTTGAAGGCTTGTAATCAAATAAAATAATATGTATAACGTAAAATTCAACACAATATCTTGTAGAGCAGTAAATTTTCGAATGACGTATGTTATAACTTTTACCATTTTGTTTTACGTTTGGTGTTCATTTTTAAATTTGAAAAAAAAACGGACACAACTTATGTTAACACTCAATACATTGTACAAACAACCTGAAAATATAAATTAATAAATATAATTGAATAAATAAATGGAGTTTTTATACGTGTATATGATTATTTTTTTAATGCATTCATATTTTATACAATCTTTTTTATTTATTTAATAATGTAATCTATAGTAATATTTTTCCATATATTGTACTATAGATTTTACCTTTATACAAATATATATCTTAAGAACTAATCTTATTTATAAATTATAACTATGAATTAACTTAATTTTGAGTACCTACAAGTAATTTTATTTTTAATAATTAAATTAATTAAAATTGTATACAATCTACTGCAAGTAAGGTTTGAAACATAATTTATTTATTGTGACGAATTAACTTTATTTTTTATGCAATTCATGTCTGTTTGTCAGAATTTATCAAATTGAATAAACAGGATGCATTTTAAACATGTTTTTCTATTAGTTATGTGACATAGTTTACTTCAAGTACATTTTTTCATAGTTTACTTCAAGTACTTACTTTGAATAAAACGACATAGTTTATACTTTAAGTAAAACGACATATTTATTTTGTGACATAGTTTACTTCAAGTACTTACTTTGAGTAAGACTTCAAATACTTACTTTGAGTAAAACTTATTACATAATAAATTACATGAGTTGTATTTAAGTTTCTTTATAAACAATCGAATTTCTTTGCCGACAATGAATAAATAGCACCTGTTAAAAAAATACTCTATCAATTAAGTCTGTAATAACTTCATTATAAGTTACACATATTACGTAATCATTAAAAGAGTTGTGGCATATATACTAAAGTTTTTTCAGATGAAATTCGCATCTGTTTGCCAAAATTGATAAAATTGAATAAATTGTATGTGTGTTTAAAATGGTAACCCCCGCCGGTCACAGAGGGTTCACCCCCTCCCCAACCTTCAGGAGGGAGAGAGAGAGGGTTCCTCCTCCCCCGGTCCGCCCTCACACAAACAGTGAACAGAAAGAGCTTACACCCCAAACGTCAAATTAAATAGCAGCGCCGCAAAGTTTTAGTTTGGCGGGTTGGAGTGACGGATGGACACGTTGACTGGCCTGTACACAAAAAATAAGTTATTTAAAAAAGTCGAAGAATTTTTATAGAGCCGTTTCGTGGCGTATATCACAAATATTCTCAGATCGTTTTTTTAATATTTCATTTATATATAATATTTAAGATGAAGAAGAGCACTTTGAGCACATGAAACGAATGAATTGAGAAATACTGATATAGTGCAAATGTGAGTGGAAGGCGTGATAGAGGAAGACCAAAGAAAGCATTATTGGATCTAGTGTATGATATTTTGAAAGAACGAAATGTAAAGTAAGAAACATGTTAGGAACTGCATGAGAATGTGATTTCGGGTGTCTTCCTCAACACCGTGCATCTATTTACTAAATTATGATATATCAACACGCCGTAATCAGCATACATTTTAGGTTCAAAATATGATGACACTCAACGATTTTTATAGTTCCATATTCTAGTAAAATATACTCTTGATTATTCGTGCTCTCATTTATCGGGTTGAGAATTAATCGGAGTAGTTAAGAAAATATCTTTTTAAGCATTGAAAATAATATTTCGAAAGGTTATATTAAATCAGATTTTTTACTAACCCAGTTGAAGTCACCCCACATAATCTAGTACACTGTAAATAGTATTTTTGGTTATTCCACATTAAAAGTAAAAATAATGCTAAAAATAGTAAAAACTGTAACCATAATCGACGATCTTCCTCACCTAGTTGGTAAGACGCCTAACTTTCAATTCGGGGTTACGGGTTGGATTTTCCTTGGAACTCAATTTATTTTTAAACGGGCTACAGTCTGGGTTTCACTTAAGGACTTTTTAACATTTTCCTGGTTGGTTGGAAGAAATGGCAATAAAACTCCAGGTTTTGCTCTATACAACGAAAGTGTTTTTAAAGGCAATATTACTAAGAACAATTTATGGGCTGTTAAGGGGGTATTCTATTTTAGAAATAAAAAAATCGATTTTTACATATTCTTAGAAGTTTAGACCTTTAAGAATATGTTTTTAAAAGGTAATTTTCAATATTTACGAAGTTATAGCTATAAATAAGGCAGCAATTACGCCGCAAAGGAATGACTCGGAGAATAATCTCAAAACTTTAAACGCGTTTTTATCGAAACTACTTTTTTCGACCTGGTCGACATAACATCTCAAGTTTTATTCAATTGATTGCCTTCAAGTTTAGTAAGAAACTTTGATTAATATTTTTTATCGTTCCTACTTTGAAAAATAAAAAACTATTTAAAAAAAAAATTGAAAAAAAGGGTTAAAAAAAGGATTTTTTTTCAGATAGCCGCCATTTTACGTTTTTTTCTCTTTGGTACCATCGATAACGACATTATTTTTTATCAAGAAATTGCATGATTTTTGTTCCGAATTTACGATAGGGTTCTAATCATGTCGACCAGCTCCCCTCCTTTTTTACGACAAGATATAACAGCTGATAACAACTTGAATTTTTAATTTTTTTTTCATATATTTTTGTACATTCTCAAATCATCAATAAACAAACTAAAAAAGTGTCTGAAAAAATGCCCGAAATTCACGCCTCTAGAGTAGAATATTCCCTTAAGAGAGCGACTCTCTTTAAAGAAATTTTATATTTGTAAAATAAAACTTAAATGGAAATCAAATACGATTATTAAATACTTTACTATCTTTTTAAATATAATTTCCGTTTCAATATTATCTATTCACGCACTTATCTAATAGTTGTGCATCCCAGTTACCGTACGATGTCAGCCTTGAAGCGGCTTGCATTATTCCAAAGGTTCGGATAGGACCGCGCGGGCTGAGGGTTGCTACAATATTCGCTTTGCCACCCTCGCACTCTACACCCTACGCCCTGTTCTCTTTGCCTACCCGCAGTACCCACTCACCTACTCAACACTCCATACTCGCAGATAGAACTTATTCGTGTGAATATCTACTTTATCTTATTTCAATAAAAATCGAAACACTGATTGTTAGTTCTATTAATTTATTACCATAGCTTGGATAATCATTTCGGCTTGCTGGGTCATAATAATATTAAAAATAATATTTTTTTTCTAGATTTTAATGTTGTATAGTACACATTATAAAATGTATTTATTTAACATTTAATACAATCATTACATCAAATAACAAGTAACAATGGTTAAAAGTTTAAATATAACATAATAACAACGTAAAGTGACTTAATTATACCTAAAATGTTTATTAACTCTTCCTGTCCTGTGATGTGTAACTAGTATACATTGCTTCTAAAAAATGTAATATCTCTACAAATATAATAAATACTGGGTTCAGATTTAAGGTATTCCTCCGTAATACATTTGCGCATTGTTTCCACCTAGTATTTGAGGGTTCACGGATACCTATAACTTCGGTCGTATCCATCCATTAAATAAAACATGCCGATGCGCTCCGATTGTCTAACTTCAGTTGTGCCATCGAAGTCAGTACTAGTATTCAGAATTCAGTTTTTTTAAATTACTTTTATTATATTTAATTACTCGTATAATTGCATAGTGTATTTAATTTGAAGGAACAAATCATCCTAATTTGGGTAGATTATCTATAATAAAAATTAATAACCCGTCAGTAATGAAATAATAAACAAAAATGTGAATTTTGTAATTTGTTTTATCAAACACTGTTTATTCCACTTTATGTAACGGTATAACCCTACCGGTTTCAAGTCTTTCACTCCATATCTTGTTTGTACTATCTGATGATGAGACGAAAATCTTAAAATCGGTAGGGTTATACCGTTACATAAAGTGGAATAAATAGTGTTTGATAAAACAAATTACAATGTCTTTAAACATCCACAATGTTAATGCCTTAACCATAAATAATGTAAAAAATATGAATGTTAGAAGAATCTTCTTTTTCGTTAAATATTAATATTTTATTGTTTAAATATATTTTTAAAGCAATGCCATCTCTTGTAAAAAATACATAACATGATATTGTTATGTTCTAAAACATGGTTTGATTATTGATTTATTTGCATTAATAATAAAATATATGTTCGTACAGTACCAATAATTAATTCAGAAACTCTTAAATACATGAATCAAAAATGCAAAAACTATATTCAAAACACGTTTCAGAATGTCTTTCTTTTCCAAAACTGACAGCTGACACTGCTTGATTTTTTTTGGTAACTATGGTTTTTGCAAATAAAACCGAAGTACAAACGGCGAGAATTATTTATATTGACTTCTTGAACCTTAAATTGCATAACCAGAAAGTATTTACGCATGAACAACATACATAATTTATTATTCCTGTATTTTCCTTTGTCTTTGGTACAAATCATCCTTATATATTATGGATTGTATTGAAAATAAAATATTTTCGATACAAGTAAAACATCTTACACAACGTTACGCAGGAATGTGTGTCAAGTTTAATATAACGGGAATAACCCAAATGGTGGATTAAGTTCCCGGAATATAGAGGTTATGCCGCGCTGTCATGGGAATGAAGGAAACGAGCAATGACAATCATCAGGGAAAAGTTCAAATAAACGCCAGTGACGTCTTCATGGACCGATCAGTCGATCTAAACCCAGTGGATAAAATAAAAAAATACAAAATCTAATTAACTTACGCACGTGTGTAACATAAGTGTTGTCATAGTTAGGTTAAAGTCATTCTTTATTTTAATTTCAAAGTAAGGACATAATAATTATTATAAGACATAAAAAGACAATGGCAAATAATGACTTTATTGTTGAAGAGTAATTTATAAATATTAAAATGAGAGCAATTTATGAGTAACAATGCTTTAATCTTCTTATATTTATAACATTAATGCACAATCTATAATGAGTGACAATGCTTTAATCTTCTAATATTTATAACATTAACGCACAATTAATAATGAGTGACAATTCTTTAATCTTCTAATATTTATAACATTAACGCACAATTATTAATGAGTGACAATGCTTTACTTTTCTAATATTTATAACATTAACGCACAATTAATAATGAGTGACAATGCTTTAATCTTCTAATATTTATAACATTAACGCACAATTATTAATGAGTGACAATGCTTTAATCTTCGAATATTCATAACATTAACGCACAATGATTAGATTCACTTATCACTATCATTAAGTGTATACTGTTGCTATGTAAATAAATGAATTTGGATATTAACTTTAATGTTAAGGTATAATGTTTTCGGTCGATAAGATATATAAGTATACTTGGTTCTTAGTTTTGTTTAAGCCAAACGCTACATTATTAAAGATGTCTAGGGCCGAGTTGGTTTAATATACTCAAAATACCAACTACGGACGTGGCAACCAAGTGCGCCGATGTCGCTCATGTGAAAATCACTAACGAGATCCTATGAAGTGGACCTCACTTGATACTGGTGTATACTCCTTCATATATAGGAGTTTACGACCACTATTCAATAAGAAGAAAAAAAATCTAGTTTCATAACGGAAACGGATTTTACTCACCATTTTGTTAAAAACATCCTTAAAATGTAATTTTTTTATTGTTTCTGCAAGATTAAATTTTAATTGAAAGTATTATAGACTTATTATTATAAAAAGGAAGAAACGATCGCGTTAAAAGGAAGAAACGATCGCGTTAATCAAAACGAGTAAGTAAAACTAGAAAGGCAGCAACACGAAGACAGCACGAATCAGCACAGAGGCAAGTTAAACATCATTTAAAAAAAATATTTTACTTCCGTCATTATTGACGGGTTATTACTAGAAATTATTTGAGTTTAAAAAAAACATTTATGGCTACTTAAAAATATACAAATACAAATTTTACTAATTTACAAATAAAAGAGGAATTTATTTGTTGAAATATTTAACTTCTTTTTGCGTATGTAAAAAAACCTAAAAATATTTGACGAAATTATGAAGTGTCATTAAATGCAGAGCCATCAAAGTCAATATATTATATTTCAAACTATGTTGTTTGTATTAACATAATAATGCTCTACCTAATGTAAACTATATTGTTTGTATTAATAATGCTCTACCTAATTGAAACTATGTCGTTTATATTAATAATGCTCTACCTAATGGAAACTAAAAAAAATTGTAACAATTTGGGAAGATTTGTAACGAAATTGTATTTTTCCAAGATATTATTTTGCAATGTGTAATATATTAGTTTTAATAGTTTGGTAGTTTTTCAAATTATTAAAAAAAATCCAATCGTGAAACTTGAATTATGAACGTTATACAATTTTTTAAATTTTTTTGTGAAGTAAATGAGTTGTAAATTTCTTAATATCATAAATTACTCGTATCTAGATTAAGTAATGTAAAATTGAAATAGGATACGGCAAAAGAGTAATGATAGTTATATAAATACATTACAAATTTTAGTGTTACGCAATTTTTTTTTTGATTATGTAATAATTGTATTGAATGACAGTTTATATTCCGCCGTTTTGAGAGCAGATTCTCCTAAAGAGTGTTAAATCTTCACTGTTTACTCAAAACTTTTTAAAACAATTTTATTGTTGGTTGGAAGTGATCACCACTTTGGAATAAACCCACCATAAAGTGCTTTGTACAATAAAGTTTTAAATAAATAAATGAATAAAATGAGTGGAAAGTCTATACATATATGATACAATAAGCAATAAAGACAATAAGAAAAAAATTATGATTGAAGAAGTACCACGGTGCAGAAGAATTGTGATTAGAATATGCATATGTTGATTCAGTTCATTTTTTCATTATTTTTCTTTACATTATTAATAACTCAACTGGGCTTAGGATTAGCGGTCAATTCGGATTTCGGACATGCTACAAAACGTCTGATGTATTTTTTTCAAACCATTGCTACAGTTATGTGAAGGGTAGTAGTTGTGGAGTAAGGGGGAGGTCGGCGGTGGAGTGGGGGCTGTCAGTCAGGAACAATTTGGAATTTCATATGGCAGCTGTTTGTGGAATACTCGGGTGGTTGGAGGAGTGAGGGAAGGGTGAGGAGGGGAGGTTCCTCCCACATTTTGGAGGGAAAATAACAATTTTCCGAAGGCACCGAACGACCCCCGAGGAGAAATGCCAATACGGGGATCGGTTTAACGGACGTTTTTAGGTTTGGTGCTGGAATGCGGGCTTGGAATAATTACATAATCTTTATGGTATTTATTTATGTTTGTTTGAAAAAATATAAAGGGTATATGATTATTGAAAAAGAGGCATATAAATATTCTGAGGGAAGCTGAGTAACTCACTGAGGATTTTTTCTCTCACACAGTATCATACTCTCTGAGCGAGTTTGATTTACGTTTCCATTTTATATGATAACATGTAGCCGGCTTAATGCCAAATAATTAAATACATACATTCCATCACGCAATCTCCCTAACAGGGTTGGCAATAAGGACAGAGCGCCAGACTTTCCAATTTAGACACATATTCTTTACCTATTCTCATCCATACACTTTCTACGATATCTCTGACTTTCTACGTTTTCTTCTTTCAGAATATAATACTTTCGTATGTTTTCTTCTCACACGTCTTCCATTCACATTTGCAATATATATATATATGTTTGTAAGAGCTTTTTTCATTCATTTTTTCCACATGCCCAAACCATCTCAGCGTGCTTTTTTCAAGTTCACATTCATCCCTTATAACTTCGTTCCCTATTCTGTCACACATTGTCACTCAATATACTCGTATTTGTCTTAAAGTGCGCTTTTCATCAGTAGTTATTAGATTCCTCTAAGTCTTTTTCTAGGTCCACGTTTCATTCCCATACCAAATAATTATCAGATAATATAAGAATAATGTGTTGAGTAAGATATGAAATAGATGTTTCAAATGGTTTAGGCATAAAGAACGAATGATGTAAGGTATAGGTACTCACTATGTTCGAATGAGCTGTTTTATACTACGAGTATAATAATTGAATAGAAAATACCATGTAGCGAGCTTATTGTCAAATAATTATTTGATAATATAAAGCTGATGTGTTGAGTTAGATGAAAAAAAACACGGTAAGATTGTTAGGCCCTAATAAATATAGCCGTGCAAGGAATCACCCTCTGTTCTACATACCTACTTACAGGACGAATATCATGGCTAAACACTCAGTCACGCGTGGTATAGAGATATTGAACCAACTGAATGACACTGTTGATATATTCTCGGTACCGTCTAGCAGTATGAGAAGAATCCTGGCTGATATTCTTCTTAATGAATAAGCTAACTCTCATTGTGTAACAGGAGAAATCCGTGCAAAGTGGATAAAAAAAGGTATGTAGAACGAATGAAGGAAGAAAGATTAACAAAACAATGAATGTGGAAGAAGCAAATGAAGAGTGTCGAGATAAGAAACTGCCTACTCCGACAGGAAAATGTCGTGATAGTATGTGTATTTTCTTTAGTTGTTATTTCACTTTTATTTTATGAACATGTGATAAACATGATTTGGGATAAGTCAACAATTGATGCACGTTATGATACGCCTCTGTCTTAAGAAGTTTTCATCCAATTGAGTGTACTTGCCTCATTTTCATACAAAATTCAAATACAACATAAACAACGTGATTTGTAAAGAATGGGTCTTTTTCCTACTTAGCTTTAGTATATTGCAGACATATCTTTTGTCAGATATATTTAAAATTGACAAAATCTCCTTAAGCATTGGGACAATTTGGTTTACAGATTTCTACTTAAAGGGGCAATTCTTTCCCCTACGTCCCACACTTTGTTATATATTTTTTCCAAACGATTGGTATCGATCGAGATTGTTAGTAAGGAACGTAAAAAGTAAGAGAAATCGTAGGAGTTATATGAGAAAGTGTATAAATGTGGAAGAGGTGAAATATGTGTGTCCATTAAAGAAATGTTGGCACTTTGTTTTTTCTGCCTACACCGATAGAAAAATGGAATGATGATGTGTATACATACTTGAACATGTCATCATGCCATTCCTGTTAGAGTGATCAGAGAGGAAATGTATTACTTTACTATCATGATATACTTATTCTACCTCTTCTAAATCCATACACACTTATTGATCGATGTATTATGCTTATCTATAGTATTATTTAATATATTTAAAAAAAATAAAGAATTTAGGAAAAAAATGTAACATAAGTGTATCGACAATGTATCAGAAATACGTGTAATATCTACATTTACCCCATACAAAAATATACTACACCCCGACTAAACACGGCCTATGATTAATGATACGGCACAATGGAAAAGGGAGGTCAAAAAATGTTAGGTGCGGCAACCGAAGTTCCAGATTCCATTCACCCAGTCCTGGGGCAGCCATCTTTGTTCATCTGTCGACGTCCTTTGTATACTTTGATGGGCGAACATCAAAGGAATCGACTAATACTTTCCTTGTTATTTTATCTGTACGCGTTACGAAGTTACCATGCTGATGAGTTCGGAGATTAAGGGAAGTTTATCTATGCCTTTAGTTTAGAAGAAGCGATGACTTATGATAAGGTTGGGAATTATACGTTGAAAGTGATAGTGAATCATCGCCGATGCAGTTGATATGTTCACAACCTGTTTCTGGATTATTCTGGTTCTTTTTAATCTCTTCGGACCTTGTGTCCACTGTAATGAACACAAAGTTCATATGCACTTTGTAAACAACTTCGGGGTATATTTCTGTTCTCAATGATAACACATTAAGCATATAATACTTTACTATCGACTTTGAACGTTTTGTGCGCTATTTCTTCAAACTAATACGACATAATGTTTCATTTAGTGTAAATAATACACCTATAACCAAGAATATTTTTTTAAAATCTTAGAAGTGATTCAGGTCTGAAGAGGTTCAAAAAGTATTTTTGTTAAATATGGATATGGCACTTGATATGGATATGGCACTTGATTCAGAGAGGGAGAGCTGAGAATAAAAGATCAGAAATCCAAGACATCTTTATATAAGAAATATCACCTGGTAAATCTACACAACGAGACAAACTAACCGCATATAAAATGCTGAAACAAAATACCAATAAAAAACAAAATGTTTTAAAAACATACATTACGTGGCTTATTTGAAATTAAGAAATTAACAGAAATAGCTTCGTAATCTGTTTTTTTATCCAACACTGTTTATTCCTTTTTTTGTAACGGTATAGCCCTACCGGTTTTAAGGCTTTCAACTCATCATCAAGGAGCACAAACAAGACTCTTGTTTGTGCCCCCCATAATGACGAGGTGAAAGCCTTGAAACCGGTAGGGTTATACCGTTACATAAAGTGGAATAAACAGTGTTTGATAAAACAAATTACAATGTCTTCACCTCCACAATGTTAATGCCTTAACTATAAATAATATAATATAAAAACGTTTCTGTAGAATATCTCATTTAATGTAATCTAGTAATTACACATGCCCTTAATAATCTTTATTTGATTTTTCTGGATAATTATTTATATACTTGTATGTCACCGCATTTATAAACAACTCTGTAAATATCCAATATGCCGTTCTATATTATAGTAGAGAGAGAAGACACATTTTTTAACCAAATATATTGTATTGTATTACAATTTCGTTATATAAAGTACAACCTGGCGAGCTTATTGCCATGTGGTCTCTTTCAACCAACCAGAAATATTTTAAAGATGCCTTAAGTGGAAACCAGACTGGAATTCTTTAAAAAAAATATGGATCCAGCGGGATTTCAACCCACATCCCCCGGGTTAGGAGACAGGTGTCTTACCAACTAGGCCACGGATCAAAAGTCTTTGTCTTAAGAATGGTTGATTGCGTGAATATAAGATTTCTGTAACATCTTTATTTCAGGTAATATGAATTTTTATTTATAACTATTTCTTATGTTTTTAAATATATATTTCACTACACCTTAATCGTTTGAAGAGATTTATGTACATAAAATTTTAAAATCGCCACGCCTTTATCAGTTGACATTTTTTTTGTTTATGTGCCTGATAATTGTAATTTTTTTTTCGCTGCTATATTCACGAGCTGAGGTTCGAGGTTCACCACTCGCACATATAATGCCCTTGTTGAACGAATTACCCAATATGGATATCTTCCATATCTAATTGAAGATTGAGTGTAATCATTGTTTTTATTTTTAGACTTTTATCTTTTTGATTATTCTTTTTATATTATGCATTTTATTTGATGCAATTCGGTTAAACCTTATTAAATGTAGTTATGTTAAATCTAATCAAATGTAGTTATGTTAAACCTTATCAAATTTAATTATGTTAAACCTTATCAAATGTAGTTAAAGTAAAATTAAATAAATAAAAAGTCCTCTAATTAAATATATTTATTTTTTTAACGTGCAAGAGTTTTTCATTGTTTTATAATTATTTATTATTTGCTTAGTTTTAATTAATCATAATTTGTTTGATTACTCTATCATTAAATGAATAATTAAACAAAATTGAAAATTCTCACAGTGTATGAAAAATTAACAGCTGACTGATCTGAAATAGAACTAATATAATAAGAAGAAGGAAACACCTCGATATAATCGATAGGGATTAAAGAAGTTTACACTTGAAATATTTGAGTCAGAAAAGGGGTGGACAGAAAAATGCAGAAAAGTTTCTAAAGGCAGTTGTTGGACGAAACATTTATTAAAAACACCCTCTTCTAAACATAAGCGCCGTTCAATTAACTAATACGGTTTATTTTGTATAGTGATGATACATTTTGGATAATTTTTACTTGAAAAAAAATTAAGCAAGTAGGTACTCAAAATTGTCTTATAATCATAAAATTGTTTTTGTAAAATCATGTGGTTTCATAAGGTGGGATGTTTTAGATATACATGAACGTTTTTGGTTGCCAAATATGTAATGCATTTTATAAAAATAATTCAAAGACTAAAAAGGGTCCAATGACAGGTCAGAAAAGATTCAAAATATCTCATCACTCTGACTTTCGAAGATAGACTGCGGTTATTAAAGTCGGCTACTCTGTAACAAAGACGAAATCATGAAGACTTGATTGAGATATAAAATCTTGAGCAATCACTGTGTTGACTTGAGCAGTTCAGATTTTATTTTAACCAAAACAAGCATTTAAGAGAACATTTGTTTAAAGTATCCTAAACTAAAGCCCTCGTTAATCGAAAGAAACGTTGTTTTGCTTACCGGGTTGTGGAATCTTAGAGCAAACTACCCAATAGTGTAGTGAGTGCTGTGACATTGAACCAATTGAAAAACCACCTGGACACACCCAGAAGACTGTTATAGAGATGTTTTTTTCTTTGCTTATACTTCTAATATTTATTTTCCTTGTCCCTCGCTATATCTTCATGAACATATCGTGGGCTAAATACTAAAACTAGGCATGTTAAAATATTATATCTCAACTAAGTTATTTAGCATTTTCATTGTTAGGTAAGTCGTAAACGTGGAAACAAAAGAATGCTTAAAGTAGATATTGAAGTTCATATAACTTACATCTTACGATCTATTGAAACCTCCTTTATTAGTTTCACAAAAAATATTAGCGCGATACATCATAATTAAAGAGGAGTTAGTTACCTGACAAAAGGATCTCTAAACTAAGAACGCCATTTTCTCAGAATAGAGAATTTTGAGTTACCTAGTTATAGTATTGAGCCCACGATATGATAATTAAACTTGATAAAGGCATTAACATCATTTATGTAGCGTGTCTATAGTAATAATAATAATAATTAGGTAAGATGACTGTGGACAAGAAAAATTATCAGCTTGGTCAAAAATATATGCAGATCTGTCCTCTCTGCTTGTTTCTAAAGATACTCGTATATGACATATTGGTATTAAAGTTTTTATTTCAACTCATTCGAAAAAAGTCATCGAAAATAAAAATAAAAACATTGTACCTATCATTATAGCGCTGGTCAAGATTCCTTGGGTCAAGTATGACATCATAACGGCATTTAAGGGCGATTTATATCAGTTAAACTCACCCCCTGAAGTCCTGGTGCACCCTCTTCGCAGTTTTATCCCCCCTGTCCGTCCCTGACCACCTGTGAGGGGTGCCGGAGGATTACTTCATAAAGCACTAGAACGTCCCTTAACACACGGACTTTACAGTAATACCTCTATTTATATGTGGACAGTGTGATTTATTGTATTGGCATATTTGTATTAGATAGATTACTGATTTAAGAAAATTTGAGGAAATTACAGTATGTGTTGTTTTATTTGGTTTTAACTGGAACGGAAAGAAAAGAAAATTTGAGGAAATTACAGTATGTGTTGTTTTATTTGGTTTTAACTGGAACGGAAAAAAATCTGTTACATTTTTAAGATGTTTGTTCGGTGTATTATTATATACGTGTATACCAATTTTTTTTTTTTTTCGTTTTAAATTATAATTTATGGTTGCATCGTAGAAATTACGACACATCAAGGATTATATTTAAATTATTTCAAGTTCTATTTTATAAGTTAAAAGACTAAAATCAAAACCGTCATTTTAATTTTATGTTTTTCAAATATACACATATTATCTTTTGTATCTGATTTTTTTCTGTGACATTTTGTATACTTAATATCCATTAAAAAATATCGGTTAAATATTAAAAAGAAAAAAAATGTGCATATTTAATTTATTTAAAAGTAGTTCAACAAATTGTTTCATTTCACGAATTGAAAAGCCATTTAGAAATTCTAATGACTAAAAAAGGAAATTTATTTTATTATTTGAAGATACCTTTATTCGAAATTAAATATTATTTTTATGAGACAATTGAGTTTGAGGTTAATTAATTAAATTATAATAAAAATAAACACTTTTAAAATAATCAAGAATGTAAATAATGCGAAGTATTTAATGATTATACATAATATGTATATATGAACATACATTACTAAAAAGGCTCCCAATATACAAAGAACATTTTTTTGTTTATTTTAAATATCTAACAAAAAATAAGACAAAATAATCTAGCATGCAAAAATATCAAGTTATATAAATAAGTATGTCATGGTTAAGTTACGTTAAAAAAACGGAGTCATACAAGCCCATAGAAAGCATTGGTATATTTCCTCAATTATTGCAGAACAGATAAAATATAAGTTGGGTCCTTTTTGCATAATTATATTCATATCATATAAATAAATCTCAATCTCTGTGATAATAAAAATAATATATTTAAACTTAGCCTATTGTGGTATACAGAAAAGTGTATAAATGCATATGAGGATTGTATAATTGAAGTTCGCGGAAC